>CM053562.1:15891403-15974279 GCA_028646485.1 Cryptoprocta ferox
GGGGAGAATTTAAGTGCTTAGGAAAGGTCTCACTCTGATCTTACTTTTGAGCTAAAATCTAAATCACGAAAAGTTGCTTTCCTTATGGAGACCTGGGGAAAGATCATTCCAGGCAGAGGGAACAGCAAGGGCGGTTGCCCTTAGTCAGGAATGAACTTGGTGTGTACAAAAGACAGAAACAGGCCCGGGTGCCTGGAGCTTGAGAACAGGAGGGAGATGCTGCTCCAGACGAGGTTGGAGGGGAAAGCAGGGGCTCTAGATCATGAAAGGTCTTGTGGGCAGTGGTAATGATTTTGGATTTTATTCTGAGCACAGTAGGAATCACTGGAGGGCTTTATACAGAAGAAGCACATGATGTGAAAGGGCATCATGTGGCTATGATAGGGAGAGTGGACTGTGGAGAGCAAAAGTGGAAATGGGGAGACCCGTTAGGGAGTTACTGCAGTAGCTCACCTAAGCGATGACAATAGCTTGGACCAGGGTGGTGAAGACAACTCAGGCCCTATCACGAGCAGGAATTTCTCTGACTTCCTTATACTCTTTTGGTACAGCCGTTAAGGTTAATCAGGTCTACATTTGATTTTGAACTAGTGCATAGTTCTATGATTTCTAGCCATCCTGGTTGTGTTTTTTTGTTTTGTTGTTTTTCATTCTGTTACTGAGGTTTTTGACAATTAATTTCTGACTCTTGAAACATCATATTTCTCTTTGGCTTACTTCTGTGTACCTTGTCTGCCTTTATCTATAATTCGTATCATGATTTTTGCTAAAGATTGCTGATAGTTTTTTAATAAAATATTTATTGTCTTTCTTTCATTTAAAAAAAAATTTAATGTTTATTCATTTCTGAGAGACAGAGAGAGACAGAGCATGAGCAAGGGAGGGTTAGAAAGAGAGGGAGACACAGGATCTGAAGCAGGCTCGAGGCTCTGAGCTGTTAGCACAGAGCCCAGTGTGGGGCTTGAACCCACAAACTGCAAGATCATGACCTGAGCCAAAGTCAGACACTTAACCAACTGAGCCACCCAGGTGCCCCTCATTTTTTTTAAAGTAGGTTCCACACCCAACAAGGAGCTTAAACCCACACCCCCAAGGTCAAGGGTCACAGGCTCTACTGACTGAGCCAACCTGGCATCCTTTATTGTCTTTCTTATTACAAGATCTTTACTGCAGAAAATACAGCAAAATATAAGGGGGGAAAACCCATGATCCCACTATCCAGAGAAACTTTTTCTTTCCTTTCAGTTTTTTTTCCTATGCATGCATATATTCATTTCTAAGTGGTTATTCCTTGAAGAAGTAAATTTTGCAAACAGTTTTCATACAAAGTTCAGTCATTAAGTGATTTATTTTTTCATAGCATTCTTTAAAGTGGTGGATCTATTTCTCGTTTTCTTGAACTGCTGTTGTCATTAGTTGAAAAGCCCTCCTCCCATTAGGTGTTCCTTATGTAATTCTAATATACTTTGATTACCTTCTCTGTATCTTCAGCCAGATTTCTTTCTTTCCTTTTTTTTTTTTTTTTTTTGAAAAAAAAATTAAGTGTATTTATTTATTCTGAGAGAGAGGGATACAGAATCCCAAGCAGGCTCTGCACTGTCAGCACAAAGCCTGACACTGGGCTAGATCTCATGAACTGTGAGATCACGACCCGAGTTGGTCACTTAACTGACTGAGTCACCCACCACCCAGGCACCCCCAGCAGGTTTCTAATAATATCCTTAAAATATCCAGCAAACTAAAGTTATAGATTAGACCCAGAGTTAAAATGTTTTGCTTTTCTTGCATTTTTCCCTCTCAGAGCTATAACTTGGTAAGCTTTGCTGGGATCCACCATTCTAATCTTAAGGTTATATAAATTAAATATGTTAGCCTGTTAATTCTTATATTGTATATAGGAGTCATGGTAACTTATTTCAGCTTATAGTAAAGAGGCTAGAAATCTGTTCCTAAAAACTTATGGAATGAAGCTAGATCTTAGCTACAAACATGCATTCAGGAAAACAAATTCACTTTTCAATGTATTTGTTTGTCCTGAGTGCAGGCTAAAATGTAATGATAATTCTCGGAATTGTTTTACAGACCTCAAAGGAAGATCTTCTGCAGGCTGATTTTGAAGGTGCTTTAAAGTTTTTCAGAGTTCAACTCCCAAAGAGATACAGGGCAGAGGAAAATGCCAGAAGATTGATGGAGCAGGCTTGCAATATTAAGGTAAGATACATGAATTTATATATAATAAAGATACAACTCAAATGAAGAAAGAATGTGGTTAATTATTTAAAACCCTCTCTATATACGTTGTTGGATTTTGTCTGTGTTAGGGTGATAGTGAGTATGAACTAGTCTCAGACTTTTTTGTGAGGCGCGTATGTATATAATAGCTTCTAGTAGGACTTGGAGTGGAAGTTAGTAGGTTCAGATTGTAACAATAGGAAGACAAACATTGATTTTACAGGTAGGGCTCTAGAATGGGCTGCTGTGATAGTGGTGTCTATGGCAGCAGACTTAGTATTTAGCTTTTGGTCATCTGTTTTGGGATTATTTAAAACAAAGCAAGAAAAGCCTGCTTACACAATGCTTTCTTTTCATTAAGCGACTTGGAAAGCTTTGAGTCTTGATCTGTCCATTTCCATCCCACATCTCCAAAATGGCTGTCGATACATTGCTCCTTATCATATGCCTGATAAAACTAAATAAGTTTTATAAAATGATTTGATATGGAAATTTCTCTCCAGAAAATTATGGTATCAAGATTAGAGAACACAGTTTTTTAAAAAATTTGGAACCAATTTATGGGTTCCATATGGGTGCAAATTCTTGCACCTCTGGAGTATACTAGGGAATCTTCTTCATCTTACCTAAATACATAAATAGAAATTTCCCTTTTGAACAAAGAGACAGAGATCCAATGTCTTATGGACCTTATGGTCTTACAGAAGGAAACAGACAATAAATGACTATCATAATAAATAAAGAATGTATTTAACGTGTTAGAAGGTGATAAATAGCTATGAAAAAAGGAGACGTATGGTGAAATAGGCAAGACCAGATTGGTGAGGAGAAGGAAAGTTACAGTTGGTATTAGGTAGTCAGAGTAGGTAGACTTGATTAAGAAAGTGAAAGAGATGGGTTAGTCATGGAGATGTCTAGGGGAAGAGCATTCCAGCAGAGGCAACAGCAAGTTCAAAGGCCCTTCAGCTGGCTCATGCCTGGTGGTTTGGAAGACCAGCAGGAAGGCCAGTGTAGCTGGAGTGAAGTGAATGAAAATGAGAGCAATAGGAGAGGAAGTTTGAGAGCTCACAGGGAGCCAGCAAGTGTAGGTCATTGTAAGGAGTTAGGCTTTACTTTGAGTGAAGTGGGTAGCCCTTACAGAGTTCTGAGTGGAAGAGTGATATGATCTGTCTGAGGTTTTTGAGGATCACAATGCTTACTGTGTTGAGAACAGACTGCCGGAAGGTAAGAGTGAACATAGGGAGATCAAACGGGGGTTTCTGCAATAATCTTGTTGAGAAATAACGATAGTGTTTACCAGGGTGATAACATTGGGGATGGAGGTGGAGTGGAGATGGAGGTGGTTGGAACCTGTATATTTTGAAAAAGAACCGAAAGAATTTCATGATACATTAAGCATGGGTATGAGAGGAAATGAGGAGTCAAGATGACTCCATAGATTTTGGATTAGGCAATTAGAAGATAGAGTTGCCATTGAGTTATTAAGCTTAAGTACTTACAGTGTACTTTGCATGGACTTCATCCAAGCACCGTACCTACTCTAACACTTTTTCTGGTGTGACACTGTTGTTTTTAATTTCAACTTATTTTAAAGTAAATTCTAAATGTTAAAAAGTACAACTCAATGTTGAAAGTAAATAACTGAGCAGAAAAACTATATTGTCTTTCAAGTGAATTCTATATTCAAAAAAAATCATTTTCCAAAAGATATTAAGAAAAATAGGTCTCTGAATCTTCGTTCTGAAATGCAGACTTTTAAAGCCTTCAGGGCTGATTATTTTATTTGGCTGGACCAAATGACTAAGCATGAGCCACATTTGTCTGTGGACTTCGAAAGTACATTGCAGTGGCCATTGTGACTTTGATTGAATTTTGTGGGTCGTATGTTTGAAAGGCAGACTTCAGCCCCTGATAGTCCCAGAGCTGTCAGAGAAAAGTACTGTAACTGCAACAGTGCTGCAGGAATCTGTTAAAACATTCATTTCTAAGAGTGAAAGATTAGAGAGTTAGGAGGGACGTGTAAGGAAGAAGGTTAAATGTCTTCAAGGGAAATTTGGTAGCGTTGGACAATCATTGAGAATGAAAAATCCAGGAAAATGATCCAAAATTATGAGATACACAGGGAAAGATGTTTTTTCCAAAATAATTTATGAAGCTTCTCAGAAGATGGAAGCAACTAACAATTGTCAGGCTGGAAACATGGGATCCGAAAGACACAGAAACTTAAAATGTTAGAAAGTCAGTTCAAAATATGATCTGAGTGACCATTTCTGGAATGAATGTGTCCAACCAGAGTGATTTACATGAAGATGAACAAATAGACATGAATTGTTGCTTCAAGTAATAATAGGGTTATTTGATTTTTTTTGTTTTTACGTTTTGTCTGGGGTTTTGTTTTGTTTTGTTTTACATTATCTAAGGAGAGTAACTTTTTCTTGGATATTTAAAATAGTGCTCACAGGACACCATTTTTATTATGGTATATTTCACATAACATTGCATTAGTTTCACTTGGAAAATTGCAAAATGATCACCACAGTAAGTCTAGTTAACATCTGTCACCATACATAGTTACAAAATATTTGTTTCTTGGGGTGAGAATTTTCAAGATCCGGTCTCCTAGCTACTTTCAAGTATGCAATAAAGTATTAACTATGGTCACTATGCTGTACGGCACATCCTCATGACTCATTTATCTTATAATGAATAATGTCATCATTTTGTAACGAAATTTGTACATTTTGACCCCCTTCACCTACTTGGCCCCCACCTGTACCCCCTGCCCCAGGCAATCAGTCTGTTCTCTATATCCATGAGCTTGGTATTTCTGTTTTGTTTTTGTTCTGTTCTGTTTTGTTTTGTTTTAGATTCCACATATAAGTGAGATCGTATGATATTTGTTTTATTCTGCCTGACTAATTTCACTTAACATAATGCTCTTAAGTGCCATATTGTGTCCAATGGCAAGATTTCATTCTTTTTTAGCTGAATAATATTCCATTGTGTATGTATACCACATTTTCTTTAGCCATTCATCCATCAGTGGCCATTTAGGTTGTTTCCATTACTGGCTATTGTAAAATAATGTTGCAGTGAACATACGGGTGCATTTTATTTTTTTCAAATTAGTGTTTTCATTTAATTCAGGTAAATAACCAGAAGTGGAATTGCTAGATTGTCTGGTAGTTATATTTTTAATTTTTTGAGGAACCTTCATTTTCCATAGTGGCTGAACCAATTTACATTTCCACCAACCATTGCACAAGGGTTCCCTTTTCTCCATATCCTTGCCAACACTTATTTCTTATCTTTTTGATAAGAGCCACTCTTAACATGTGAAGTGATATCTCATTGTGATTTTGATTTGCATTTCCCTGATGATTCATGGTATTGAGCACCTTTTCCTGTACCTGTTGGCCATTTGTATGTCTTCTTTGGAAAAATGTCAATTCAGATGCTTTTTTAAGTGGAATGTTTGAGGTTTTTTGTTTGTTTTTGCTATTGAGTTATATAAGTTCTTTATGTATTTTGGATATTAACCCTTTATAAGACATATGATTTGCAAATATTTTCTCTCATTTAGTAGGTTGCCTTTTCATTTTGTTGATGATTTTCCTTTGCTCTGCAGAAGCTTTTTTGTGTGATATAGTGTTACTTGTTTATTTTCCTTTTTTTTTTTTCTTTGTTTCTGATGTCAAATCCAAAGACAGTCATCACCAAGACCAATGTCAAGGAGCTTACCACCTATGTTTTCTTCTAGGACTTTTATGGTTTCATATCTATGTTCAAGTCTTTAATCCATTTTGAGTTAATTTTTGTGTATGGTGTAAGATAGCGGTCCAGTTTCATTCTTTTGCATGTGGCTGTTCAGTTTTCCCATCATCCTTTATTAAAGAAATTGCCCTTTCCCCCTTGTATGTCCTGGCTCCTTTGTTGTAAATTAACTGACCATATATGCATGGATTTGTTTCTGGCTTTTCTATTCTGTTCCACTGATCAACGTGTCTGTTTTTTTTAATGCTACTACCATATTGTTTTGATTAATTTGGCTTTGCAATATAGTTTGAAGTCAGAGAGTGATGCCTCCAGCTTTGTTCTTCCCTCTCAAGATTGCTTTGGGTATTTGGGATCTTTTCTGGTTCTAGAGAAATTTTAAAATTGTTATGTTTCTATGATGTATGCCATTGGAGTTTTGATAGAGATGACATCAAATCTATAGATTTCTTTGAGTATATGGACATTTTAACAATATTAATTCTTCTAATCTGAGAGCAGGGACTATTTTTCTATTTATTTGTGTCTTCAGTTTCTTTCATTAATGTCTTATAGTTTTCAGTGTACAGATCTACCCTTGGTTAAATTTATTCCAAGGTGTTTTTGATACAATTATAAATGAGATTGTTTTCTTAATTTCTCTTTCTGATAGTTTCTTATTCATGTATAGAAATACATATAGAATATAGACAGAAATATATTGATTTTGTATCACAGGTCATCATTTTAATTTATAACGTGATTGTGAGGCAGATGTGAGGTGAAACTCAGAAGGAAGAGTAGAATATCCAAGCATCATGCTGGAACTAGAGCTTAGGTTTCCAACCTAAAGTTTTTAAACTGACCCTGACCACACACACACATCTGAATACATACATACCCTTACAGTGTGTCATGCACTCTGATGTTTCCTCTTCTACTGCAGTTTTGTATTCGTTGTCATTTAAACTCCCCTCCCCCCATGAAAAGTCTTCAAACCGAAAAGGTAGTCATAACCCACTAAATCGATTTCACAACAACTTGCAATTTTGAAAGAACCCCGAGGCCTATCATGCTGTTCACACCACCCCCTCTTCCCCATCCTGATAGGCTGCAACTTGTAAGAGGCTGTGGAGTACGAGGTGTTACAGTGAATAATGGAAGTAGGGGTGTGGTGAGAGTGTGAGTCATCGTGCCTTCATTATAGCAGACTATGCTAGCAACTGGAAATTTTAGGAAATGTTGGATTTACAGATCAAGGCTATGTGTTAGACAAAGGTGACGGCAGGTGTGGAAGAGGCAGAAAAGTTGCACTCACAATGTCTTATCTATAAGATAAGAGATGAGGTGAATGATAGAATGTTGAGATGAGAGATAGAATGTTGGTCAAAAGTAATTAAAATTTTTTTAAATTTTAATTAATTTCAAAGTAAGGATTTGTGTATGGTTGTATCTTCTTTGAATAGACATGTTCTCATTTAATTACGCAACAAAATGAATCACTTTCCTCTAACTTTAAGGAACTAGGTGATCAGTGATTTCAGTGAACTGACTGGTTTGAAAACAGGTACAAGAGTTGCAGGTGAAAAATAACTTATTAGCCCTGTATGTGGTTTACCAATAAGTGTGCCAAAAAGATGTATTAACAAACCCCACTGGATTAGATAAATAACTTTATTCTTTTAAAAGCTGTGTAATATTAAATATCAAAAATGTTTTTGTGTTTACTTTTTCTGATTTAAGTAACATGATATAAAATTTTCAAATATCTCCCTGTTCCTATGGTTTCAGCCAGGTTAACATCAAGAAATATGCTGACCCTTCAGACTTGATTTGAAAAGTCATTTGCTTACTTAATATATGAATATATTGACTATACATTTCCTCAGGTTTTGTCAAATATTGTTATTCAATTGTTACCTTGTAGTTAAAAATTCTGCTATTGCAGACCTTAAACTTGAATCTTGGACTCTAAATCAGTAGAAATTTGTATTTCTTTATACAAGCATATGAGGATTTTGTTTTTCCTGGTAAGAAAATATATACATTTTATTAGATTCTTTTCTTTTAATCTTTTAATTTTTAAAATATTTTAATTTATTTTTGAGAGTGAGAGAGAGAGAGAGAGAGAGAGAGAACATGAGCAAGAGAGGGGCAGAGAGAGAGGAGACACAGAATCTGAAGTAGGCTCCAGGCTCTGAGCTGTCAGCACAGAGTCCAACAGGGGGCTTGAACTCATAAACCATGAGATCATGACCTGAGCCAAAGTCGGACACCCAGCTGACTGAGCCACCCATGTGCCCCTTATTAGATTCTTGAGAGGAATTCATTGACTCAGAAAAATTAACCTCTATATTGTGGGACAGTCTTAAACTTAAGTAAATTGGTATTTCTGTAGAGCATGTAAGAGTTTATGAGTACGATATCTATAAACATTCAAGAACTTATATATATAAACTTTATAATTATTCTTGACCTGTCTTTTTCTATATACTTTTTTCAATATCATTTATATTGTATTAGGTTGAATTGATCAAATTGCCATTCTTGTTGGTAAAAAAATGTCAGATATTAGACATCGTATATAATTTAATTCAGTATTTCATACCTCCCTATGATTCAATGCTATGTATGATGCCATATATTCAATGCTATGTACGATGTTATGTATTCAATGCTATAAGGAAAAAATACTAAAATTTTGAGTCTTTTAATTATAATGAAATTGATTTAGCTGGCATTGCTCTGATAGGAATAAAAAAAATAAACTAGAAGGGTAGAACACCTGTAGTAGAAGTTAGAGTACTATGTATACCTTAGTTCTATGGACATGGAAACTTTTCCTGAGAGTTATTCTCTAAAGACGGGGAAGGAAGTCTTGTCTGTTTCCCTACCTACCTACCTACCTTCCTTCCTCACCTTCCTTCCTTTCTTCCCTCTCCCCTTCCTTCCTTTGCTTGCTTGCTTCTTTCTTTCTTTCTTTCTTTCTAGTGATTTTTATTTGGAATAATGTTGCAAATGCCTCATTTGTGATGCATCTTATTAGTAGCAAAGTTCATCACATCACTCAAAATATCCTGTTGCTGAGGGTGTCTGGGTGACTCAGTTGTTAAGCATCCAACTCTTGATCTCAGCTAAGGTCTTGATCTCAGGGTGTGAGTTCAAGCCCAGCCATGGGCTCCACACTGGGTGGAGCCTATTTAAAAAAAAAAATCTGTTGGGGTGCCTGGGTGGCTCAGTTGGTTGAGTGTCTGACTTCGGCTCAGGTCATGATCTCACGTTTATGGGTTCAAGCCCCGCGTCGGGCTTTGTGCTAACTGCTAGCTCAGAGCCTGGAGCCTGCTTCAGATTCTGTGTCTCCCTCTCTCTCTGTCCCTCCCCTGTTCATGCTCTGTCTCTCTCCGTCTCTCAAAAATAAATAAATGTAAAAAAATTCTTTTAATAAAAAAATTTAAAAAATCTGTTGGTAGAGCTTCATAAAATAATATTGTAAAATAGAAATTAGCCTATTTCATAATTTGAGCAAAATTAAAACTTCAAAATTTGACACTGACCTCAAGGTAATAAGGAAAGAAAGTTCATTTACTGAGTACACAGCAAGATCGTGGCCTAAGTGCCTGTTGTGTGCCAGGAACTATGCAAAAGAACTTCTTAAGGAAGTAAGAGTTAAGATGAGACCTGAAGGATTAGCAGGGGTGAAAGAGTATTTGAGATAGGGGGAAGGATGTTCCAAACAAAGGATATGGAGAGGCCCAGAGGTAGGAAAATATGGTATTGTCCAAACCCTCATCATAGTGATGACCAGAGTATAGGAAATAGAAGACAAGATATCCGGGAGCCAGACAGCTGGTACAGAGCCATGTGAGTCATGGTAAGCAATTTGGATTTTATCCTGGGGGCAATGGGAAGCATTGTGAGGGGTTAAATAGGAGGTGGAAATGATCAGCTGTTTTAGAAAGGTCTTTCTGGCTGCTCTGTAGAGAATAGATTGAAAGGGGTAAGATTAGATATTAGTGACAGACCAATTCGGTGAGAAGTGATCAGAATATCTGCTATGGCCTGGAGAGATATGGACAGATTCCAGAGATATTCAGGAGATAGAATCAACAGATCTTAGTGATTAAGTGTGAGCATTACAGCAGGGAAAGAAAGCCAGTGATGACATCCTGAACTCCTACTTAGGCAGCGTGGTAGTGATCACACTGCAAAGGGAACAAACAAAAGACAACAAGTTACAAGGACTGAAGATAGTGAAGTGTTGGACACATTGAGTTTGCAGTGTGTGTCCACAAACTCATATCCAAATATGCAGAAATACCAAGTAAGTGGATGTTAGAGATCTGAGCTGAAAGTAGTCATTTGGATGTCATCAGTATTGAAACCATGGGAGTGGGTGAAGTCTCACAGAGGAGCAGAGAGAAGCATTGAGGATAGATATATTCACATGTGAAAAATGGCTGAGAAGTCGAAGCTGGTGAGACTGAGAAGGCAGGAGGAAACCTAGTAGAGAAGTGAAGTGTGAACGCTCCGGGAAAATGTATTCATTTTCAAGAAGGAAGAAGTTGAATAAATGTCAGCAATGCTTAGAGGTCATATAAGGTAGTGAGGAGTGGAAAGCAGACATTGTGCAATAATGATAAAGAGGTCCTTAATAGCCTTAGTGAGAGCAGTTTCAGTGGAGTGTTGAAGTATAAACTCCAGTGATTCAAGGAATAAATGGAAGGGAAGGAAATGGAGAAAGGAAGATAATGCAATTCTTCTAAGAAGGTTAGTATTGGAAGAAGATTTGGGGGGGGGGGGGCGGAAGAGATGGCCAGCAGGCCAGAGCATAAGTACAAGAGAGATAAGAGGTTGAGATGGATTTGGGGGGGGATGGGAAAATGAGTCTTTAAATCCTAAAAGCCTCAATGAATCGTTTCTTCACTGAGCACCTACTTTATGCCAGGCACTGTGCTAGAATACAAGGGAATACAAGGTAGAACAAAAGCAGATATGCTCCCTGAAATCATGGGGTTTACACTATTGTGTGGAAATATTAGATAGTCACCTTAGTAAATGCGTAATTACAAAGCGACATAATGGGAGTGCTCAGATGGGATGTAATAAGGCTATATGAGGAGAAGGAGCAAAGGAACCTGACAGATTCAACCAATAGTTTAGGGAAAGCTTTCTTGAACTGAGATTCTAAGTCATTCCAGACTGAAGGAACAGTATGTACAAACACCATGAGGTAGGAAGGAGTAAGGTATGTTTAAGGAACTGGGAGAAGGCCAATGTGACTGTAGCTCAGAGAATCATGACGGTTGATATGTAGGGACAGACCACTTTATCTTTAAATAAGAAGGAAAGGTGCACAGAAAGAGAAAAGTTGAAAATTCAGTAAAGAAAAGGAAAAATATCAACAGAGACAGGACTCCGAGGAGGTAAGGTCTTAGATTAAAAAAGAATGGACCTTTCTTCCAGTCAAGGGAATGAGCAAGGAATCGATGGGGATAAAGGGAGTACGAAGTTTGGTGAGGAGAAAATTGAGAGTATTTCATTTGAAGGTTTGTGTTATTTCCATTAAGCAGATTCTAGAATGAAGGGAATATATAGTAGAGTAAGAGGTTTTAGAAAACTTAGAGAAGTTTTTAGAACAGACATTGCAGAGATTGGAAGAACTAAGTGGGAAAACACAAGACTTGGACTATTGTTGGAGATCATGAATTCATAGTGGCAAAAATCTGCACTGTTTTGTGAGTTTCTTTAGAAACACTCAGCAGCCCAAATGTATTCATGAAGAAACCAGTTATTTTGACCCAGAGTTGAGGTTGGCCAGCATGAGGGAAATGAAGGACAGTGGGGGCAGGACAATGGTGCACTAAGAGACCAGTCTCGGGGGAATGAGAGGGATGAGGAAAAGGGCAGTCTCTGATTTGTAGGTTGTGCCAGTTTCCATGGTGTAAATACTCCCACTATGGCCAATTTCAAGGTACCATTGACTTAAGAACTGGCTCACACAATTTCTGAGTGTTGACAGTTGCTTCTCAGGAACTGGTAATTGATGACCCAAGCACATCACAGGTTCAGAGAGATGAGGGTAGTAGCCAGAGAGTGTTTGACATGATGGAAAATGGAGTCTAATAAATAGAAAAGGAAGTGAAGACCAATCGGGATTGCAAGAAAAGGGGGTGAGGGACAGCTGCAAAGAATTGTTGAAATCCATGACTAAGGAGAATGGGGGGAGGAGGACATTAAATGACTTGGTGGTGGTTACCCAAAAAAAAAGGCAACTTTCCTCCCAAAACTCTTATATTTGAAAGACAGTTTAGTGACCCTGGAAGATGATACTGTCTTGTATTTAAATTTTTTCAGTTGTTAGCTCTGGTTAATTAGTGGCAGTAGAACCACACCAATGGCTATTTTGCCATCTATTTGGCATCTCCTCCGACTTGCTTCTCTCCTTCCTAGCAATAGTGCTACCATCTCCCGTCTTCCTGTGATCATGGATATTTGAGATACTTTGGGGAGAAATGAACTGGGATGGCAGAGGCAAGAGGAGCAGGGGAGGGGAGGAGGGCCCATGGTGTTTCTGCCCTGCCATCTTCGTCACACACCAAAACTGTTTTCCTGCCCCAGGCAGGAGAGGTAGCCACCAATGACAAGATGTTACCTTGGTAACTACTTGCCTCAGAAAATTCTAAGCTCTGCTCTAGCTCAGTTACCTCTCTACCGAGATGGACAATTATCTACTCTCCCAGAGTGCATTGATATAGTTTGATCTTGCCTCCCACAAATCATGTTTTCAATGGAATATGGTAAATTTGTTCATCTAGAAATTTAACATTTTCCCCTTTTAAGACCTCCATCTTTGTAACCATGAATTTTAACTGTTTGAAAAAAACTTTCACTCTAGAACAAAAGTGTTAAGAACATTTGTATTAAAAGCAATGTACCTCTAATTTCTTCATAGTATTTGCTGTCTATTTCTGGATGTTATTGCTGTTTGTAAACAAGAATGCTCCCAAACAAATGCTTTCTTTGAATTAGCAATGAGGCCACACAGAAGCTTCTGTCAACTTCATGGATCTAAAATGTGTGCCCTGATGTGCACCATGGAAAGGGTTCATTTTTAATGCAAACACATCTGGTGTTCCTTTCTTATAAAGACCTCTACATCAACAACCACAGTTGGGAATATTTGGCTTAAAGGATCATAATCTGCTGGGGAAGTGTTATGTTATAGGATACAGAAATGTGATAAATAACAGATTGATACAGTAGTTTCTATATAAAAAAAATGTACCTCTTTTTTCCTTTGAGGCTTCTATTAATGTTCATAGTCCTCAGTGTATCTCAGATTTGGGGCATTGTTTTGTTTTTCCCCAAAACAGGGTTAATGCAGTTTGATCTTGCTTCTCACAGTCATGTACTGTGGGAATGAGCAGGGAACGTATAAATGTTGGACATACTCGGAAACACTTGATGACAGGTGGAGAAAATAGGCCACAGCTCCAGATGCCCGGGTGCCAGGGCATCTCTACATTTAGAAGACTCAGCTTTTCTGGCCATTCCTAATCAGCTAGAATACATTTGTCTATTTACTTCTGCCATATTATTCTACTACTACTCCTGTATCTGCCAGTCATTTTCTTTCAGTTTATTAAGGAGAAAGACGTATAGATATTTTTAAATTAACTTGATGGGTGAACCTGGGTATTGTATCATTAGCTAATCTATATAAATCATTAGGTTGTCCTACAGCAAAGGAAAATAAGATAAATGGATATAAAAATTGATTTTTATACGGGCGTCTCTCTTTTTAGTAAGAGAAACAATAAATCATAGGAATAAAGCACTACACCCTTTTATGCATTCCCCACTTGATACCATGTCCTCAGGCAGAACTTTCCACATAGAATTAACAACAAAAATGAATACTCAAAACTGCTGTTTCGACTAGCAGTTTCTCTCCCTTCAAGCTTTAAGTATTTTTTTCTCCCCTGCAACTAATTCACTCTCAGCTAATGGTTACGCTCTTAAATGGGAGTTTCATATTTCATATACCTTTCTGCTATATTTTGCCCATCACTTTCTATCTATTAAAATTTATCTGAGTTGGAGAATAAAGTTAGAACCCGTCTTCTTCACTCTTTGGAAACAGTGATCATAGATAATTTTCCCACAACTACTTACACTGAGATCTACCTTTCTTTGATTTTTTTCTTTCTTTTTTTCTTTTACGATTTGAATTCATATTAAAGCTTATATTTAAAGTGTGCTTCACAGTTTGTATTTGGGAATCTGTTTTAGACAAGAAACTATATAGTTTCCTCTGTGTCCTTGTTGCTCCTCACTAGAAATAATTTAATTTTGATTTTTTTAGGTAGCAATTAAAATAGACATAAATGTTGAAAGTATTTAAGATAGGTTGGGTTAAGGTGGCTGGACACTGGATCATGGGGGTTTAGGATTCCAGACCTTCCAACCATAGCTGTTTCAGCTACTGGTGCCTCTGAGGAGAATCAGGTAAAATTACATTATATTTACTTAGTTATTATATTCTTGTTTCGCCAACTCATGGACCCATTTAGCATTTCACTGGCAAATAACTGAGTCTGATCAATGCTTTGGAAAACTTACTTATTTTACTGTTATGCCTTTTTCTCTCCTTCTCCCTACCTTCCCTGCCAGCAAAAAATTCTTCTAAAGTGGTGGAAGTAATACATAAATGAGAATAGCAACCAAAAAAAGATAATGAACATTTTGAAGTGTATTCACATGTCTCCAACTGTTGTCAACCTTTCTGAAGCTCCACTTAAAGGCAAACAAACTACTAAGGGGAAAATTATAATCCTTGCTATAGCTGATAGTTGTGATTAAATGGGAAATACTTTCTCATTGTCAGTTCCCCTGGCCTGGGGACTTTTTATTGGTACCACCTGTGATAGAGAGTGATTTCTGTCATCTGGAGTGTCTGACCTTTTCCCTGGCTGCACCATTTCCTACCCAAATGACTACAGTATGTAGTTGACATGGTCTCTTTCAGATACTCATCATTTATTAGTATGTTGCTGCTGCTGTTATTATTATTTATTATTACTATTATTATTATTATTATTATTATTATTATGTGAGGGAATCTTGGAGCACAAATCACATGAAGAGGTGGTAAACTTCGTGTTAAGTGGTTTAGGTTAGAAGCTTCAGTACGCAGTTTGGCACAGTTATCGGTGTATTCTCTGCAGCGTTTCATTCTCTTTTCCACACTCAGCGTTATCCTCCAGTATCCCTTACCTTCAAGATCACCATGCTTCCCACAGCCCTTGCTGCATGTTGAAGTTTCTTCCTAGGTTGGTTCCTAAATCGGCAGTACTTTTTTTCTGGATCTCATGTCTGCCCCAGTTTCATGTCTGTAGTAGTTTGCCAGGGCGGCCATGATAAAATACCACAGACTGTGTGGCTTAAACAGCAGAAATTTACTTTCTCACGGTTCTGGAGGCTGGAAGTTCAAGATCAAGATGTTGGCAGGTTTGGTTTCTTCTGAGGCCTCTCTCCTTGTATTAAAGGTGGCCTCCTCTCACTGTGTCCTCACCTGGTCCTCCCTCTGTCTGTATTGTCTGTGTCCTAACCTCGTAAGGATACCAGTACTGGGAGTTAGTGCTCCAACATGTGGATTTGGGGGGCATACAGTTGAGTCCATAATTAAGTCTTTTTCATAATCAACAAGTGTCAACTTCTCCACACTGTCTCTGAAAATACTCTCTTCCGAACATGGATTTTAATTTGGCAGCCCTTAACTGATCTCCAGCAGCTGGTAATACGTGACAGTTTCTGATGTTTGTCAGCATACCCAAGTTCTCCCATGCTATCGTAAAATCTCAGATTATCGAGAAGATTTTCTTCTTCTTCACAGTTCCACCCTCCACTTCCATCAGCCTACGTGGTTGGCAAGTCATTTCCTCTGGCATGCATGTTAGCTCGTTAGAAGTTCTAATTTACCTTATATAAGGCTCTGGTAGAGTTGTTCTGATATGTCTTACTGCATTAACTTAGTGTCTTACTGCATTAACTTCCTTATAGTCCCGCCTCTATGTTATATCACATCTTATACAAACCACAACCTCCCTGTTTCTCTTCCTTTCCTGAAAGAGACACAGTGAGTTGTGCAAGGAAGTTATGTCTTTCTTAACAGGATGTCCCGTGATAGAAGAAGGTTTATCTTCTATCATAATAAAATGGATTATTTTAAGCAACAGCAGATTATGAATACAACATAGGACATAGGAACTTAGTTTATCTTCTGAAATCTTTTATGTAAAAATTTTTATTGTAAAACATTTCACAAAGTTTTAAGACGGCCGTTGTTTAAGAAGTCAGATGGCAGACATTGCCTTGTGGGGGGCAAATTCTAAGAAAATTGTCTGGCATCGCAGGAGCTTGTTAGACCCATCAGGATTCCTAGTCTCAAGCCCCCGACTTCGCTTATCTGGACTGTTACAGCCACCTCAGAGTAACGGTCTCTCTCTGGCTTTAGTTTCTGTCTTCTCCAGTTTCCAGGATTCACTACCACCGGAGTTGTCAGCCTGGAAAATCAGCCTCTTCTTGTCACTCCTCACTTCCCAGGACACTGCTGACTCCTGTTACCTGCAGGATAAAGCCTCTCCCCACCCCCCTCAGCTTGGCAGACAGCCCCTTCTTTTGCACCAGTACACCACGCCCCCTTCCTGGCCTCGTCTCATCTTGTCCCTTCCGCCTGGAGTGCTTTCCCTCTGGGGAGTGCCTGGAAAAGGCTGAGGCTTTGGAAGCAGACAAGTCCAGTGTTGAATTCCGATTCCACTTGTTACTGACTGAGTGATCCTGAGAAATTTACTTAATCTCCTTGAGTAGTTTTCTCATCATGAAGTGAGGCTAATACCTACGGCACAAGGATGTTGTAAGAATTATCAAAGCTAAGCGTATGCGTGACTCACTGCAAAATTAGTTACCAATTCTGGTTGCAGTTATGGGATCAAGCAAACCCCTATTTACCCTTTAAGACCCAGATCAGACATCACCCCCTCTGGGAACCTAGGCAGCTATTTATTCTAAGTCTGGTAATTCCTGCACTAAAGCAACTCAATTGTAGTGAAGAATATGGTTTTCCGAAGCCATGTTGTTGGAGTTCAAATCTTGGCTTCTCTATTTATTACCTCTGTGATCTCTGGCAAGTTACTTATGCTCCCTGCACCTCAGTTCTCTCCTCTGTAAAATAAGGATAATATTATCTGTGTAATAGGATTACTGTGAAGATTAAGTGGAATAATATAAACACTTGAACCTTGAGCAACACAGAGTTGAACTGTGTGGATCTACATAAACGTGGATTTTTTTTGACACAGTACTGTAAATGTATTTTCTCTTCCTTATGATTTTCCTAATAGCTCTTACTCCAGCTTACTGTATTATAAGAACAAAGTATATAATACATGTGACATAAAAATATGTGTTAATCAGCTGTTGATGCTATTGGTAAGACTTCCGTCACCAGCAGGCTACTAGTAGTTAAGTTTGGGGAGAGTCAAAAGTTACACATGGCTTTCTGACTATGTGGGGGGTCAGTGCCCCTAACCCCCCACGTTGTCCAAGTGTTACCTATAAGAAATTTAGCACAATGCTGTGCATAGTTAGTATACAAAAAAAAATTAGTCATTATTACTATATTTCTTTTCTTTTTTTTAGTTTATTTATTTATTTTGAGAGAGAGAGAAAGTGTGTGCGTGCACGCATGTGCACATACCCAAGGAGGGGAGGGGCAGAGAGAGAGAGGGAGACAGAATCCCAAGCAGGCTCCATGCTTGGCACGGAGCCTAACTCAGGGTTCGATCCCATAACTATGAAACCATGACCTGAGCCAAAATCAGTAGTCAGACACTGAGCCACACAGGCTCTCCATTATTATATTTGTTTTGAGTCATTTCCTCTTATTGTGAGTCTTCAAGTCTTTGACTCTACCTCACTCTTCTCTAGATGCCTTGTGCTTCATCCAATGCCTCGCATAGTAGTTGGATCAAAGAGTCATTCATTAAATATTTATTTAGTTGACAAATCCTGTCTATTTAAGATGAAGAATATTGGGCTTTAAATCTTCTCTGAAAATACTTCTGGAAATGAACAGAAAAATTCTCAGGTATTACATTGAATAGTATGCCAGGGTTTTTGTTTTGTTCTGATTTTTTTTAATTTTTTTACATTTATTTATTTTTGAGAGACAGACATAGAGCACAAGTAGAGGAGGGGCAGAGAGAGAAGGAGACACAGAATCTGAAGCAGGCTCCAGGCTCCGAGCTTTCAGCACAGAGCCTGATGCGGGGCTCGAACTCACAAACTGTGAGATCGTGACCTGAGCCGAACTCAGATGCTTAACTGACTGAGCCACCCAGGCGCCCCTTGTTCTGATTTTTTAAAGAGAGAGTGAGAGCGAGGGAGGGGCAGAGGCAGAGGGAGAGAAAAAGAATCCTAAGCAGTCTCCGCGCCCAGTGTAGAGCCTGGACCCAGGGCTCCACCTCACAACCCTGAGATCATGCCCAGAGTCAAAGTTAAGAGTCATATGCTTAACTGACTCAGCCACCCAAGCACCCCTTCCAGGTTTCTTTCTACAGAAAAATGAAATAGCTGAGTTTTTTTCATCTGAATTTTGCTTTAAGAAAGGTGTCTATCATATTGTATACTGGGGGTCATGAAATATGACTTTGTGAGTTTTCCACCTTTACAGACCTTTAAGATTTGGATGGAAGGTCAGCTTTCTTCCTTGATGCTCTGGTAACCAGGTGCCCTTGCATATCTTCAACTATTAGATTTTTCAGATCATTATTCAATGATTTTTAGACTACGAAAAGCCTTTTCAGGTTTCATCTAGTCTCGTTTGCATTAACTTGTTGGTTGTCTATAGTAAAAATAACTGTGTTGAAAGAACTGAGTCTAAGATGTATATGCCACAGTCTTTTTAAACAGGGAAAAACATCAAATTAGACTTTATGATCAAGACTGCTAATACAGATCTCAAATGACAAACTAGTCTGTTCCTTATTTATATATGAAATTCTAATCATATTTTATATTTTCTTTGTATATTTCATAATTATCAATTGTATTTTATTCATAAACTAAATTGAAGGGATGATAATAGTGTATCTGCATATTTATGCTTGCACACTGTGTCATTTGTCTATTGCTGCATGACAAACAGCCCTAAAACTCACTGGTCTATATCAACAATATTTCCCGTGATTCTGAGAGTTGGCTGGGTGGTTCTTCTGCTTCTGTATCTCTGGATTCATTCACATGATAGACAGTATTCAGCACTTAGGACAGCTCTGGATAGGATCTCTCTTTCCACCTGTTTTCTTACTCTGAGCTTCTTCACAGTATTATGGTCCCAGGTTTCCAAAAGGCAAGGCCAGTGCACAGGCACACATCAAACCTCTGCTTGTGTTCAAGTTACCAGGTCACTCTGACCAAAGCAAATCACATGGAGAGTCAGTGTTAAAAGGGACTACACATGGGAAATGGATACCAGGAGACTTGATTGAATGGGAGCCATCCTCTAACAATCTACCACCCATGTACTTGGTAAATTTATGTTTACGTATATATATGTTTATAAATTAACTTCGTTCCTGAGAATGTGGGGTGGAAAGGATACTTCCTTGCCATGTTAATAATATTTACTTACATTTATTAATAATTTTTATTTGATAATAGCCTTTTATACAATTTTTATTATGAACTGATATTGCATTTTCAGTTAAATTTTTTATTAGCTGCATTTTCAATTAAAAAATATTTTTCACAATGAAACTGAGTGAGTAAAACCAGTGTTAGTTAGTTGGCTTAGGTCATGATCTTGCCGTTTGTGAGTTCGAGTCCTGCATTGGGCTCTCTGCTGTCAGTGCAGAGCCCACTTCAGATACTCTGTCCCTGTCTTGCTCTCAACCCCTCCCCCATTCACGCGCGCCCTGCAGTCACAGGGAGGCGCTCTCTCGCATGCACGTGTGTGCTCGCTCTCTCTCTCTCTCTCTCTCTCAAAAATAAACAATCAAAAAAAGAACAAAAAAGAAGTCTTAGCCAGAGCCATTAGACAAGAAAAACAAATGAATAACTGGAAAGGAAGAAGTAAAACTGTCACTATTTCTAGGTGACGTGACATTATATAGAGAAAAACTTAAATACTGTATCAAAACTGTTAAAACTAAATAAATAAGTTTAGTTAAGTTGCAGGATACAAAATCAATATGCAAAAACCTGTTGCGTGTACGTTAATAATGAACTATCAGAAAGAGAAATTAAGAAAACAACCCCACTTACAGTTTCATCAGAAAGAGTAAAATATGCTGGAATGAATTTAACCAAGGAGGTATAAGACGTGTATATTGAAAACTATAAGAAACGACAGTCTCTTCAGTAAATGGTGATGAGAAGACTGGAGAGCCACATGCAAAAGAATGAAACTCCACCACTGTCTTAGACTATACACAGAATTAACTAAAAATGGATTAAAAGGCTTGAACATAAGACCTGAAACCTTAAAACTTCTAGGAGAAAACATAGGCAGGAAGCTCCTTGGACCTAGTTAATCTGTTTGTTTTAATTCATCTCAGGGTTCAGCTGGAGTCATTTTATCCCAACAGATAAAATTTTAGACTCAATATACGAGTGACGCAGTTAAACTCATCTTCATGTAAATTTTTCATGGAGGACCATGGATAGATGGTCTCAGGATGACTAAAAAGAACTAGTTTTATATCTAGAGAAAAAGGTAATAAAACTTTCTTATAAAATAATCAGATCTATAGTCATTGTGGTATCACAAGATCTGAATTCTAATGACTATTTTATTTTATTTTAGTTAAAAATTTTTTTTTGATGTTTACTTATTTTTGAGACAGAGAGACAGAGAGTGAGCAGGGGAAGGAGCAGAGAGAGAAGGAGACACAGAATCTGAAGCAGGCTCCAGGCTCTGAGCTGTCAGCACAGAGCCCGATGCGGGGCTCAAACTCAGGAACAGTGAGATCATGACCTGAGCTGAAGTCGGCCGCTTAACCAACTGAGCCACCCAGGCGCCCCTCTAATGACTATTTTAGATGGGTCCAGGACCTGGGCCGTGGGGAATGGATGCAAAAGAAGATATTGTGTAATATGTCATCAGTATTTAGAGAAAAATGCAGTTGAAAAAGAGAAGGAAGATCCAAAACATAGGAAAGATTTAGTATTTTGTTTTTTGAAAAACAGGATCCATTAGTAGAGTATTTCATTTGTCAGGGAAACTGCTGCGTTAGACAGAATTTGCCTTTAGTGCCCAGAGATACATGCCGCTGTCAGAAGGAGCAGAACTTAATCTCGCCTGTTTGGCTGATGTTTGCAGGTATTTTTGATGAATTGAACCCGAAGTCAGATCCAAAGACATCCTCCCCACAGAGAGTTGGTGATGGATCAAGTGAACTAAGTGCTATGCGCAGGTTGCAAAGAGCCGGGGCAGGCCCCTCCCAGGCTCTCTCCTCTCCTGTCACTAATGTGTGTGTGCTGGCAGTGGGCACCCATGCAGCCAGCTCCTCCCTGCCTCCCTCAGGGATGTCTCTGGGTGCTCCTGCCTCTTGCTGGTGCATCTGCAACCCAAGTGCCTTTCTACAGCTTGCTGTTCTGCCTGTTTCTCCCTTCTGATTCTGTGTAGCTTGCCATTTTTGTTTGAAGGTCCCACTGGTTAATATTAAATTCATAACAGTAATAGCCACAATCATATCTTGCTTCCATAGATGCCTGGCGTGTTTACCATCTAATCATTATTTTAACATCACGAAACACCCTTATTGACCTGAGTGTACAGGTCAGAAAACAGGCACAGAATGTTTAAGTCTCTAACAAGGGCCACTTGGCTCATAAGGGGCTGAGCTGAAACCCAAATCCAGGCAGCCTGGTCCCAGAGTCAGTGCTTTACTGCCTCTCTTATACCCACCATTTTTTGTATTGAACTTGTCCTATACTGCATAGCTTTTGAAGGTGGTATTTATAAGTTGTTTAATTATTGCCAGTATTTCTCAGTCACTTACAAGATTTAAGACACTCTGACTCAATATGATTACATTCAATTACATCTATTCATTCTTTTGGTTAATAAGCATCTAGAGTTACTTGTGCACCTACTGTGTCCTAGTAGCCCACTGGGCATTCTGTTCAGTAATAATCACATCACACAGGATTCCTATCCTCCTGGTGCTTACAGGATAATGGAAGGGACACATAACACAAAAATAATGTATAATCAAAATTGTTATTAAGATTACAAAGGCAAAGAGAAGTTTGTTACAAGAGAGAAATGAAACTAATTTAGACTGGGGAAGACTTTTCAGAGTGACATTTTAAGCTGAAACTCTAAAAGATTAATAGGACCTAGCCAGCTGAAGAGGACTGGAAAAGTATGCCATACAAGGCCTTTTGTTTCTGGCAAAATAGTGGGCCAGATGTTAGTATAAACCCTTCTGGTACAGAACATCTGAAACTTCTGGATACAGATTAAAATGTACTTTTAAATGTGTGGCTGAGTTAGTGGGAAAGTAAAAAAAAAAAAATTTAGGAACCAGAAATTATGTGAAAACCTGAATCCTGAGATATCAGAAAATTCTAAACCTGTATTTTGTTCTTTAGGCATTTGCCAATCCCTGGTGGGCTAGATCTTGGGTTTTAACAGGCCTCATGCAGAAGGCAAATTCTCTGTCAATAAGTGAACTAGGGGGAAAAACTCATCCTTTCCATATACCTCTTCTTCCCAGAGTAAAACAGTTGGAATAACTGCCTATCTTAGCTTTGGTGCTTGAGTAAGTGGCAGTCGTATGTATCAATTACATGCTTTTATATGAAAATATATTTTGGGGTACCTGGGTGACTCAGTTGGTTAAGCATCTGACTTTGGCTCAGGTCGTGGGTTCAAGCCCTGTGTCCAGCTCTGTGCTGACAGCTCGGAGCCTGGAACCTGCTTCAGATTCTGTGTGTTCCTCTTTCTTTGCCCCTCCCCTGCTCATTCTCTGTCTCTCTCTCTCTCTGTAAACAAACAAACAAACAAACAAACATTAAAAGAAATTTAAAAAAAAGAAAGTATATTCCATGGTAAAAGGAAAATATATATTATGGCTTAAAACAATTAATTTTTATAGAGGAAATACTATGTGATAAGGCCCTTACACAGAAAAGCATTTGCGCTTTTCAAGGAACCAAAAGGCTGGTACAGATGGAGCAAAATAAGTGCTGGCAAATGAGGTTGAAAATGAAGCCAGGGACCAGATTCTTGCAGCGCCTCAAAGCCTTCGGTTGGGATTTTGAATTTGAACCTGAGTACAATGCAAATTTTTCGAAGGATTTTCAGAAGATTATCTGACTTATTGAGAAAGAACAGATTGAGAAAATTGTGAAAGTAGGGAACTACTCTAAAGGTACAGGTGGAGATTACTACAGCAGTAATTCAGGTGAAAAGTGGATTGGCTTGGATTAGGGGAAATTGGAAGAAAGTAATGATATACTTTGAAAGTAAAACCTGCTGATAGGGGCACCTGGGTGGCTCAATCGGTTAAGTGTCCGACTTTCGTTCAGATCATGATCTCATGGTTCCTGGGCTTGAGCCCCACATCAGGCTTTGTGCTGACAGCCTGGAGCCTGCTTTGGATTCTGTGTCTCCCTCTCCTTCTGTCCCTCCCTCTCTCTCTCCCTCTCTCTCTCTCTCTCTCTCTCTCTCAAAAATAAATAAACATTAAAAAAAAAAACCCTGCTGTAAAGTTGGATGGAGATTTGGGAGTAAGATATATGGGTTATTCCCTAGGATCCGGTTTGAATAATTGTTTGTCCAGACGTATTTTTCTAAGATGACAGTCAGAAGGAGATATGGAAGAGAAGATAACAAATTTGGTTTTAGAAATGTAGGGTTTTGGAATTATTAAGTTTGACAAGTAAGAAATCCAAGGAGAGACAATACCACTATTTGATATAATATAAATGAAGAGATTTAAAAATATTTATTTATAAATATTTATATGTATTTATGTAAAATAAATAAGTAAATAAATAAAATTTTTATAAAACTTATTTATTTTGAAAGAGAGAGAGAGCATGCAAGCAAGTGGAGGAGGGGCAGAATGTGTATAGCCTGACTCAGGGCTTGAACCCACAAACCACGAGATCTTGAACTAAGCCGAAGTTGGATACAAACTGACTGAGCCACCCAGGGGCCCCAATAAAAATATTTTTATGTTGTTGAACTCACATTTGACTAAGCCAGTGTGTAAGTGTAATGATAATTTACCTTTTATAGGCAATTAATTTTATAGTAAGTTTCATTGGCAGGCAAACTTGTTAAGTAGTAGAATTTCATTGTAATAAATACACCAGTAAAATTCACATCCCTAGGATGCAAGAGCTGGGTATATTTGCAGATGAAATATAATAATCTAGGAAAGACACTGTGGCAGTGATTGGCTAATTGTTCACCAAAGCTATTTTCCTTTTCCCACTAAGATAACTTGGACTACATTTCCTAGCCTTCTCTGCAGTTAGATGTAGCTATGGGACTGTGTCTGGGCAAAGGAAGGAGGGTAAAAGTGATGTGCATTCCTTCCTTTGGTCTATCTGCTTACAAAAAATCTCCTGGAGAGCCTTCATGCTCTCTCTTTACCCCTTGTGCCAGCTGGCTGTTGGCACCTGAAGAGACTGTGGAAACCACATGTTGAAGATGATAAAATCTCCATCAGTCAGAGTTCCTAAATGATTACATACTTCAGAGGATACCAACCCCACCCTCCTGCTACCTAAACTTTGCACGATCAAAAAATGAACTTCTGGGGTTGCCTGGGTGCCGAAGGTGGTTGAGCATCTGACTCTTGGTTTTGGCTCAGGTCATGATCTCACGGGCTCTGTGCTGACTGTGTGGAACCTGCTTGGGATTCTCTCCCTCCTTCTCTCTCTCCCTGTCTCCACCTCACACTTGCTCTCTCTCTCTCTCTCTCTCTCTCTCAAAATAAATAAATAATTTTTAAAAAATAACTGTTACTTTAAATCATCAGGATTCTGTGATTTAACTTTTGCAGCAGCTCACATCACATTAAAAGAAGATGTTAATTTTCTTTCAAGGTAATGCCAAGGACCTAATTTCATTCCCAGTCATTTCTTTTTCAAACCATGTAAGTTTGCTGCCATAAGTGACCAGGCAATTTGAGTAGGTCACAACGTTAGGAGGTTTGTAAAGGAGAGAGGAGATTGAAGATGCTTGAGGTAGGAGAAAGGATTTGAAGGATATAATTGCTTCCTCTTCTCCACATAAGATAACCATCACTCCCCCTCTGCCTGGCTCAGTCATTCATTTAAAAGATTTACACTCCTGCAAGTTGCTTTTTTCTACCTGCTAATGGCATCCCTGTTGCAAAGCAGAGTTGGTGAAGACCTTGATCACCATTCCCTTCTTGCCTAATTTAACACAAATCCTCAAACTTAACACCCTGAGATGCAAAATAACCATCACATTAAAACTGAGAAATAGCTCTTCTTTTTTATGAATCTGATAGCAGATGTCAAAAGATCTCTCATGGTAAACACTTTTGGGAGACCTGCAAAATGTGTCAGAAGGTGTGCCCATCTCTGATAGGACATGTTGAAGTCAGAACATACCCCTTGGAATCTTTGGTGCCAATAGAGCTATTTTGGCCATGAGAGCTATTCTTACATTGTTTTCTTATTACTTATTTCTCAGTCTCCTTGCCTTGCTAGACCTTCAGGGAAGGTAGAAGGTAAATTCCCTTCCCTGTGCTGAATGTCCGTGTACTTTCTGACACAGCAGTATTCTAAGTGCCTAGTAACCTCTTGATTGAGAACCAGGTGACTGCTGGAAGTAGCATGCATGGTATGTGTCTGACTGACATGAACAATGCTCCTTGTAGACTGCATTTTCTGCATTGTTTCTTTTTATCCACATCAACAATGTGCCTTTAAGATATAGGTCATTATCAGGCAGTTGAAAGTATTTTTTGATGAAAAGCTTCATTATGATAATGTTTGTTGTATAAGGAATTTATCTAAATGTATATCCCTCTGTTTGATGAATATATCTTCAGTTGAGTACTCTCAACAAAACTATGAGGTTATTCTTATGATGGATAGAGTTTGTAATTTTTCAAGAATTAGGCAAATAGCACACACACAGGGACAGATTGGGCACATGTCCCACCCCCCACCCTCCCCCACTCCCCACAGGAGCTTTACAGCAGTACATTCTGCCCTGGGGATGATTGCCTCCTCTTTAATCCAGTGGCTTATGGCTAGGCTTGGGCAAGCAGATGTCTGCACCTAATTGGGCATGTACTGTCTCAGTTCAGGTGCTCGGCCAAGCTGATGTTTACAGCTGCGCTGTGGGTGAAATTCTAAAGATATAGCAGTTTACTCGGAATCCACTGTACCTCTAACCTAAAATGCGGTATTGTTGGCTTTTGCAATTGTTTTCTTTTCCAGTCTATCATAGTAAAACTTATTCTCACAGGGATTGTGATAAGCAAAGTGAAATTCAGTTCTAAATTGTCATAAGTGAGTTAAAAAAGCTTTTTGTCTGTGTGGTCTTAGGTGGCAGAAACGTAACTATAAGTAAGCCCCAATTTCTTCTAGGCACACTATTGCCTGGCCATGGTGAATGGATGGTTCCATCACAGAAGTAGGTTTATCAGTCACTTTAACCCTTTGGAAAAGTAGCAGTAGGTGCTATTTGATAAAACTCTTTCCAAGGAATTTCTAGCTGGCTAGATTAAATTTGCTTTTGGTTGTATAGCATAGGGACTTGTATCTTGATAGTGACTGCATTTAAATACACTGGAAAAGCTTGAAATGTGATAAAATACCTCTCTGTTTTACACAGCTAATCCCTCTTGGAAACCACAGAAAACCTGGGGCAAAATGCATGATGTTGGTAATTAGAACTGAGGAAAGCTTAACCACTGTACTGATCAGGCCAAATCTAGGAATATCTGTATATCCACAGTCCTTTTTGTCTTAAAGGATCCTACCTATATCCTACCCTCCTGAGGATATCAACTCGAAGCAGAACTCTAAGTGGCCATGATCTGTGTTACTTGACCTTACCATTTGCATCTGACCTAAAGCAGTCAGGCTTTTTGGAGTCTGACCCATTAAATGACCTGGTACAGGCACTTTATATCCAACTCATGGTGGTGACATAACGGACTGATCAGATCCTCTCTTTTAGGAAATTTTATATTCGAGGTAGAGAGAATTATTTGATAGGAACAGAAGTCAAATACTTAGCCAGAAAAAAAACATAGACAAAGATGAGTCAGTAGAAGTCATGAGTAAGCAAGAGTGATAAATAAGTAAAAGCTAAGTCATGAAATTTTCAAAAAGTGTGTGCGTGGGCCTACAGCAACTTTACTTCATGTCTGCAGGGGAAGAGGATGCTCAAAAATTGCCACTGCCAGAGGCATAAGGAACTAACCAAATTTTTACACATCTGTCTAATCCTGGACAACTTGAAATCACAACTTGAAATTCCCCATCTGTATTCCTATACTTTGCATGAGGCCTGGTTCAGCTGCTTTCCATGAATTCCCATGAAGCCTAGCGACATGGCATACCCTGCTCCTTATTTTCATGGGAAGCCTATGAGAATGCCCTCTCTGATACTCCTTTCTCACACACACAACCACACAGTTACTGGAGATAACTTGAGTGAGTCTCTATTCTTTGTAGCCAAAGGATCCTAATTTACACAACTGCCCTGTGAGTTCAACTCTTACTACTATTTTGGCCGTGCAACCAAGGCGAGGACTGCGGAACAACAGCAGTTTTATGCCCATGTCAAGAGTGTCCAGACTTTGAACAGGAAAGGCAGTTTACCTCTAATTGTTTAAAAAAGTTGACGGGGTTCAGGGAGGGCCCAAAGAAACATGGGTAACGCTGATGACATAACATGACATTGGAGGAGACTACATGGAAATGTGCATTTAGCAAAGATGCGTAGCAACAGTAGTTTTTTTCTTTTCCCCCTGCTCAATTATGAGCTCCTGAGGCATTTCTGGTGTGCTTCACCAATGGCCAGGAGGGGGTTTTGCACACAGTAGGTGGAGCATATGATGTGGCCCAGCCATTGGTTTGTCTTGTTCAGTATCAGCTTTGAATTGGCTGGTAAAAATATACTTGTAGGCAGACTAAACTGTGAACTGAAGAGACATGAATCAGAGACAGGAGTAGGATTTCCAGAAGCTTCTGGGGGAGGTAGATATAGACAGTGCAAAATAGTCTAGAAACTCCATGAGCAGATTTCACAGAGCCAGATCAGAAACTGCCTTCCTCATTCAGGGTACGAGGGACCAGAACATACTGTTATCGGGAACATCTGCAGCACACAGCACAGTGTAGCCTTTGGCCAGAGAGCATGATGTAAGGAATGGATAGTGGAGGAGAACTGGCAAAAAACAAATGCTAGATTCTAGTTTTAAAATGACAGAGCACATATGATATTATCTTCCTTCTCTCTCACAAAGCATGCTCCTGCACTAGGAGAACAAAAAGAAAAAACATGAGCCCCATCTTTAAAGACACTAGGAGATGTGCAACCCCAAACCACAGTTATACAATGAGGAACAGACAAAGCCAGTTGAAGAAAGATATAGACAGCTGCGCATCTCAGACAACCAATAATGCCCAGTTTAGACTAATGGGAGCTGGGGTGGGGGCTGGCAGCAAGAGCTTCCTTGGCCCTGATTAGGCAGAAAGAGGAAGCAGGGTAATGGGCTGAGTGCAGAATCACACAGACAAGATTGAAAACACGGGCAAAAGCTTACCAGGAAAACACAAACAATAAAGTAGGATTGTATCTTTAATATCAGACATGATTGGATTTGGAGGAAAAAGCTTTAAATAAGGCAAAAAAGGATGATTCATAATAGCAATATGCTACTACCATCTATATGGGAAAAGCCACAGGAAATATGAAGAGAAATACTTCCATGATGGTGGTAGGAAAATATTAATTCACTTCTCTTAGTGCAGGAGATCAGGTAGGCAAGAGATCAGAAAAAGAAAACCCAAATAAAAATAATAAATAAAGCAAATATTTGGTATTTGTCACTTTGTGTTCTGAAAAGTAAGAATAGACCTTTTTAAATGCTGAATAAAACATTCACAAAAATAGATCATAAAGGAAATTGAATGAATTTCAAAAGGTGAGAGGAAGGCAAAGAGCTTTCTCTAATCTCATTGCAATAAAACTAAAAATTAAGAGTGTTCTAATTTATCATTTGAACATTTAAAATTTTTTATTTATTTAATTTTTTTTAATGTTTATTTAATTTTGAGAGAGAGACAGACAGAGCGTGAACCAGGGAGGGGCAGAGAGAGAGGGAGACAGAGAATCCGAAGCAGGCTCCAGGCTCTGAGCTGTCAGCACAAAGCCCAACGTGGGGCTCGAACTCACAGACTGCAGGATCATGACCTGAGCTTAAGTCGGTCGCTTAACTGACTGAGCCATCCAGGCCTGCCTAAAAATTTTTATTTAAACAACTCTTGGATCACAGAGGAAACCAAAGAGGTTATAGAAAAATCTAGGGGAAAAGCACAATGGAAACACAATGGACAGAGCAAAAGCAGAGTTCAGAAGCACCTCTCTTAAGGAAGAAAGAAAGAAAATAACTAACTCAAAAAGTCAGAGAGCAGTGCCTGGGTGGCTCAGTCGGTTAAGCATCCGACTTCGGCTCAGGTCATGACCTCACCATTCGTGAAATCGAGCCCCGTGTCTCCGGATCTGTGCTGACAGCTCAGAGCCTGGAGCCTGCTTCAGATTCTGTGTCTCCCTCTCTCTCTGCTCCTCCCCTGCTTGCTCTCTGTCTCTCTCTCAAAAATAAATAAAACATTTAAAAATTAAAAAAAAATAGAGAAATGATCAACAAAACAAACTTTAAGCAGCAGAAGGTAGGAATAAAGATAAAAGTTAATGGACTGGAAAAAGGAAAATTGATCAGACTAATAAAAAGAGCTAGTTCTTTAAAATAAATAGGCAAATCTTATCTAAGCTAATAAAATTAGAAAGTAGGTGGGGAAGATAGCATAGATAAGAAATAAGCATGGGGAGGGGCTCCTGGGTGGCTCAGTCGATTGAGCGTCCGACTTCAGCTCAGGTCATGATCTCGCAGTTTGTGGGTTCAGGCCCCGTGTCAGGCTCTGTGCTGACAGCTTGCTCAGAGCCTGGAGCCTGTCTTCAGATTCTGTGTCTCCCTCTCTCTCTGACCCTCCCCTGTTCGTGCTGTCTCTCTCTGTCTCTCAAAAATAAATAAAAAACATTAAAAAAAAATTAAAAAAAAAAAGAAACAACCATGGGGAAATGGTAGAAACAGAAAAGAGTAAGAGAATCATACTGTTTTGCCTAATCCTGTACAAATTAATTTGAGAACCTTCAAGAAAGGATGATTCTTCAAGGAAAACAGAAATGATCAGTACTCATTTCAGATAATTAGAAAATCTAAACCATCACAGAATAACTTCCACCGAAGCCCCCAGCTCCCAGCCCCCAGCCCTCTCCAGAAAACCCTGAGTGACGCCCAGGTGATTTAACAGGGGACTGCTATCAGTTTCTCAGGAACAGATAGCCAATCTTCTCAAATCTATGTGCTTTAATAAATAAGTATGGATATCTCTGAGAAGAGACAAAAACTCGCAGACTGTTGCTAGACCTAAGGAATGGAGTTAGGACTAAGGGACAGTATTGGAAGCAAGTCTTAACTTTTTCCTACCTATCTTTTCTTTCTATGTTATACCATACGCGTATATTACTTACCCATGTATGAGGAATTTAGAATATATTTGTTTCGCATTTGGACAGGTTCACAAAACCATTTGGCTTTTGTTATTTTGTTTTGTTTACCTTAATTGGTTTTTTTTGGTAGGCAAACCTTTAAATGGCCCCCCTCCAGATGTCCCACCTTAATCCTGGGAACCTGCGAGTATGATGAGATCTGACTTCTGTGATTAAGTTATGTTCTATATCACAGTTGTCCTTAAAATAGGGAGATTATCTGGGTTATTCGAGTGAACCTGACCTCACCCTATGAGACCTTGCTTTAGCTGAAGGCAGAAGGGCAGTCGAGGAGATAGGAAGTATGAGAAGGCATTCCTGTGCAGTTGTGGCTTTGAAGATGGAGGAGATCACGGGAAGGAAGGAGGAGCTGAGGGCAGCCCCCCAACCCCCCCAGTTAACAGCAGAAAAGGAAAGAGTATTTCATTCCTACAACTGCAAGGTACTGCCTTCTGCCAACAACTGGAAAGAGCTCCAAAGGGGACTCCTCCCCAGGGCCTTTGGATAAGAGCCCAGCCTGCCAGGCATCTTGATCTCAGCCTTGTGAGACCCTGAGCCAGGCCCAGCAGGCCCTCCCTAGACTCCTGACTGCAGGGCTGTGGGATAATAAATGGGTGTTGTTTTCAGCCATTAAGTTTAAGGTAATTTGTTATAGAGTAACAGAAAATGAACAGAGTAAAATTCCATTTTAGAACCTCCATACAGGGGAGCCTGGGAGACTCAGTCGGTTAAGCGTCTGTGTATGACTCTTGGTTTCAGCTCAGGTCATGATCTCACAGTTTGTGAGATCAAGCCCCGAGTCCGGCTCTGTGCTGGCAGCACGGAGCCTGCTTGAGATTCTCTCTCTCCCTCTCTCTCTGCCCCTCCCTCACTCACTCATGCTCTCTCACTCTCGCTCTCTCTTAAATAAATATTTTAAAAAGTTCTTTAAAAAAAAAACACAACTCCATCCGTGTGGGTTTTATGGGGACTTGGGAACAGGAGCCATGTTCCCTCCAGTGGGACATGGTGGGATGGTGCATATCAGCCTCCGAGCCAGTGGCACTGGGGCCTCGCACCTAGTCAGGGGCTGCATGTTCTCATTAAGTAAAATATGCTCTGCTGTATTTTCATTATTTTCTCTAATTGTGGAGAAGTCCCATTTTATGATCTTAATGAAGAGAATAAATTTTTTATACCTATCTTGTTTTTGTTTGTCCCTGTTCAAATCATAGTATTAATAATTTTGGGGGGTGCCTGGGTAGCTCAGTTGGTTGAGCGTCCAACTCTTGATTTCGGCTCAGGTCATGATCTCACAGTTCTGGGATGGAGTCCAGTAAGAAGCCTACTTGGGATTCTCTCTCCCTCTGCCACTATCGTACTCACTTCACTCAAGTATGCGCATTCTCTCTCTCTCTCTCACTTTCTTTCTCTTTCTCTCCTCTAAAAAAAAAGAAAGAAAAAGAAAAGGAAAGCATTTTTTGACATTTTGATTTTAAACGTTTTCTGTTTTGAGTGAAGAAGTTGAATTTTTTCCTTTGTATATCTTAGCAAATTAACTCCTACCTGCCTAAAACTTTTTGGATATATCTGACTTAGGTTTTAAATTTGTCATCAGAACAGTTTTTGATCCTGATAGCACAGCTAAATGACACTGTAATTCTTTGACTACTTGAGTTTTTTAGAGTTTTGTTCCAATGCCAGTTTTATCCAAGACCAAATAAAGATCGTTTACCTTTAAAGTTGTCAGACACTAGAACTTGTCTTTCAGTTAATTATTTTTTAGTGGTATAAGAATCGAATATTTTATTTTCATTTAGTTAATTATACCTTTGTACACTTTTACCTGGAAATGTTAACTCTGAGAACTGCAGAAAAGAAGTATATCTGTTAGAGGGCGTAGGGGGATTCCAGACTGTGGAGAAATGCTTCTCGAGTCTCTGTCACTTCACATTCTGAACAGAAAAGCACAGAACAGTTGCAAGCAAGTCAGTGTCAGAAGCCGAAGTATATAACCATCATCACCAGGTACAATATCACATACAAGTCTCTGATACTGAGTTCTGATGCATTTTCCTTCTGGTTACATTGTACGATCTTCTTTTCCTGGACAATTCCCAGATCTTGTTAACACCCTGTTGAGGTCAGGAAGTGCTTCCGCCTCATGTACAGAACACCACTGGGCAATGTGTTATGAAAAGGTTTATCTCTGATAGATGTGAAACCCACAAGGAAAAACTTTAACAACTGATTTTAATGACTGTACAGGGTGTGACCAGCAGACAGAACAAAGAGTTTCTATTTTGCTTTGACAATCCCATTTCTTTAAAGAATATATTGGGCCTCTTTAGCAGAAATTTGTTATTTTGCTTTATGAAATGAAGTTAAATTTTTTTAATGAGATGTTTCCAAAATGAACAGAACTATATTACTGCTAATTCTGTTGTGGATTGAAACATTTACAGCAGCAATAATTATATTAATACTCTGTGCCTATATAAAATGGCCTTATTCCTGGTGTCTGAATTCTGGAAAGGTAATAATGTATATAAGAATGCTGTTTGAAAGAAGACATTTTTCTTGAAGTCCAGGAATATTTATATGTAATCAAATACATCTTATACTGAGCTTTATCTTCTGTACACAAAAGTATGGATACTTCTGTATCTTTATAGATATTGATTTAAAAGAAATTTTCTCGGGTGGGCTCAGATTTCAGAATTATGTGTAACTCATGAGTGCCACACTCCTTGGTCTCAACTCAAAGGCTAGCTTTGCTCCAAAGCCCAAACCTGACCATGGTAGATTATTTTCAGAGACAACTCTTGATGAACTTTGCTAAAGGGAGGGAGGAATGGTACAGATCACGCTAAAGTCGTGCTTGGCTTTTTTCCCACGTTTAGGGTTTTCCTCTGGCATACTTACCTTGTGAATAATGCTTCTCATAGGCCAAATATAAAAGGTTAGTTTGCCATCTGAACCCTCCACCGAATAACAGATGTGTCAGAGGTATGGCTGAGAATCAGTAATGACGTGGTGGCCACAAAAGAGAAAGAAACTTGTGGGAACATAAGCTTGAAGGTGTTGTGAATGTCCCATCGTGGGCTGCCCATGGTGAATCCAGGATCAGCACGCCATAGTTTGCTTTCAGTCATTTGGATCTCTGCAGCTTTGGGGTAGTATCACAAATAGGTGGGATAATGAGCTTATTTGATAGATTTCCAGCACATAAATACAAAGTGTCAGTTTTATTATGATAACAATATTGACTTTATAGGGTTTTTTTTTTTCTGTTTTTTTGATCACTGATTTCATGAATGAATTACTTGGTGGGAAAGCAAGTAATACACTTCCTGACCTACTGTAACATTTGTGTTGAAGCTGAAAAATGTCATCGACGGGTGCTCTTATTCATAAAACATTAGGGGTAGAGCAAAGACCTTTCATTGTAAAAAGTGAGATGATTCCTTTATAAACCATATAAATTACTGAAGGGAATTATGACCAAGAATGTGTTTAGGACGAATAGATGCCAACTGCCCATCTCACTAGATGATTACTATTCTAAATATTTTTCCATTAGCTAGTTTCAGCTCAGAAAATAGATTAGACCCTTTAATGGCCTAAGCAACCAGGAAATGAGCAATGTATTTATAGATTCCACCAGTGAATTTGAAATAAAACTTCTTGCCTATTGAAAATTCTGACTAAGGGCGCCTGAGTGGCTCAGTCAGTTAAGTGTCCTAATCTTGATTTCAGCTCAAGTCATGATTTCATGATTCCTGAGTTCGAGCCCCACATCAGGCTATAGGCTGACAGTGGAATTCTTGGAATTCCTGCTTGGAATTCTCTCTCCTTCCCTCTCTCTCTGCCCCTCCCCCGCTTGCACTCCTGTTCTCTCTCGAAAATAAATAAATAAACTTTAAAAATTCTGACTATAATACTCAATATAAATGTTTTTTTAATCCTTTTGAAAATGTTTCTCCCTCCTCCCCCATCCCAACCCTTTTGAAGATCTGATATTCTCAATAAAGAGAATGAATTACCTAAAATCATATTTTGAGGAAAACCTGATTTTATATTAAATATGGGATATAAAATTACCATTGAGTCTAGCTCATATATTTTGGTGATAGAGACTAATCCATTTCTGGTCTTGTTTTGGGAGTCTGTAGCAATTCAAAATCAGGGTGGCTATCATGGACCACGCTGATGGCCCCATTCAGGTTTAGAGTTTTTCCAGTCTAAGTGGTGTTAGAGGAAGCGTATTCCCACCTTATTTAACTATAATGGCTTAGCTGTGCCTTGTAGAAGCCTGAGAATGGCTATGTCTTATACACAGACCAAAGGTAAGGTAGGCTTTGGTTTCCATTAGGGCCCTTGCTTAAGAGTCCAGAGGGCTGATTCCCATCTTAACGTTGCTGTTGAACAGCTCCATTTGGGGCCTTTGACATAAGCAGTTGAGTTAGAGAATCCCTGAAGGCCTATATGACCCTTACATCACATGAGTCTATTCTACCTGTGACTTCACAGAATCCTGAAGGAAGCATTTCATTCCCTTTCTGTGCACCTGCTAAACAAAGGCTCTTGAGAAAAAAGACTTTAAAAGCAGTGAAAAGAAAGACCCAAATCAAAGACATTTTAAAATGGACTGAGGTCAGGGGCGCCTGAGTGGCTTAGTCGGTTAAGCATCCAATTCTTGGTTTTGGCTCAGGTCATGATCTCATGGTTTGTGAGTTCGAGCCCCACGTTGGGCTCTGTGCTGGCAGCACAGAGCCTGCTTGGGATTCTTTCTCTCCCTCTCTCTCTGCCCCTCCCCCACTCACACTGTCTGTCTCTCTCAAAGTAGATAACTAAACTTTAAAAAAATAAAAAAAAATAATAAAATGGACTGAGGTTATTATTTGTGTTTCAGTGGGGAATGAGTGATTAATACATTTACTTTCATTATGTGTAGAAATTTCTTGCAGTTTCTTCTGGAGCCTACTGATAAAAATCTGGGTTTCTTGAGTTTTTCAGTCTGATACTCCAGATGTTTAGCACTCTACTCAGTACATAGGAGCCACTCAGTAACTATGTGTTTTCTCGAACTTCACTAAAGTACCACTTGAAAAAGTGAAGTTGTATCAACTGCCTTTTTGTATTTGAATTGTTTCTAAGCCTATTTTTAATAATAGATGGATGTTCATGCAATGGCCCTTTTTTATTTGTTTATACTAAAAAGCCTAGGAAAAACTTTCCAAATACAAAAGTGTAAGACATCCTCAACATACCCTTTTTCCCCACCATTTAACAGGAAATCAAGTTAATCAAGTGCTATAACCCATCAGTCTAGAAGCCAGGTGGTTCTGTCCACCCCTGCCCAGGGAAGTTCTGTTTGCCCACCGTTACCTCTTGCAGGGCTCCACCAGCAACACCTGCCCCTTGGTAGGAAGCACTGACTTTGTTCAAAGCTGTGAAACTATAGTCATTACTTCTCTAGTTCCTGTTCTGCAGGAAATCCCAGGGACTGAGATCTGCAATTTGTGAGACTTTGGTTTGTCACACTAAGCCACACTCCCCTAAATGCATTACTTCTTTCCGGGTGGTTTTGCTTCTTCTTCCTTCTTAAGCTTTCTGCTTTTGTCTTCCCTTCAGTTTTTAAACATGAAATTTATTTTTACTTTTTAAGTTGCCTAAACCCTAGACTCTGGTTTCCTCATCTGTAAATCAGAAACTAGATAATAATCTCTAAAGCCATTGCCCATACTTTATGAACCCTTGGGAGTATATATTTGTGAATAAACAAAATTGTCATCTTTTTAATGCTAAATTTATCAACAAATCATGGGTTGGAAATGTATGTTGGCGGCAATTTTGCTTCTACCCTCTCAGGTTCTATGTCTGTGGGCCTAGGAATTAAAGTGACAAAAGGCTGGGACGCCTGGGTGGCTCAGTCAGTTGAGTGTCCAACTTCGGGTCAGGTCATGATCTCACGGTTCATGAGTTCTTAGCTGTCAGCACAGAGCCTGGAGCCTGCTTTGAATTCTGTGTCTCCCTCTCTCTCTCTGCCCTTCCCCACGAGCTCTCCGTCTCTCTCTCTCTCTCTCTCAAAAATAAGTAAACATTAACAAAATAAAATAAAGTGACAAAAGGCAGATTAACAGGAAAAAAAGCGTATGTTTCTTTGTGATATTAATATTTTTATATGAATAGAGACTTCACAGTAAAGAGGTGAAAACCCAAAGAGGCAACTAGACCTGGAGACTTATATACCTTTTTAAGAAAGGGTGACAGATTGTGGACAGGTGACTAGACATAGGGAAAAGGGGGTTGGGCTTAGAGCAGGGCAAATTGTGAGAAGGTAACTAGGAAATGTAGGAGGGAAACTATTGCTAGATAGGGCTTCTAGAAGGGGTACCTTTACAAATGGAAATTTCCTTTACAAAAGGGGAATTTATACTCTGCTTTTAGGCAGTTAGGGGGCAGAAAGTTCTTCCTGTGTCTACCTTTTCTCAGTTGCCTTCAGCTCAAAAGAATCCTGATGTGTATTTTGTGGAATATTTTGGGGTGGCCTATTCTTGTCCCCTTTAGAAACATAAGAATCTGAGAACATTTTAGAACCCTCCTATGTCTGAAATTCATGGAAACTACTTTATAAAACTGATTGATGAAGTTGAATAATACATATTACAACATATAAATGATATTGATATATTAAACCATACCTATAACAATGAGACATCACATGTAATTTGTCAGTAACAGCGACTTTTCCAATTTTAACAATATTTTATATCAAAACATCAAGTTGTCTATCTTAAATACATATAATTTCTACTCACTTATACATCAATACTAAAAAAAGAATATTTAAATGTTCTGGTTTTCTTTGTAATATATGAGGCAAAAACCTCACAGAGCCAAAGTGAAAGAAAGTTCTTCACAGATATTAATGAATGACTCATTTATTGATAATTTTCTGTAGGGTTTGAGACAGTAGCAGTAGGACCTGAAATCATAGAACTTACTTTTAAAAGTTTAATGGTTGGAGATCAATTTGAGATTTAAAAATAACTCCTTTCCATAATTTTAATTTATATATATATATATATATAGAGAGAGAGAGAGAGAGAGAGAGGGAGAGATAGATGTTCAGGGTTCTCAATGCAGAGTAGTTTTCTCCCACAGGGAACATTTGGCAAGATCTAGAAATTGGGGTTGTCACAACCTCGGGGGATGGGTACTGGTGTCTAGTGTGTAGAGGCCAGTGATGGTACAAACCATCTTAAAATTGATAGGACAGCTTTTCACAGGAAAAAATTATTCGTCCCCAGATGTTAACTGCCAAGTTTGAGAAATTTTTCTGTGCGTGACTCAATAGAGAGTTCTACAGTTTGAAGTGTCTGCTCATGTTTAATTCTGGTAGGTGTTGAAAACAAAACAGAGGTCATTAAAACTCACGTCTTAGTCATGCATATCGTTACAAATTACTTGCTGACTCTTGGCATTTTTCTTGGTGTTTTACTCTTATCTGGACACTTAGATTTTCACAGAGGATTCTTGAGTTTGGTTTGAGGCAAACTATGGGAAAACAAAAAGAGAAAGCACTCAAAAGATCCTACTAACTGGTATTAAGTGTCCCATCTGGGCAAGTTTAAGGATCAAGCAATTCTCTAATAGATTATAATTCTTACACAATAGTATGTTTCAGGGTGGAGTTATGGACATTAAAGTAGACTCTACCAATCATTTAATCCAATGCCATTCTTTTAAAATAAAGTAAGAAGCTGCCTATCCAAGCTCACAAGATATTTGGTTGTAGAACCAATACAAGGCATGATTACAACCCAGACACAAGGCACCTCCTTCTCCATTACATTTGTAAGTTCTTCTTCTTTAGTTCATTTATTAACTGGACCCTCACTAGCCTCTGCATCAAGCGTTGCTCAATGTAGACTAAGAAAATTCAGGGAGGAACTGATTTTTGTGAACAAGAGGATTGGTGGTCACAATCCTACCCCATTTACACAACTTGCAACACAATATTGAAAATGAGTAAGGGGAAACGTGCAGGAGCAGGGAGGGAAATTTTCCCCTGAATCCTCAAAATGATAGACCTGCATTCCATTTCCTGTCTTTTCTTTCCCCCACAACAGTTGAAATCCTACAGTAATTTTCCGTTCAGTTATTTGCTTTTTCTTTTTTAAAAAAGTTTCCATTATTATACCCAGTGGATTAAAGGGCATTCATTCCTCTTTACTCACTGAGTTGATATAGTAGCATCTGTAAAAAGAGTTATTCCAAAATGTGCACCTTAACAAACAAATTTTTCAGGGATCTGGTAGTTTAAGCAGTATCATGAAGCTGTAGCTTTACTAATTTCATGTCACAGTAAGGTAAAATTTAAAAAAATTACAAACAGGGCTGTGACTACCCTGAAACGGGATTTGAGGAAAATATTGGTAGAGAAAGAGATCTATAGAGATCACTGTTAAGAGTAGTAATTGGAGCATACTGATCTGATCTATTTTGAGATATTCAAAATAATTAGGCTATTGAATATAGGGGTAAGTAGGATGATCACCATTTAAGTAAAATTAAAATGTTAATGTACTAAAGCAACATCCCACTTGGTGCCAGTGGAAAACAAAATGTTTAACCACTATTGCAAGAATCGCTAACCCTCTGTTATAACCTGATTAACAAGTTAATGCTTTTTCCTTTTTGCTTTTCTTTTTTTAAATTTTAATTCATTTTTAATTTTTTTTAATGTTTATTTATTTTTGAGAGAGAGAGAGAGAGAGAGAGAGAGAGCGAGCGTGGGGGAGGGGCAGACAGAGAGGGAGACACAGAACCCAAAGCAGGTTCTGTGAGCTGTCAGCACAGAGCCTGACGCAGGACCCAGGAACCCTGAGATCATGACCTGAGCCGAAGTCAGATGCTTACCCAACTGAGCCACCCAGGCACCCCAAATTTCCTTTTTGCTTTTCAAATACTATTCCCTAATTTTGCATTTAATTTATCTTTTTCTGAAAACTTGTTAATTGCATATGCTTTAGCCCTACAGAAGGAAACATTGCTTAGCAACCACCAAAGTAACTAATAATCCTGTATCTAGTAAAGGCTTAAGGGACTTACTTATTTTAAATTTATGTACAGTATTTCTTTATTGACCGTTGAAACCAAGAGAACGCTGTTTCACTTTGAGTTTCCTCTGATTTCTGTGTTTATTTTGTTAATTTTTATATGGGCTTTTTGTAGCAAAAACAAAACAAAAACCAATATATTTAATGTAAATGTCTCTTCTCTCCCTTCAGCCTCTTAGTAATGTTTTATGTTCATCATTTGCTTTAGTTACTTTTTTCCAACATGATACCCATGATATATGCTGGGTAAAGAAATGGTTTCTAATCATTGGATACAGAATTCTACAATATTCCTTTTCAATGCTAAGAAGCAATTTTCTTTTTAGAGGAAATACATTAAGGTTTTAGGAGAGGGAAATACTTGGAGATAAAATTGAAATGGTTGCTATTACCTATAATGGTTTTCTTTTTTGGTTATTTGACTAGAAGTATCTCAAAAGAGTCATGTGAGCTAAGCGCTTTGGGGTGGGAAGTACTGCTGTCACATTGCAAGGTCCTGTTGGACTCCTATCACTTAGCCTTGGTGTGTTAACTTGCCAGAGGTTTGAGTCTTCCCACTATGACATGTAGAGTTTTATTATTATCCAAATCTCAGACCTATTTTCTTCCCTCTGCTTCTGTTCGACTGCTCCAGGGAAAAGACAAAATGCCAGTAAATCTGTTTACTGCTTCCTTTACATTTTGTGGTGTTGTAAAGCTAAAAACCACTTTTTACAAACATATTAATAATAAAGAGAACACAGGCCATTTATATTACTTCTGCATTAAAGAGAAACAGTGCATGATTTCAAAGAGAACTTTCGTTTTGGAATGAAGCTCCTTTCCAAAATGGCTGCTTCACAGTTTTTTCTCCTGGAGGCTTTGGACAAATTTATAGCCATTTCCTTTCATAGGAAAGAACTCCTGGGATATCATCTTGCCCAATGGTTAATTACCCCCTATATATGTATATCAGTGGGATTTTTTAAATGGAATATCTTCATTAAGATATTACCTTAACATAAAATAAAGTGGTTTTTTAAAAGCAATATTGAATTACTGATAGATGAAGTAACTTTAGTAGAACAATTATCTACAATTGGCTAATATAGGACTCATTTGTAAAGTGTGATCTGTAAGGCCATGTATACTGTTCATATCTCATTTATATTGTCAACCCTTGTATAGTGAGAAGAGTGTGCCGTAACTGGAATTAAGTTTAAAAATGTATAGAAAGGAGTATACTTTGTAAGTTATCTGATAAAAATACATGAATGCTAAATAATCAGATAGTTTATGACAAAAATAATCTTTGAAAAGAGAGAGTGTGAGAGAGAGTCAGATAATGGGAGAAAGAATAGAGAGAAGGGAAAGAAAAAATGTTACTGTTGAAATTTAAAGACCAGCTTAAAAGTAAAAAGAAATTCACAACTTTTGTTGATAGTGAATAAAATAGTTAAGGAAAACAGCCACTTATTAATGCTTCAATTCTGTGTCCAAGTACAGATAATGGAAAAATTCATTTTATTCTTTATAAAGTTTAATACCAGAACTTCTTGCCTAATGTGAATTTTTCATTTAGTCAACCTCATGGGGCAATTTTCCTATAACATTCCTTTAGACAGCTCTTGCCTATACATGTGAAAAGAAAATAGGAAGTATGCATAAAACATTTAATTGTCAAATATAGAAATTTTCAAATACTGAAACTTTATTTTAGCTCTTAATTTTAACTTGTTCTAGCATAGTCATTTGACAGAGATGATCAGAAATAACACCTACCAGTTAATCACTAATGAGAATTTTTCCTTCGTTCCCTGTTTTTGTATTCTTTGGAGTATAGATGCTAGAAAGTAGTGAAGTCCCAGAGACCTAGGTGACCGTTAGGAGAAGCAAAAGGCATTATTTTTACATAAATTGAAATTCCCCACAAATCAGTATTTAATACAGATTTGTATTCAGTTTTACAATCTGATCATTTATACAGATTTGCTAATAGGTATACATTCCCCAAGTCTCAGCTTATTATAGTGATTGTTGATTCACCATCATTTTAATAATGGTTAAATGCTGGACATTTAGTATTACCAGTCATAATCTCATATTACATCACATACTTAAAATTCTCCACAAATAAGTGTCTCAAACAGACATTTTAATTTTCTTTTTATTTTTAAAGATTTTATTTTCAAGTAATCTCTACACCCAACATAGGGCTTGAACTCACAATCCTGAGATCAAGAGTACCATGCCCCGCCAACTGAGCCAGCCAGGCTCCCCTCAAATGTACGTTTTTAAATAAGGATGCATTGTAGACTTTATGTGTCCTTAGGCCTAAAGGGTGTCCTTAGAATTTGTAACTGAAAGTAAACCTTTGGGCAGCCTTGTAGGCACTGATATTCTCTCTTAACTTCCTGAGTATGTTAGCTATTTTTAGTTAAAAAATAAAAATCATGATAATTGGAGAGAGATTCTTTATGAAGATACTTTATGACAGTTCTTAAACCTGAAATGATGACTTTTGGGGAAAATACTTTAAATTGAACATAAAAAATAAATTTTTGGGGCACCTGGCTGGCTCAGTCAGTGGAGCATGTGACTCTTGATCTCGGAGTTCAAGCCCCACTTTGGGTATAGAGATTACTTAAAACTAAAATCTTTAAGAAAAAATAAATAAAAATAAAATTCTTGTTGAAATGAATGAAATTGCCACCACTACTACTAGGACCACTGGTAAAAAAATGTTAAGACCGTTTTATTATTTTTCTATTGGCCAATTAACCAATTTACTGTTACTCTTAAAGCAAACAAAATGCCTATTTTTAACAACATGGAAGCCGCTGTTGGCAGATCATTCAATCCACGAGCTATTTTCTATTGTAGAAGACTAACACGTGCATAACCCTTGTCAGTAGCTGCCCTTCAGTCTTCTTTTTTATATTTGCAAATGCTTTATAAATAATACTGTTAGATGCAAAATGAATTTTTAGTTCCTATTTTCAATATACAATGATATAATATTAAAAACAAAATACTAAGAGGGGTGCCTGGCTGGCTCAGTTAGTGGAACATGCGACTCTTGATCTCAGGGTCCTGAGTTCAAGCCCCTCGTGGGGCATAGATCTTGCTTAAAAAAATGTAAAAGCAAAATACTAAGAGAAGAGAACTACAAAGTCCAGCTTTGAAAATTTTAAAGCTTCTAGTTCAGGATCTCTAAGTTGAGTTTATTTTCTTCTTTCTTGAATTCATCTTATAATGAACCTGTTGGGGGCTTGGAGGAGGTACACAGAGCCTTTATAATCACATATTTCAGTTTTAATCATGGGTCTGATTTACTAGTGATCTTAAATTACTTACATCCATAGGACAGTGGTTTACTCTTCTATAGAATGGGGATAATAAAACCAGCTTCACAGTATTGTTCTAAAAAACTACAAGAGAATATAGTTAAAGATCCATTCAAGCACAGTAGATGTTAAATATGTATTACTTCTCTCCTCCTTCCCCCTTTAATCCTACTCAAACTCAGTTGGTATCTTTGAGATGAAATGGATTAACAGTTTTTTTGGTCAGGTCTAAGCTTCCAGACAAGCTGTTACTCTAAACAATTGTATAGGGTATTTCTTTTGACTCTAAGATACCAATGAACCATGGAAAATCTTGCTGTAATACAATTATAAAGAAGGATTGTGTATTTCCACGTGTTAGCCCATAGTAACAGTGTTTTGTTGATCAGGTTACAACAGATGAATATCAGTATACAACAGATGCTCTCTTTGTTCCCTGTTCTTGTCACAATTGCTTAATTTAATAAGAGGTAATTGATTAAACTCTGTCTGCATTGTCATCTGGAAACTGGAGAGGCAGCTAAACTGCAGAAGACTCCACACACATATTATCAACCTTTTATGTCCTTTAACCTGTCTCAATTCTTTCTGACCGAAGGACACGTGTAAATTACCAAATTGCTCCCAAACAAAGCAACCTGTAGAAAGATTTAATTGCTTAGGGAAAACTGGTAGAGGATTGGAGTTGTGTGACATCGTCTATTTCTTTCTCTTGGATTTTTATTAATTGGATAAGAAAATAGAAAATGGAGACATTTGTGTTCTTGGATACTGAAGCTACCCCCCCCACCTCAATTCTAAAAGTGACAATTCCATTTTTTCTTTGGTGTTTAGCAAATGATCTTGCCCCTCCAGACATCATTTTTAATATTGGTAATAACAGCAACTAACATTAATCAAATGCTTCCTAGAGCCAGGCATCTTACTAAGGGCTTTTACATGCATTACCTTATTATCCCTCATAATAATAGCACTATTATTATTTTCTCATTTTGTGGATGAGAAAACCAAGGATAAGACAGCTTATGTAATCTGCTTACAGTCACAGAGCTAGTATGTGGTAGAGTCAGATATTAATTACCCCAGGTTACTCTGAACTCTGAAGCCCTTGTGTTAACCATTATAGGTTAACCATTATAGGCCCTTCCTCTAATGACAAAAATGGAGGCTAGAAAGGCAGAAACTTTGAAATCTTCAGTGACTGCCCTTGGCCTATACACCATGTTTTCCAAATTTGTTGACCTGATATTTGAAACCTACCACAGGCCAATTCAAATCTGCCTTTGCAACCTTGTCTCCTGCTATACCCAACCAAAATCTTAAGTTCACCACAGTGGCCAGGTTTATTTTATGTTCCCTGTAAAAAAATTATTTCAGTTTGCCTGGCCAAAGTCAATCCATCTCTTTCATGCAGGCTTTCCTGGATGCAGAGAGACTTTATGCTATTACAATGCTAAAGTCACTTATAATTGCATTACTTGACAAACACAGTGTATTGTATTCTGGGGCGGGGTGGGGGGGGGGTTGGGCCCCAGAGGACATATCAGTGTTTGAAGGCAGTAAGGTCTAGCACTTGGCTGATACTCAGTTTAGGTTTGCTTACTTCCCTTATTGTCCGTTAGTGATGAAGGACATGAACTTTGGAGCCAGACACACTTGTTTTTGAATCTTATCAGCTCCATTTCTTATTGCGAAAATTGAGTCAAATCACAAAGCTTCTCCACACTTTAATGGAGAAGCAGAGATAATTACAGTTCCTAGCTCATCGACTTGCTGTGAAAATCGAATGAGATTCTCTGTCTAGGCCATGGTGAATGCTTACTAAATATTAGTTGCTATTATTATCATAAAAAGTTTTTAGGATATATTAGTCATTATTATAACTAAATTATATGTTACTGTATTAAAAGTTTTGTAACTCCCCCACCCCATGCACATTACAGGCATTTAGTAAATGCTATTGGATTTTTGTTTGTTTATTTGTTTTAGAGAGAGATTGCATGCATGTGCTCGCACTCGTGTACACACACGAGTAGGGGAGGGGCAGAGGGAGAGGGAGAGAGAATCTTCAGCAGGCTGCACACTCCGTGCAGAGTCTGACATGGGGCTCGATCTCACGACTGTGAGATCATGACCTGAGCTGAAATCAAGAGTCAGACACCCAACTGACTGAGGTACTTGGGCGCCCCCACTTTTTTTTTTTTCTGTTTTTTTTTTTATTGTGATTTAATTCACATAGCATCAAATTCATCAAGGTTTTAGTTTTTAAATTCCATTTAACGTATAGTGTAATATTAGTTTCAGGTGTATAGTGATTCAACACTTCCATACATCACCCAGTGCTCATCACAAGTGCACTCCTCCATCCCTATCACCTATTTCACCCATCCCCCAGCCACCTCCCCCTGGGAGCCAGCAGTTTGTTCTCTAGAGTTGAGAGTCTTTTTCTTGGCTTGCCTCTCTTTCTCCTTCCCCACCCCCACCCCACTTTGCTCCATTGAAAATTCAGCAAGTATTAAATGTAGGATTTAAGCCAAGTCCACCACCGCAAGCTGAGTATATATGATCTACTTGCAGGGACCTGAGGGCCCCTCAGGAAGGGACTTCTTCAGGCTGCACTCCCCTACCTGCTGGAAGAACCTGAGACAAATGAACATCTGAATGAAAACTAGTTCGCACTTTATTGCTGTTCCCCTAAAACTACCTTCCGGTCTTGGTTAAGGAAAAAAAAAAAGAATCTAAAACATTAGCCTTGTGGAATGATTTGATTCGGTTGTTAGTAAAAGTTTTTAAAAATTTAAAACTTTTTTTTATTTTAAAAATTATTTGCTTTAAAAATAAGGTAACATTATCTGTAGTTATAATTGAGTTGTGTATTCTCAAAATAAGACAAGATGAAGCATTCCTCATGTTTTTAGATGTGTCCGAAACCATCCTCACCACTAGAAGGACTTATTTTGGGTTAGGTAAGGTTGAAGTGAATGTGTTATGTTAAAAAACAGAATTCAACTGAGTAAATGTTAAAGATCTTATTGGCTTTTCCCAATGATTTATGATCTGAACAGCATCCAAGGAGGAATAGGATATAGTGAAGGAGGATATAGAGAAGATAGGAAGGAGCTCTGAGGAGTTTGTACCAAAGAAAAGACTTTAATAGGCAGAAGGGAGCAGAACTCTGCACTAGGCAGAAAAGCATATTGATTCTTTCAAAGGGGTCTATCAGGCAAATTACCCAACTAGTGCTGATCAGGTGATTTCGGAGTGACTGGTTTGAGATTCCATTTCTGAGTGAGCCAGAACTGTAATGAAGTCTCTGTTGGGTGACATGAGGCTTCGCATAAGTGGCTCCATTTGGGGCCTGTTGTCTTGTTTTTAACAGTTGGCTGTGGATTTTAGAGTTACAAGTGAGGTAAAAAGCTGATCCTTGTGAACTCTACCTCACCCACATTCTTTGTAGTGAGATCCGAATGAGGAAGATACCCAGTGTAGCCCTTAGGCAAGTATTTATGCCCCCCCCCCCCGTTTTTTTTTTCTTTAACTCTGGGGATTTTCTTACGTATCTGTGTTTTCTGAGGTTTTGAATTTGCCTAGCAATTGCTATGAAAGATAGAAAAGATAACGTACTGAATGGCTGGAATTTGACACAAGAATAATGGTTTTCTTGATGTACTTTTGCATGGTTTGTAAAGAGCACTAAGCATTTTCTTTTTTATCTTTTACTTTTTGTTCTTTTTCCCTTGGTAAAAACTCAGTATGTGTTACTGGACTATTCTGAAATCTGAAATATTCCAAAAAGCTTTCTTCTATTCATACTTTTGTGACTTCTTATTCTCATTTTATCTCTTGTTCCCCCCACTTAGAGCACTTGGGTTTTATAACGTGCACTCCGAAGTGTGAGACCTACTTGGAAACTTTCGGTGATTAAGAAAGTTCTTGTAGACTTTTGTCTTTCTTACAGTTGTTCGTGTCAATGCCATGAAATTTTGTGACGATCTCTTAAAATTGAGTCCTGTACACTTCAGGAATGGTTATGTCAAGATTCAGGAAAATATGTAAAGATGTTCAGGAATGATTAGACAGGCACCACTGGGGGAGGGAAGGAGAGTGTTTGCAGGGGTCTGCCTGTGCACGTGGAGGGTGCAGAAGACCCCTCTGCCCTCTAGACCATATTTCTGCCCTGTGCTTTCCTCCTCCTCTCCATCTTACCCTGATTGTATGGCCCCTGTGATGAGAATGTTCAACAAGTAGAACCCGACTCCTGGGAAAAGAGTCTTTACAGCCACTCTTGTGAGGTGAGAACATTTTTTAATGGTGTGCTATCTGTTCTTAATGTATTTGCTCCTTCGATTTGAATACGACTGCCATCATAAAGCTGCTTCACTTTGCTGCATCTGGGGAGAACACAGAAAATAATTTTTAAAAAGTTTGCATCTTATTCAGGCTTTTCTTGATTCTTGTTTTGGTTGTACCTAAATTTGACACATGAGAACAGATGTTCTCTGAAGGCCAGGAGTGGTTTATTAAACTCGTACTCATTCGGTGTGACCCAGGTATGTTTTTGCTAAAAAGTAATAATTCTAGAAGAATGGCTGTTGGAACAAAATCAGCTCCCAGAGCAAAATCTTTCTATGTAAAATCTAAAATGGCACTTAAAAATCATTAAAGAGATTTTATTCATTAACATTTTCTAATTTTAATGAGATCTGGAGAGGCTTTTGGAAATTACTTCGCAGCCAGTTTGGTCTGTAAACTGAAAGACTTTAAGGAATAACTAGTAAAAAGTGAAACAGCTGTCATTGAATCCGCTTCGTAGGGAAAAGAGTTGATGTGGAAAATCCAAAGTAGGGTACAAAGTAGACAGCAGTTGTTGGGACACATAATAGCAACCCCGGGGGTGGGGGGGGGACTTCCTTAACATCTGGGATTAATGTTACCTTTTGTTTTTTATTCTGATAGAGATGAAAAAGGTATTTCCACCTTCACATCCCCAAATAAGCCTATTCAGTGGAGGGAAATTGGATTCTTAGCTTGGGACTGTTTCTGAGTGCTCCTGAAAACCTCAGATCTAGTCCATCCCTCTCAATTTACATGACCATGAGGAAATTGAAACCTAGGGAGGTTGAATGACTTGCCCTGGGACAGACAGCTAGCTAGTTCCTGCTTGAACTGGCGACCATCTATTGGTTACCACTGACGCCTTGTTTTCTGCTGCCGGTTGGATATGCAACCCTGTCCTGGTAAATTTTAGCAGCAAATGGTGCTACACCCTTTGATCTCAGGTAATTCCCCCACCCCCACGCCTTTTCTCAGTGGAGCTGCGCGGTGTGAAGTAGAGGACTACAGGAGCTCAGTGCAGACGACCCTGGGAGATCCGTGGGATCGATTCACAGGGTGGGGGGTGGGTAAGGGGGGGGCAAGAGAGTACGAAAGACGTCTTGCAAGGGAGTAAGGGACTGTAAACATAACTGTAACACGGCCCCTGAAGTTTGGGGACTGGGGTATTACAAGAGAAAATATCTTAGGAAGAGAAGAGGCCAGTTCCAATACAGGTTTTTAAATAGATCATCAGTTTTCAAAAAGTATGCTTTTTGTTAGGACCACACATATACATTCAATTGTGAGAGAAAAGTTCCATTGGTATTTTTCCTGCCTGGATTCTGAAAGTCAGATATGGAGGACAGTTTTAAGGGTGAAAAAAATGAAGGTGCGAGTTTAACTTAGGGAACTTTGCTCTAGAAAGTATATGCATTGTGGCTTTGATAGAAGACCTCTTAGATTTAGAAATGAGATGTTATTAATAATTCTAGTGACTATGGCTAATTAGAACAGTCTCTGAAGGTAATAAATCAGAAGCTTTAAAAAAATACCTGTTTACCTGAGAACCTGTGTGGAATTCTAAAAGGACTGAATTAAAGTCGTTAGCTTCTGCTTGTTTATGTAGTTTTCAAACTATCTTTACAGCCTTTGATTATGTTTTTGAAATTGTTTTGTACTCTTACAGCCCTGATCCCTTAAATGTTTTATAAATTTAATACACAGCACCTAAAACTGTTTGGTGTTGTTTTTCTGGTCTTTTTTTTTTTCCTTTGGGTTATGAGTGTTCTTCTTAACCAAGGAGATTACCTATTGTTACACTGAATTGCTCTCCCGTGGTGCAGAGGCAACTGCTCAAATGCGGTCATAATTCTCATTTGGCCCTGGGCGGTTGCCAGCAGGGAGTAAGGCATGATGGGAAGTAGTTTCTTTACCTTCCACAACAGGTGTCTTTGTCAGTGCACCTTATTCAGGTATCAGTGTGGAAGCACTGAGTCACTGTAGCACAGAAAACTATGAAAGCAAGAGGAATTGCTTTCACATCTAGAAAACGGTGCTGCAAGATAAATCTGAAACCTTCTGGTGCTAGTGAATGCACGAAGAGGTTCACAGTATCTTTTACAGCACTTCTGAAAAGATAAAAAGGAATTTAAAAGGTATGAACTGGCCGGATGCCTTATAAAGCCTTGTCTCTTGATTATCATTTAATTTTTACCTGGTTAGTCAGCATTAAGATAAATGTGCTGGGAAACTTTTTAACAAAAATAAAGCTTAAAAGACATAGCTCTATTGGAGGAAAAAAATGAAGTAAAAATGCTTTACCAGCTCCAGCAAGGGTCAAGCACAGTTTGAAGCTGTTTTAATCTTGAAGATTTATTGAAAGTCTTGCATTTTCTATTAAAATAAGCTTCTTAGACTTTTGTTTCCTAGCAATAAGGTGTTTTCCCCCTTCCGTGTGTGTGTGTGTGTGTGTGTGTGTGAGTGAGTGAGAGAGAGAAAGAGAGAGAGAGAGAGAGAGAGAGAGAGAGAGTGAGTTTGAGTGTGTTTAATCTAGAATGCTATAGCAATTGCAAAACTCTCCTAATCATATTTAAGTGGAACAAGGTGCTCTTTAAGTATTCATGTTAATCTAGGTGAAGATACTTCAGGAAAATAAGGGAAAATAGACACCATGAATCTCATTCCAAGTTTTGTTTGTCTTCTGAAAAGCAAACAATTAAACAACCTAACAGTGCTATTGGTAATGAGGACTAAAAATTCCAACCAGTAGCTCTATTTGATTATAGACAAACATTGCCAAATTGATTTTTAGCAAATAATATTTCTCATGGTACTGCAATGTCATAATCTATAAATAGCAGAGAAGATAATAGCTTAATTAGACATTTTGGCAAAACAACTTTTGGAGGAGCTTTATTCTCCCCCCCTTTTTATTTGCTTAATTGTTTTTCCATGGAATTAGCATATACTGTATTTCCTGATAATGTAGGGAACCTTGTAATGATAATTATGGGCAGCTTTCAGATTTTTCATCAGGGCATATTGAGGTTCATTTACGGTCTCCCAACTGTAAAACACTTCTGTGGCTAAGCCACCACCAGTTCACGACTATCTGCTAATAGGGTAATTAAAATAAAAAACCAAACCTATAAGCTTAAAAATAAAATAGGAGAACTTTTATCTATGGCAGAAAAACAGTAAGTTTAGAAATGAGACCTTTGTGTTGCTTTCTGAAAAACAACAGAAACCAAAGTTCCCCAAATCAGGAATTCCATTTAAAATACTTGTATGTTTTTTTCATGGGAGAAGGGGAAATGATTATTAATTGATATTGCAGTCCATTTCATTTTTATATTTCAGTGCTTCTTTTTTTTTTAACAGAAATAATCAGAGGGGAAAAAGACTCTTTTTTTCATACTTCAGGAGATAATTTTTAACTGCACCAAGAATTCTATAAATTCTGGAAAACTAAAGGTTGTTATCTATTTATTTTCTGTGAATGTGAAAAATAAGCCATAAGAAAATCCACTTTTCCTCCAAGAAGAAGACTCTTGATATAAATGATACTGAAGTAAGAAGATAAACTTTAACTCTTTCTAATTACCAAGAACATAACATAAATCAGTTTGGGGGGGGGAAGCTTTTGTTTTGTTTTTGCAATAGGATATTTCCAGTTAGAAAACTTTTCTTCATTTCTCTTTTTGAAGTTTAAAGAAGATTTCCCAACACCAAACTTTCCAGCTGCTGTGTTAAGAACGCAGAAGGTGTTTATAGTGTCTACTTCCTCCACAGATAAGAGACCTCCCTTAGTTTTCTACTGGGGCCGGACTGCCAGAGAAGCCAGTGATAGCAGCTGCTTTTTCCCCCACTTTTCCTTTTTTTCCTTGTGGATTTTTGATACTCCACCCCTTCAGACTCAGGTGGGTGTGGGCATTGGCACTGAGCTGTGGTAGGATTTTTCCCTGGATCGTGTGGTCTGGAGCCGGGGTAGCAGCTGCCGCTGTGGACAGGCCAGCTGGCAAGATGATGGAAGAGATCTCCATTATGGTAGCCTACGACGCCCATGTTTTCAGCCAGCTGCACGACGAAGACTTCCTCACTAGTCTCGTGGCCATCAGCAAGCCCAGATCGATGGTAGGTGGGCCCTTGCACGCTGCTCTTTCCTAACATGGTAGCTGTACTCCTGTAGCAACCGAGGCATCACTTCTTGGGAATTAAAATAGACCTCTTGCTGTTGGCTTTGAGTTCAGGCTCCAGAAAGGTCTACAGGTTTTTAATGATTTATTTACATCACCAAACACTATATGTTAGTAGTGCATTTAAAGTGATTTAGGAGTCCTACCTAACCTGACCTCACCTAACTTAATGCTTTCATATGTGGTGAGGGCGAGAGAAGTGTTATTCTGCCAAATATCACCTTGCTCCATGCGTGTGCCTTGTATGCATGTCTGTGATAACGGATGTAGGTGAAGGGCACCTACATTTACACACACGATTCAGTCTTTGAAGTGGAACAGTTTCACTTGTGGGCTCTAACATCAACACGGTGGAACGATCTAGAAGTCAGTTAACTTTCAAAATGTTTACATTATTACTTAGAACTATTATGAAAATAACTCCTAGTGTAATTTTAGTTTGGATTTAATATTTGTAATTTTTTAAACCATTCTCCAAGGGTCTTGGTGAGCATGTCCTTGCACATAAGAGGAAAATGACGTTCTTGCAAATGTTTGTTGTTTCTTCTATGTAGATGTCATATCATGGCTATGGAGTTTAGGTCAGTCATGAAGCATACCTTTTATACTAACTTTCCTAACTTTTGCTGTAGTAACCTCATTCATTATATTTGATAGTACTCATCACAGGCAACAGAATGAAAGACTATATCAAAACCATTATCTGCCAGTACGAAACCCTGATTCTCTATTTTAAGGCATAGGAACCCTAAAAACACACTTTGGCAATTTCTTCAAAAATAAATTGCAATGAAAACATAAAGGGGAATCTCATCAGTAGATTTTTAAAGACTTAAGGGTTATATTAATTAAATGTAGTCTATTGCCATTGTTCAGATGTTGATTTGAACAAACTATAAAAAACATCTATAATTGACCACCAACTAAATACTTAATGATATTAAGAAGCTTATTCATTTTTATGCAATAATATTACACTTATATTAAAAATAATGATTTAGATATATATATTAAGGTAATTATAGATGAAGTATCTGCAAAGATTCAAAAATATTTATGATTCAGTAGAGGGGTTGGTGACGTGGATGAAGCTATATGACTGTGTTGGTAACTGTTGAAATAAGAGATGAGTAATGGGATTCATTATACTCTCCACTTTTGTAGATTTTTTTTGAAGTCAGCGTTTTGCGCAATGTGGGTCTTGAACTCACAACCTTGAGATCAAGAGTCGCATACTATACTGACTGAGCCAGCCAGGCGCCCCGGTAGATATTTTGTAGATGCAGTTTATTTTTTTAAGTTTAATTTATTTAGGTAATCTCTACACTCAACATGGGTCTCAAAGTCATGACCCTGAGATCAAGAGTTGCACACTCTTCCAACTGAGCTAACCAGGCACCCCGGTAGATGCAGTTTAAAAGTCAACTGGCCTGGGGTGCCTGGGAGGCTCAGCTGGTTAAGTGGGTCCAGCTCTTGGTTTTAGCTCAGGTTGTGATCTCATGGTTCCGTGGGATTGAACCCTGCGTCAGACCCTGTGCTGTCAGTGTGGAGCCTGCCTGGGATTCTCTCTGCCCCTTCCTCCTCCCTCGGGTGTGCTCGCTCACTTGCTCTCTCTCTAATAAATAAATAAACTTACAAAAATGTCAGCTGGACCAAAAAATAGCAAAGCCAAACAAATACAACATAATATACTTATATAAGTCTTCATTAATACAGAAACATCTAGCCTTTTGCATTCTTAACTTCTATTTTAAATTTTTTTAAACATTTATTCAGTTTTGAGAGACAGAGACAGAGCGTGAACTTGGGGAGGGGCAGAAAGAGAGGGAGACACAGAATCCAAATCAGGCTCCAGACTCTGAGCTGTCAGCACAGAGCCTGACTCAGGGCTCGAACCCACGAACTGTGAGATCGTGACCCGAGCCCATGTTGGACGCTTAACTGACTGAGCCACCCAGGCAGCCCTTAACTTCTATTTTATAATTAAATATATTATGTGGATATTATTGCCAACCCTTAGTTAACCACAGTATTTTACCAAGTCAAGGAGAGAGTCTAACAGTGGTTGTGGATGATCTCTTAAACTTCATTTTAGCCATTAATTTCACAATATTTCACCATGAAGACTTATCCAAAGACTTCAGAATTTTATTTCATTTCTTTTTGATGGTCCTGTTAAGATCCTCTTACTGGGTCTGAGCAGTCTTAAAAAAAGAAGAATCAAAAACAGAGGTGTGAAAGGACACAATGTAGAGAACAAAGGAGGCTGAGGAGGGAGGCAGTGACTGAGGCATAAGGAGCATCTTCCGCTCAGTGAGTATAGGACATTGTGGTGTGTGTGCGCGTGCATGTGGTCACATGCACATGTACAGGAGACACAGAAAATGAATTAATTAATATTAATGTGCTCACTGGGAAACACTTCCATTTGTAGATTATATGAATATTCAATATGTTGATACAGGTTATGCCTTGATGCAACTTCAGCTCCCCCAATGCACATTTCTGCTCCTAACTCTGGAGCGTATTTGGTATGAAATTTGGTCACTAATATGGAAAGCCACAGAGGTATGATACAGACACAAAACAGGGTCACCTGGGTGGCTCAGTTGGTTAAGCATCTGACTTTAGCTCAGGTCATGATCTCATGGTTCGTGGGTTCGAGCCCTACGTCGGGCTCTGTGCTGACAGCTTAGAGCCCGGAGCCTGCTTCAGAATCTGTGTCTCCCTCTCTCTGTCTCTCTGCTCCTTGCCTGCTTGCACTCTGTCTCTCTCTCTCCCAAAAATAAATAAACATTAAAAAAAAAAAAGACACAAAACACTGCTCTGTATTCTAAACTTTTAAATAATTTAGATGTTGGGGTGTTGAATTTAATTATACAACTTTCTGGAGATATTCAGTTTTTTTTAAATCAGATTTGAAATTTTAAAAGAATTGACTGGTACCATATTTTGAAGGTGATGCCTGGTTTTGGTTCATGTGGAAAAGTCATATTAAAATTGTGCTAAGGTGAAATATTTATCACTTCTGATTCTGTATTAAATTCTTTGCTTTGTCTGAGATGAACCCTTTAAATTGTATGAAAGGGATAAATACTCAGATTTTCTATAGTATAAAATAAATTACTTCTCAGTCTGATTTTTTACTGCACTATGAAGCAAATTGCATTCTTGCTACCATATAAAATCTTTTGGGTTTAGGTTGACTATTACAGAGGATATTTAGAAGCTTTAGAAGCTGTATTTCTTTATATAGGATTAATGAAATATTTTTCTGTAATTGGACTTTGTTTCAAAATGGAAAGCAGTTTGATTCCTCAAATGGCAAAAAAAAAAAAAAACCATTAAGCATAGTGGTTTTGGTGTGGACACTGAATCATTTCTTGTTTATAAGCAGCCCTGTGGCTTTCTGACATTTTTGGTGGAGACTCGTGGTAAAAAATGCAAGCCATTTTGCATACAAGACTAAAAGAAAATTTGACTAAACAATACTTAACTGTTACTACAGGTGATGTATTTAAGTTTTTTCCTGTTTTATTTGTTTGTGGCTAGTTATGTACCACTAAATTGATCCCAGAAACGTTTCAAGCCACACTTAGAAAAATATGACTATAGCCTATTGATCCTTTAAAAATGAACAGTAATGCAGGGGCGCCTGGATAGCTCAGTCGGCTAAGCATCCAGCTTTGGCTCAGGTCATGATCTCATGGTTCATGGGTTCGAGCCCTGCATTGGACTCTGTGCTAACAGCTTGGAGCCTGGAGCCTGCTTCCGTTCCGATTCTGTGTCTCTCTCTCTCTGCCTCTCCTCTGCTCATACTCTCTCTCTCTGTCCTCATAAATAAATGTTTTAAAAAATTTTTTAAATGAATGCTAATACAAACAAATCACAAATCCCTTTATACAGGTGCCTTTAGACAATCATAGGCAAGAAAAAAGGATAAGGAAGCCAAGCATAACTCCTCTTGTCCTCCAGATCCCTTTCTTTCATTTATATTCTCTCTCTCCCCTTCTCTCCTCTCTCTCTCTTCCTGTCCTCCCCCCCCCCCCCCATAAGGGATCACCTGGGCTCCTGGCTGGCTCACTTGGTAGAACAGTTGACTCTTGATCTTGGTTGGGGTCATGAGTTCAAGCCCCATGTTGGATGTAGACATTACTTTAAAAAAATTACCTAGGCCAGCATTGTATTTACTAAGATAAACAAAACAAAAGCTTATAGTCCCCGCTAAAAAAACTTAAGAACTTTTAAATTACAGCACAAATAAATTGGTGTGAAAGGTGAAAATCCAGGATAATCAAAATGGCTCCAGAAGCATTTAGAAAGGTGCCTCATTAAACACAGTATTCCAGCCTTCCTTTAAATCTAAAAGATTACTTTTTCTTTAGTTGTTCACTGGCTGAAATGAACTGGCTTGCATTTTGAGACAAAGTTGTCCCCTCTCCCCATTCTCCCTCCAACCATGTATCTTTAAATTCCAGAGTGGTGCTCACACAAGGAATAATAAACATGTGAGGGAGGGAGTCTCTGAAGTTGTCCTCAGTCAGGGCCTTCTGTGTCAGAGAGGAATGGCCAGCATTCCTCTTTACCGCCTCCACCATTTCCAGTTATTTCTGTAGCGGACTAGTGTAAATAAGCGAAAGAGATCACACCTGTTAGGTTTATTATACATTCCAAAGGAAGCTTTGAATATGTATTTCAATTCAAAACATATGATTTAAACAGTGAATAAGCCTAATAACCAATGCAAAGTTTCTGTCAAGCTTGAATATTTCAGGTTAAGTGTTAATTTATATTCTGAATTATTTCAACTTTTTAATCTGTACAGTGGTTACGAAAGGAATATTGCATTCTGATGTATGTTAGGGCACTATGTAGTGTTCCCAACATTTTGGGGTTCTTGCGATGAGCTGTTATAAATAGAATATCCCTTCCTCCAAAGACCTCACAGTCAAGTAAAAGAGAGAAACAAAATAAATATGGATGGGAGTGATAACTTGGCTATTACAGGGTAGAGCAAAGTAGACAATAACCACCACCGATTGAGCAGTGTGGAAGAAGCCTTCAAAAGGGACCAGGGGCACTTAAATCAGGCTTTGAAAGCTGACCAGGTACTTGCCAACTAGTAGAAGAGGGTAGGATCTTTCTGAACAGGGGGAACAGCTGCAAAGGCCCAGAGGTTAACTGCTTTGGGGGCTTTTTAAGTTACACAGTGTCCAGTTGAAGTTTTAGATCTGCTACTTACTTGTAAATTACCTAAATTTTCTAAACTTCAGTTTCCTCATCTGAAAACTGAGGGACATAGTAGTACCACCTAATTGGATTAGTGTAAGGATTAAATGAGCCTTTGTACATATTTAGCCCAGTGGATGCCCTTATTAATTGTTCCCCTTCTAACAAGGAAAGGGTTGTTCAAACGGGGGAAGGCTTAAAGGAAGGAGTGGGTTGAATAGATAAGGCACCGTAGCAATGTGGAAGGAGGAGGTGGGTGGACAGGAGAACGTGAACTCTTTGGGTTACCCTGGTGAATTACTTTGCTTAATTAGGGAATCACTATCAGGATATCAGTCCTACAGGAAACTTGAAGCCTTCTGCCTTAAAGATGGTACAAAGGATCTTAGGATTGAGCCTTAGGGTGGTGGGAAGGCAATGTAAAATCAATAGGAGGGATTTATATGAGCCAAACCATCTGCCGAGTAGATGTATTGGTTATTGCACAATCATCTGGTAGTAATGGACTGACAGCGGCCACACTACCCGTGGGAAAAAATATTAAAGGACATTACAACAGTGCAAGTAAAAAGGTGACAAGTGTCTAATCTTAGACAATGGCAGTGTGATAAAGAAATTAGTCCACATATGTTGATTAGTTCTTGCAATAGATACATACAGTAATACTAACTCCTTAGGAAGAAGCAGCAGCTGATCTGTATGAGAAGAGTAAATTACGGAGATAAGTTGAAAATTACTATAAGCTTCTCGCCTTGTAAAATTGGAACGATTGTTGTGTCGACTTGAATGGGAAAGTTGGTATCAAGAATGTAATGGAGAAAAAGTGGCCTGGCTTCACCATGTTCCACATCTAGAAATTCAAGGTCACATGTCACTGTAAGAGGCTTGGTGTTCAGTGGTAGAACACTGTCCACTAGCACAAGCTGCTCACCCAGGCTAACACACGTCTGCGTTCTGCTACCACTAGATACATGTTTGTAACTGACAGATACCGAAACAGCAGCCCTGTGCCAGCAAAGGAAGGGAGCTCCTTCGGGGAGCTACAGTTTATCTGATCTATAAAAGGGAGATGAGGGTAGGCATTCTGAAATCACTTTCTCCTTACTGGGTTGGCACACTGATTTAATCTAGAGTGCCAAATTAGGAAGAAAAAAAGATCAGAGCAATTCCATGTGCCAGAGATGGGTAAAACAATGAAATCAATAGTTATTTCTAAATCTGCACTGAATATACATTTCAAATATTGACTGGAGCAAACCATAAAGCCAATTGATTCATCCATATTCTTAAAAAAAATGTTAGTATCTGAACATTTTCTGTTCCCCATTGTTATTTAGCATGCGCGCATTCTGGCGGTATTTCATCAATTTCAGTTTAGTAGCAGGAGCCAAATCTTCCCTCATTTGGTTGATCAGTTCTGATAGGAGTTAAGGTTCTTATAGTGTGCAAGTAATAAAATCTTGAGCTGTCTTCACCAGGAAAGGGAACTTCTCATACAGACACCAGAGTGTGTCCCTTTAAACACAAGGGCAGAGGTGTGGCCAGGCCAAGAGCTGGCACTGGACCGTGCTGGCAAACACGCTCCCAGTCTCTTGCCATCTAATTAACTTCTCTCTTGGCCTCTCCTTTATTTATCTCTCTGTACTCATTTTCTGCTTCTTCATTCCCAAGAAATATGGCTGCCACACAGCATCCCGATTTACAGCTCTGTCATATGCAGAGAGTTCAGTTGCTACCCCGAAATCACAAGTCTAGATTCCTCAGAGAGAATCTGCCTGAGTAGTGCTGGGTGAGGTGACACAGAATAGACAAGAGCCTATGGGCACAGACTCAGGAGCCAAACTGACTGGGTCAAATCCCACCTCACCTCCAACTAGCTCACTGACTTTCGGTAGATCTGCGGATTACTTGACTTCTCTGAGCTTCATTTTTCTCATCTGTAAAATTATACGATTTTTTGAGAATTAAATCAGTTCATGCAAGTAAAGCACTTGAGAATACCTGGCACATAATAAGAGGCATATGTGCATTAGTGTATTATTGCAAATTGATTTCTCAAAAAAATTTTTTTAAACGTTTATTTATTTTTGAGAGACAGAACACAAGCAGGGGAAGGGCAGAGAGAGACATAGGATCTGAAGGAAGCTCTGGGCTTTGAGCTGTCAGTACAGAGCCTGATGCGGGGCTCGAAGCCATTAACCACAAGCTCATGACCTGAGCCGAAGTCAGACACTTCACCAAATGAGTTAGGGGCCCCAAACTGGTTTCTTTTTAAAAAATCTTGAAATAGGAGATTAACTTTTAGCAGACTTTATAAGTAAACTCATCATCCAAAAATTATTTTTTTAATGTTTATTTTTGAGAGAGAGAGTGTACAACCAGGGGAGGGGTAGAGAGAGAGGGGGCCAGGAAATCCAAAGCGGGCTCGGTGCTGATAGCAGAGAGCCCAGTGTGGGGCTTGAACTCCCGAACCATGAGATCATGACTATAGCCAAAGTCAGACGCTTAACCAACTGAGCCACGCAGGCGTCCCTATTTAGGTTGTTTGGCTAATAAATATGAAATTAAACCAGCTTCTGTAACAGTAATTGGAACTTTCCTGCATTTAATCCTGTTTTAGATGTTGAGAAATAATCTTTCTATACTGGACACTGGGGGTGATGTTGATTTGTAAGTCAATTCAAAAAAATTTTTTTGGAAGATGTTATAGAAACAGTTGTAGAAGCCTGTTACAGAAACAGACATAAAAACATAATACATTAAATTTTTTTATTTCTGTCTTTTAAGTCCTAACTTGTCCACAGTGGTTAAAAAATCTTATTCTAGGTTTTTTGTTTGTTTTTAGCATGCATGTTTGTATTCAATTTAATAATCAATCAAAAATATTCATTGATCTGCTACGGTGTGCTATGCTATATTTTTAAGCCCTGCAAGTGAGGTGTGAACACAAAGACGTATGCATTGTGAATCTTACACTATTTTGGGGAGAAGTCAGGCAGAAACATTAGCTAATGATATCACTTATCAGCTAGTGATCAGTATTATGCACAGACTTAAAATGGAGGGATATCATCAAAAGGGATTAATTGGAGGCTTTCATTTGGGGAGTCAATGAGGGCCTCCGTGGTGTCATCTGAGATCTGAATGGCATCCATGGGAAAATTAGGAAAAAGAGTATATCAGGCAGAGAAAAGCTCTGAGAAAAAGGCTCCAAACTGGTAAAGAGTTTGATATATTAGCAAAACAGGAGGGTCGGTGTAGGGTCACGGTGTGGAAAGAGCCCCAGGAGCCGGGGGCGGACAGTGGTAAGAAATGTGGTTGGGGAGGAAGTTGGGAACCAGGTTTTATGATGTAGGACTTCTAAGTCAGAAGGAGGAGTTCAGGTTTTATTCCTTATTTGATGTCCTTGTATTTTAAAAAAATCTAACAAATCAGATTTTAGGTACCGTTTAACAGACACTTAAAATGATGATTAAATTATTGGAGAAGCCAATATTATATCAAAAACATACCACAGTGCTCAAACTCCATATGAAATGAAATTGTAGCATTCAGACTCAGTGCCAGGACTACAAGCTGGCTTCTAAACAGGATTTGCAACAAAACAAAGCAAAACTAACACTGGAGCCCTGATTATTACAATGCCCACAGTAGGATTTCTGGCGGGCTGAAATATTGAAGAAGCCCTCTTAAATCTGACACAGTCAGGACTGTTAGTCAGTTAACAGAAAAAGTTGGCTCAGGGGATGAAGCAGGCAAAAACAGTACACACTAACCTAAACATTTATTTTAACTTAAAACTTCAGTGTATATTCATTATCAATTTTGTTACAGGAAACTTAATGCCCTTTCTTAGAATAGGAATTCTGAAACACATAATGCATTCTAATTTGTTTTCTTTTTTGTTAATTTAAAAAATTTTTTGAGAAATTTACTCATTTTGAGGGTGCCTGGGTGGCTCAGTCAATTAAGCATCTGTCTTTGGCTTAGGTCATGATCTCGTGGTCTGTGAGTTCCAGCCTTGCGTTGGGCTCTGTGCTGACAGCTCAGCCTGGAGACTGCTTTGGATTCTGTGTCTCCTTTTCTTTCTGCCCCTCCCCTGGTCACACTCTGTCTCTCTCTCTTTCTCTCTCTCCCTCAAAAGTAAATAAATGTTAAAAAATTTTTTTAATTAAAAAAAAAAAAACATTTACTCATTTTTGAGAGACAGAGCATGAGTGGGGGAGGGACAGAGGGAGACACAGAATCTGAAGCAGGCTCCAGGCTCTGAGCTGTCAGAGTGGGGCTCGAACCCACAAGACTGTGAGATGATGACCTGAGCCAAAATTGGACGCTTAACCAACCGAGCCATCCAGGCACCCCATTATTTGTTTTCTTAAGAGAGCAACAAATTAATAAACTTATGAAGCAATCTAATGCAAATTTTGTAGAGGTTTTTGTTTTGTTTTGTTCTGTTTTACAACTTTTTAGATCTTTTTTTTTTTTATTTATTTTAAGAGAGAGTGTGTGCAAGTGAGCAGGGGAGGGGCAGAGAGTGAGGGAGAGAGAAAATCTCAAATAGGCTCCCCACTGTCAGCACAGAGCCCCATGTGCTGCTTGATCTCATGAACCATGAGCCACCCAGGTGCCATGCAATTAACTCTTTAAGAAAAAAAAATTTTTTTACATTTATTTATTTTTGAGAGACAGAGAGAGGCAGAGCACAAGTGGGGGAGGGGAAGAGAGAGAGGGAGACACAGAACCTGAAGCAAGCTCCAGGCTCTGAGCTGTCAGCACAGAGCCTGACGTGGGGCTCGAACCCACGAACCGTGAGATCATGGCCTGAGCTGAAGTCGGACGTTTAACCAATTAAGCCACCTAGGCACCCCAAGAAAAAATTTTTTTAATGTTTGTTCACTTTTGAGAGAGAGAGAGAGCACAAGCTGGGGAGGGGCAGAGACAGAGGGAGACAAGAATCCGAAGTAGGCTCTAGGCTCTGAGCTGTCAGCACAGAGCCTGACGTGGGACTTGAACGCACGAACCATGAGATCGTGACCTGAGCCGAAGTCAAATGCTTAACTGACTAAGCCACCCAGGTGCCCCAACTCTTTTTTAAACATAAACTCAGTGTGGCTTAGTCACCACAAGAGTTAAGCATGCCCAGGGTATCCAATTTCTTTATAAAAGGGAACCGAGAGCATTAGTTAATCAGGCAAAGTTTTTCAAGAGCAGTCATCATATTTTCTTAGATATTGCTGCACAACAAACAACTCTAAATCCCGTTGTACATCCCAGTAAGCATTTCTCTTTCCCTTAGGAGTCTTTAGATGGCTGGGGTTTGGCTGGTCTTGGTGGAGCACGGCTGATACAGCTGAGTTTACTTAGTTTCAGGACCCAGATTTGGTTAGATCTGTTCTATACCTCATTATTTTTTGTAATCAGTAGGCTATCTGGAGCATGTCCTTCTCATGACAGTTTAGACATTCCCAGAAGGGTCAGTGGAAACATTAGATGCCTCTTAAAGGCTTGGATTCAGAGCTAGCACACTCGATTTGTATCCCTGTTCCATTGGCTGAAGCAAATCAGGTCACTTCCAACATGGCAGAAAGTATATACCACCATGGAGGTAGAGGAGGGCGAAGTGCCTATTTCCTGAACAGTCATCTACCATGTATGTCATAACTGACCCTTCATGTTTTCATCATAGTTAGGTTAGCTCTCTAAAATATATAAACACTGTGTTTCTCAATAGCACACATCATTTATATTCACACAAACTGTATATCCACAGATTTGTCATCAGAAAATAACATTTACTCAGAAATACAATAAAACCTGAAGCTAAATTCATACCACTCTATTACCCTTTTTCATTTTATTTGGTACTTTGAAGTGGCACTCTTCTTTCCCATCTCTCCCAAAGGTAATTAAAAACCGAAATCTCTTTTCTCTAGTGACATGCTATGGTATGCCAACATTGTTATTCCAACCTGAACCATCTTTACAGCCCAAGGATTTTTAGCAATTTTGGGGTCATGGACTCTTTTGGTAATTTGGTTAAGTCCATGGACCCCTTATCAGAAAACTGTTTTTAAGTGCATAAAATAAAATTACAAAGGAAACTAATATATTTAAATATAGTTATCAAAATATGGAAAAATCACATTTTAAGAAGTTGAGATATAATTGACATATAACATATTAGTTTCGGATGTACAACATAATGATTTGACATCTGTGTATATTGCAAAATGATCACAATAAGTCTAGTTAACATTCAGCAACAAACATATTACAATTTGTTTTCCTTGTGATGATAACTTTTTTTAAAGATACTGCTTTTTTTTTAATTTAAATCCAAGTTAGTTAACATATAGTGTAATAATGATTTCAGGAATGGAATTTAGTGATTCATCACTTATATATAATACCCAGTGCTTATCCCAACAACTGCCCTCCTTAATGTCTCATCACCCATTTAGCCCATCCCCCTACCCAACACCCCACTAGCAACCCTCAGTTTGTTCTCTGCATTTAAGAGTCTCTTATGGTTTGTCTCCCTCTCTGTTTTTATCTTATTTTTGCATCCCTTTCCCTATGTTCGTCTGTTTTGTTTCTTAAATTCCACATGTGAGTGAAATCATATGATATGTTTCTTTTTTTTGACTAACTTATTTTGCTTAGCATAACACACTCTGCTTCCATCCACATTGTTGCAGAGGGTCAGATTTCATTGTTTCTGATCGCTGAGTAATATATATACTATATCTTCTTTATCCATTCATCAGTTGATTGACATTTGGGCTCTTTCCATACTTTGACTATTGCCGATAGCACTCCTACAAGCATTGGGGGTGCATGTGGCCCTTCGAAACAGCACACCTCTATCCCTTGGATAAATACCTAGTAGTGCAATTGCTGGGTCATAGAGTAGTTCTATTTTTAACTTTTTGAGGAACCTCCATAGTGTTTTCCAGAGTGGTTGCACCAGTTTGCATTCCCACCAACAGTGCAAAAGGATTCCCCTTCCTCCGCATCCTTGCCAACATCTGTCGTTGCCTGAGTTGTTGATGTTAGCCATTGTGACTGGTGTGAGGTGGTATCTCATTGTGGTTTTGATTTGTATTTCCCTGATGATGAGTGATGTGGAGCATCTTTCCATGTGTCTGTTAGCCATCTGGATGTCTTCTTTGGAAAAGTGTCTATTCATGTCTTTTGCCCATTTCTTCACTGGATTATTTGTTCTTTGGGTGTTGAATTTGGTAAGTTCTTTATAGATTTTGGGTACTAACCCTTTACCTGGTATGTAATTTGCAAATATTTTCCCCCATTCCTTTGGTTAAGGCATTACTTTTTTTAAATTGAAGGATGAAAGTTGGTCACATTCAGAGATTAACAGGCCTCATATAGATGGTTAAAGCTACCCTTCTCTTTCTTGGTGAACCATCTCCTATTTCAAGTAATGTCCACAAGTTCTTTAGAACCATTTGAAATTTCCTTTGAGGAGATCCACCACACCACTATATAACAAAGGCTTGACCACACATACCGCTGGACAGTATCTCACTGGATATCATCATCAAAGAAATCTATCAAACCATTTAAAAAGTCTGCATGAACTGCCTTTTCGTTGGCTGCCAAGTTTATCAGGAGCCTGGAGCTGTCCATATAGAGTCCATATAGGGCCTGGCGCCCTCAGGAAACATCTTGTCTACCACTGGCTTGGTCTACCCTGTGGTGCTTCAGGCATCCCTGGCCCTGTGATGAGAACTTTTAAGATCTACTCTCATTAACTTTCAGAAATACAATAGAGTATCATTTTTTTAAAATTTTTTAATGTTTTATTTATGAGAGAGAGAGAGAGAGAGAAGAACAGAGTACAAACGGGAGGGGCAGAGAGAGAGAGAGGGAGACACAGAATTCGAAGTAGTCTCCAGGCTCCGAGTTATCAGCACAGAGCCCGACGCAGGGCTTGAACTCACGGGATGCGAGATCATGACCTGGGCTGAAGTCGGAAGCTCAATGGACTGAGCCACCCAGGCGCCCCTAGAGTATTATTTTTTATTGACATATAGTTGACATACAACATTATATTAATTTCAAGTGTACAACATAGTGATTTAACATTTATATACATTACAAAGTGATTACCACAATAAATCTAGCTACCATCAGTGTCCTATTTATTTCATAATAGAAGTTTGTACCTTTTAGTCCCCTTTGCCTATTCCACCCATTCCGTTGCAATAGAGTATTATGAATTATATTCACCATATATTTCATCCCCTAGACATAACTTTATAACTGGAAGTCTGACTACCTACGCCCATTTTGCTCACTGTCAACTCCCCCAAATCAGATTTATGATAGAGTACTATGTGCTTCTTTATTAATACATTAAATAACAAGATATGGTAGCAAGGAGAATAACTGCCATGATTCCCAAATTGTGATAAACATAAATAATATTTTGAGATACACACAATAACTACTGTGAACGAGAATATCTGTAATATCTGTTGCTGGTAATTTCAGAAAATAAAGATACTTTCTCTGTCATAGCTCAAGGACACTGAATTCTCTCCACAGTCCCCTAACATAGTGTTTAACTTACATTACCTGAGACCCAAAGGTTTTAGTAACTTTCCTTTCCTTATGGCTGGCGATGAGAAATCTTGGCCATGGCTTGCATTCTCTCTTCCTCTTCTTGAAGATATAGGAAAGTACATGTGACACTTATGTGATTATTAGATTCATCTCTCACTGACTCATGACATCCATGGGAGCAGGGCTGTGTATTTCTGTTTACCATTGTGTCCCCAGCCCAACCTGGTCCCTCGTACATTGTTCTCTCTGTACATATTGAATCAATAGTATTGGGGGGAAATGAAACACCGCATAGGTATAATCACTGATCTACAGTAGGTGATGTTTGTGACAGTTGACTATATTCATAAATATCTGTACACATAGGGAGAGTTATTTAAAAAAATTTTTATCCTTAGACCTTTATACTAAATTCTGATTTTTAAAAATTTTTTATACTTATTTTTGAGAGAGAGAGAGAGAGAGAGAGAGAGAGAGCGCACAAGCAGGGGAGGGACATAGAGAGAGGGAGACACAGAATCCGAAGCAGACTTCAGGCTCCACACTGTCAGCACAGAGCCTGACATGGGGCTCGAACCCATGAACCCTGAGATCATGACCTGAGCTGAAGTCGGACACTTAACCAACCGAGGCACCCAGGAGCCCCTTTATACTAACTTCTTATAAGATTGATTGTGGAACCAGGTTAGAGTGTAGTTAAATACTTAAATATTAGTTCTTAATTGTTAAGAAATGCAGTGCTTGTTTCTCTTATCTTATTCAGTGGTTCATGTAACGTGCACATCTCCTATGCACAGCACTGTGCTAACCTCTCACATATCTTCAAAGAGATGGCAGCCTCGTCCAAGAGACAGCCATGTAAACACTTGTTACGAACCAAGGATGAGAGTGCTATCAGAGCTGTCTAAGGTGCCTTTCTCTTTTGTATCTGTCACACCCTGCACCCTGGGCACTCAATGAAGTGAGATACTCTATCTGCTTTTTGAGTGGTACATTGAGGTTCATTTTCCCTGTCTGCCTACCATAGCACCTAGCACATCAAAAGTTTCTACTGAAAGAATAAAGGAATGATCGGGAGAATGCGGGAAATAGAGATACTTTCATAAAGATATGGACACTTTTTTTAAGTTTATTTATATTTAGAGACAGGGAGAGAGAGAAGGTAGAAAGAGAGAATCTCAAGCAGGCTCCATGCCATCAGTTCAGAGCCCAAAGCGGGGCTCAAACCCATCGACTGAGATCATGACTTGAACTGAAATCAAGAGTTGGACCCTTCGTAGCGGCACTTTCAACAATAGCCAAATCATGGAAAGAGCCTAAATGTCCATCAACTGATGAATGGATTAGGAAGATGTGGTTCATCTATACAATGGAATACTACATGGCAATGAGAAGAAATGAAATCTGGCCATTCGTAGCAAAGTGGATGGACCTCGAGGGTGTCATGCTAAGCAAAATAAGTCAGGCAGAGAAGGACAGATACCATATGTTTGCACTCATAGGTCTAACAGGAGAAACCCAACAGAGGACCATGGGGAGGGGAAGGAGGAAAAAGAGTAGGGAGAGGGAGGGAGACAAAACATGAGAGACTCTTGAATACTGAAAACAAACTGAGGGGGAAGAGGAAGGGGGAAAGGTAATGGGGGGTGATGGTCTTGGTGGAGGTCACTTGTGGGGAAGAGCACTGGGTGTTATATGGAAACCAACCTGACAATAAACTATAAAGTTTAATTAAAAAAAAAAAAAAAAAGAGTTGGACCTTAACCAACTGAGCCATCTAAGCGCTCCAACAATTTTTTTGTAGCATTTTGGTTTTTAAGCTTTTACAATATTACCTTTTGAATAAGTAGTACATTCACATGATTTCCAAATTTCAACAAATAAAAAATGGCTTCTAATGAAATTTATGACATATTCCTGTTGTCCTGTGATGGCACTAATGTTTTAGAGATATCCTTCCAGAAATATTTTATGCACATATAAGCAAATTTGTATATATTCTCCCCCTCTCTTTTTACAGAACTTTTGGTATCCCATTGTGTGCTTTTCTCATTTAACAGTGTGTGTTAGAGGGTTCTTTTTTTGTCAGTACATCAAGGACTTCTTGTTCATTTGACAGCTGCCTAGTGTTTTACTGGATGGATTTCCATATGTTTAACCAACTCTCAATATATGCATATATAAGGCTGTTTCCAATATATTGCTGCTACAAACTATAGTGAGTGAATAATCTTGTATATCGTCATTTTACAAATGTGTGAATATATCTGTAGGTTAAATTCCTAGGAGTGAAATTGCTGGGTTGAAGGGTAGTGTGTTTGTAATTTTGATAGTTAGGGCCTAGGGCCTAAGTGCTTTCTTTAAAGGATATATATTGTTTTCCCCACCAACAGTGTATAAAACTGTGCCCATTCAGAAGTGGAAACTTGGGGGTAGAATTCTAAAGAAAAAAATAGGAGTTTTTCAGGTGGTCAGGTGGAGGGAAAAGATGTTCCATATAGAGGAATAGTATTTTCAGAGGGACACAGGAGCAAGAGAGGTATCTGGGAATTTTAGCTTTTTCCATCTGGCTAGAATATGGGAGCAAGCCCAGGAAGTGGTGAGATAATGGGAGTTGGTTGTGAATGGTTTTGAGTGTAATGCTAAGGAACTGATATTTTTATTTTTTTATTATTTTTTTTAGGGAGAGAGAGAGTAGGGTACAGGGGCAGAGGGAGAGAGAGAGAGAGAGAGAGAGAGAGAGAGAGAGAGAGAGAAAATCCCAAGCAGGCTCTACGCTCAATGCAGAGCCAGACTTGGGACTCAGTCCCACAAACCCTGGGATCATGACCTGAGCCAAAATCAAGATCAGATGCTCAACTGACCGAGACACTCAGGAACTGATATTTTTAATTCTATAGATAAAGGTTTTGAGTAGGTACATAATGTAATGAAGCTGATTAATAAATGTTACAGAAAGAATAGATGTTTATAGCTATTTATTTAAAGTGAAGGTTGCTAAATAAGTCTATTCCCTAAAGATCGTTTTGCAACTTAAAGATTTTTTTCCTAATTAATGACTAAAATAATATGTTGACATACAAAATATAGAAAATGCATATAAATAAAAACTAAAACACAAATAAAATGGGAGGATATGGGTGGCTCAGTTGATTAAACGTCCAACTCTTGATTTTGGCCCAGGTATGATCTCAAGATTTGTGAGATTGAGCTCTGCAAATGCAGAGCCCATTTGGAATTCTCTCTCTCTCTCTCTCTCTCTCTCTCTCTCTCCCTCTCTCTCTCTCTCTCTGCCCCCTCCCTCTTTCTCTCAAAATTAAACATTGTTATTATTTTTGAGAGAGTGAGGGACAGAGTGTGAGTGGGGGATGGGGAGAGAGAGAAGGAGACGTAGAATCTAAAGCAGGCTCCAGTCTCTGAGCTGTCAGCACAGACGCCGATGTGGGGCTCAAACCCATGAGCAGCGAGATCATGACCTGAGCTGAAGTCGGACGCTCAACCAACTGAGCCACTCAGGTCCCCCATCAAAATAAATAAACATTAAAAAAAAAATAAAACAAATTACTTACAGCTTTACCACTCTGAGATTTTCCCTATCCAAATAACTCCTGTTGTTCTTAAAACAATAAAAGAAAATCAATATATGTATCAGGTTAAGAAAATACAAAGTGGTTTCCAAAGACAGCTGCTTGCTAAAAGATTATTGTAATTTCTTCAGGAAAAAAGAAAAGAGAAACTGTTGCATATTTCTGCATAAATCACAGCATAATTGTGAATGTAGGGTTTACAGTAATGGCCTCCTCTTAAGCATATGGGTGTCCTGTCCATGCTGTCAGCGTGGAGCCCAACGCAGGGCTTCACCTCATGAACTGTGAGATGAACCTGAACCGAAATTAAAAGTCGGTCGCTTAACTGACTGAGCCATCCAGGAGTCCCCATATGGGTGGGGATAGATATTGATTACATGTGCTGCTTTTCTTTTTTGTGACATTTCGCTGGTAGATACTTTTTTCATCAGGATCTTAGTTATCAGCCATACACAGTATGTAGAAGATGGAAAGCTTCAGAAAACTGAATTCCTGTGTTCATACTCAGAAGTCTTTGTGTGGAATGATCCTAATTGCCCAGTCTTCCACTTGTAGGACCTGTTGGAACAGTTTGTAAGCAGATCCTTTTCAGGCTGTTCTTCTTGGGTAAATAATCTCCAGGTCGCTAGTGCTGGGTTTGAACACGTTCATCCTGCTGTTTCACAAGTGCATTAAGGTACCTTGAAATCATTTTTTTTCCTTCCTTAATTACATCCTAAGAATTTTAAGGGGGAGGGAAGGAAGATCCCAGGTGGATTTACTGATCTATCCATTAAAGTATTCTGAGATGATAGATTGTAACAGCTTTGATGATTTGGTATTCAGTGTATCCAAGGTAGTATTAAAACCTTACAGTATTTGATAAATGCTAGAGCCAGCCTAATTTCTCTTAATAGTTAAAATATGACCCTTGGTAAGAAGCCCAAAAGCTTTGCCATGCCCACCGACCTAACAATCACACTTATATTAATTTGTTTCCTTCATGTAAAACGATCCTTTTTATTGCTCCCTTCCTGAAAGGTGCAAATTGCTTTCTCTCTTGGGTGTAGGCTGCTCAGCTTCCTTCTTATTAAAGAGACAGGAAATACATCTTCCATCTAAAGTATTAATGTCACTTGTAAATTTGTAGTCTAATTTGTCATTGACTTGAGCTCTTCAAAGAAGATTTGAAAAACCAAGGTGTAACTTAGCACTCCAGATTGTCATACCTGAAATAAATGTTTTCCGTGACCAGCCTTCCCACTGATGGAAGGGCGCAGGGTGCAGAGGGGGGGTAAGAGAGAGGGCTGAGATAGATGGGAATATATTTCATCTAACTCAGAGGGGTATGATTGAGTTGGCTGGACTCACAGTTCATTTTTCTTCTAAGAAGGACTTTGACCCCATGACGTCAGGAAGTGAGCACTGATTATAATCATCAATGGAAGTGGAGGTTTGGAATTTAGCATGCTGCATTTGGTACAGGAGCGTACCGAGACTGGACCCAGGGGAGAAAAGAGATCATTTGTTAACACACACTAGCTAAGAGATGAAGGCTTTTTCTCACCCCTTATCAGGTCAAAACATGGTAGAGATGCTACCAAAATGGGTTAAATATGTAAACAAAGTAATTGAATAATCAAGTTCTTTCTGTTAATTTCTGTTAATCATAGAAATTATTGTGTGTCTTCTCAGCAGACTTGAGAATAAAGAATTGAAAATACTTAAAGGTTGTAAAAATAAATTTGAAGTGATACCAGCATTCCCAATAAAGAGCAACTTGTCACCTGCCTTAAATAATCTTTAAGGGAAAAACAAAAATACTGTAAAACAAAAGTACTAATTCTATTCAGGGTGAAATGAAGCCATTCAGCCTACTCAGTCTTTTAACCTATATAGTCAGTGGTTGTTGATATATGAACATTTTTGAACATGATATAAAATCCATGAATTCATACTGAAAATTTTCACTCACCTGTGACCTGTTTAGGCCAAACCCACAGGACTCAACTGGCTTCTGGTTTCAGGGCCTGGGCCCTCCTGTGCCAGGATCATGTGATGATGCCTGGATTTGTTTCCTTCATGTAAAACGATCCTTTTTATTGCTGAGGACAGCATTGCTGGCATTATGCTGACTCACCTTGCTCGAAATGTCTGGGTGGCCCATCTGCTTGTGTAGATTATCAGTCTTCCTCTGCTTTTAGAGAATTTCCCATATAACAGTAAAATGTACTTGCCTTTGGTGTGTTTGGTGCCCCTGCAAAAGGAAGGAATTAATTTCCTTTCCTGATTCTGCACTGGCTCCAGATTAGGAGATTTGGAGTAGGCATAGGACATCTGTCTACTCACAAACGGAGACGAGAGAATTGACATAAGGAACGTCAAGGGCAGGGTCCACAAGTCCTGTGGTGTTAGAAGCTGCTTTTCCTCGTGATGGTACTAAAATAGACACAGAACAAAAAGAATAACACATCATTATTTGTACATTTAATTCCTGTAACACCTTATGCTTTTTTAACTCATTTAATCTCCACAAGAACTCTGAGTTAAGTACGAGTTTTGAGGCTGATTCTCAAGATGGTCAAACGGAAGTACAGACTAATAACCAGCTCAAGGACATACCGTGGCAAAATGGCGAGGTCAGAATTTGAACACTGGCTTCCTGGCTCTAAGGTAATGCTCTTAATCACTATTTAAAACTCATGGTGAAAGAAATAAAACAAAAATGAAACAAAACAGAACAAAAAAGCCCTCATGGCATTGTTTTGTACCCACTCATTAATTATTACACCCCATATTCCTTTGATTATGTATCCCATTGATTATCAGAATCCTGAATTTTTTTTTTAATGTTTATGTATTTTGAAAGAGAGAAAGCACATGAGTTGGAGGAGGGGCAGAGAGAGAGAATCCCAAGCAGGTTCCACACTATCAGCACGGAGCCCGACACAGGGCTTTATCCCACGAACCATAAAATCATGACCCGAGCCAAAGAGTCAGATGCCTAATCCACCGAGCCACCTAGACACCCCAGAATCCTGACATTTTCTATACTTCAGCAGTTTCTGCGGAAGGTGACAGTAAACCTAGAATTAGAGCTTTCTTAATTTTTGAAGCATGGATCCTGAAGGTGAAGGATTGTTCCGACAGTGATCAGCCCCGTTATCAGATTCTATTCACTTTCTTTCAGGGATTTGAATAGTAAGGTGAACATGCTTGTCTAAATTTCAAAAGTTCCATGTTTGACTTTGTGCTCTATACATGGAAAGAGAGCCTTGTTCTATAGCAGGCATACTGACAGTGAATAAGTAAACCTGTTAACAGCTCTGTCTATTTTGAATTTCCCTGACTTGTGGAGGAGACATACGGTAACAAGAGTTATTGTTCAAATGTAGCACTGTCGCCATCTGACTTGAATCTCACTTTGCAGCCTATTAATTCAAGTAAGTCTGTGAGCAAAGCTAAGAGTACTTATTGGTTTAATGGAAAAAATGCACACTTTCACAGTTCAGAAAATGGTAGTTTAGAAGAAGATCAGACACAGATACAAAGGCGGCTAATATTAAAAATTATCTTTGGACAATTTCTTAAAGGTAGAGCTCTTAATTATATAAAAACAGTATATATTTATTGTAGCTTTTTTTTTTTAAATCAAATTTGCCGATAGCTAACATGGATGGCTAGCATATTGGTTGGCAGAATGAGGATCCAGAAAGATCTGGCTAGAATAACATGTCCATGAAACACAATAGAGCTAAGGGTATATAGGAGATTTGAGTCCAAAAGAATTCTGTATAGTGTATGGCATTTTAATAGATTTTTTAAAACAGTTGTAAACTAACTTGAGCCTTTGCAAAATTGAATATTTATTCTATACTTTGTGCCCAGTAATGTGTTAGTGTTAAGACTACAGAAAAGACTGAGATTAACGTGGTCCCTACCTTCACAGGGTTTACAGTCTAGCAGGCAAGATAGATATTAAACAAGTAATCACCAAAAAAAAGGTTATGAGTTTTATGAAGAGAGGGAGTCCTAAGTCCTATGGGGACATACAGGGAGACCTAATCTACATTAGGGGTCCTAGGTTCTATGGGAACAAATATGGAGACCTAATCCAAATTAGGGGTCGGGAAGAGCTGAAAGATAGGATTTAGTCAGCTAGAGAGAATGAAGGTAAGGGGGAGGGTGTTCCAGGAAGAGGAGGAAGAATATTCTAAGTCTTAGAGGTGAGCAAAAGAAGAATTTAAATAAACGGCGCATAGAGTGGAGGTGAGGAGAGCAGGGAAGAGTTTGCAATTAGCCCAGGGATGATAGTAGGAACCAGACCATGAATAGTCTTTAATAGTCATGTGAAGGAAATTGTGAACTCTATACAAAGGGTAACGCAAAGCTGTTTAAATTTGTTGTTGTTGTTGTTTTAACATTTTATTTATTTTTGAGAGAAAGAGACACAGAGCATGAGCAGGGAAGGGTCAGAGAGAGGGGGAGACACAGAATTCGAAGCAGGCTCCAGGCTCTGAGCTGTCAGCACAGAGCTTGACGCAGGGCTCGAACCCACAAACTGTGAGATAGATCATGACCTGAGCTGAAATCGGCCGCTTAACCGACTGAGCCACCCCGGAGCCCCAATGCAAAGCTGTTTAAAACGTTTTAAGTGGGGAAGACATTAATTTTACAGAACTGTCAAAAACACTGGCTTGTGATTTAAACGTGGTGGTTTCTTTGACCTTTCTAGTTCTAAATTTTTCATCTTTAGAGTAAGAGACTTGGATCAGCCCTTTCAGATCAAAGATCCCTCTTGTGAGTTTAAGAATCCTAGAAAGAAGTATTTCTCGTCTATTTTGCTCTGATTCTCTTTTTTTTCTTTTCAGACTTGGAATATAGATTTTGTCATAAAGCATATTTTAGTCAGTGTTTTAGAGAAAGTACTCACTCTAATGGGACCCATGACACAGTTTTTTTAAGTCATTTTGTCATCATAAAGGAACTGTAGATTTACTATGGAAAAAATTTTAAATGTAGAATATGAGCAAGAAGGAGATCATAACCTGGGTGCCATTGTACTAAAGCACCTGGCATGTAGCTGAGTGGAGGGTGCAGGCTGGTAAAACTGACGCCCAGGGAAATTGTGCTTGTTGGGGAAGGGGAATACTGGAGATACAGGAATGGTCTCCAGGTTCCTGAAAAGGACTATGTGTGGAAGTTGGGACAGAAGCCAGAAATGTGGTTAATGAGCAGAGGCTGCTAGAAATGCACATTTCACCTCAGTATTGGGGAAGACAGAACTGATGATTAGAGCTGTTCATCTGAATATTAGTAAATTCCTCTCAATGCCTGTAGGTGTTCCAGTAAATTACTACATATGTTTAAGCCATATATAGTCACTTAGGGGATATTACTGGGGAAATCGAGCATCAGATAGTAAGTTAAATTATATGAACTTTGACTCCATGATTAAGAGTTTTATTTTGGAATCTTAGTTAACTGCATGTTTTGATGAATACATAATTGATCTGAAGAATAATTTAATACCTGTCTAAAAAAGAAAAGCAATTTAAGCTGCTAGGTGTCTTGACTTTACATATCCATCACTCTCCTAGTTACCTGTCGTCTTGCGGGGGTGTGACAACAGTTTGAGATCTCCTCTCCTAGCGAATGTTAAGTATACATTATCATAACTAGAGCCACCATGCTGTACATTCATTAGCTCTCTAGAACTTAATCATCATATAACTGGTATCTTGTACCCTTGACCAGTTTCCATCTTCCCATTGCCCCCAGCCCCTGGTGACCATTCTACTCTCTGTAAAATTAACCATTTTAAAGTGAACAATTCAGTGATATGTAGTATATTCACAATGTTGTGCAGCTATCACCTCTATCTAGTTCCAAAACATTCCCCAAACCCCTTACCCATTAAGCTGTTTCTCCCCATCCTCCTTTTCCTTCCCAACTGCTGGCCACCACTGAATCTGCCTTCTGTCTCTGTGGATTTATCTGTTCTGGATATTTTGTATAATATGTGACCTTTTGTATTTTGCTTCTTTCACTTAGCATAATATTTCTAAAGTTTGTCCACATTGTAGCACATATCAGTATTTCATTCCTTTTCCTGGCTAAATAATATTACACTGTAGGCATATTCCACAGTTTGTTTATGCCTTCATCTCTTGCTGGGCATGGGGGCTTGTTTCCACCTTGCGGCCACTGAGAATGGTGCTGCTGTACTAGTCCTTGTACAAGTGCCCATTTTCCTTTTTTTTCTCTGTGAACATACATATCGTAAGTCTATGTTTAACTTTTTGAGGAGCCACCAAACTGTTTTCTACAACAGTCGAACCAGTTTTTATCACCACCAGCAATATATGAGTGTTCCAATTTCTCCATATCTTTGCCAACACTTCTTATTTTTTGTTTTTTAAATCTAGCCATCCTCATGGGTGTGAAGTGGTACCTCATTGTGTTTCTTAAGGTATTATCATGATAAAATATATATAACATAGTATTTGCCTTCTTAACCCTTGTAACTATATAATTCCATAGCACTAATTACATTCACCACTTGATTTCCACAACTCTTCCCACCTTTTATCTCCAAAACGTTTTTACCCCTATTTCCTCCCTGTGCCCCACAGAAACTCTATACTTCGATATTAAGCAGTTCTTTCCTATTTCCCTCAATTCCCCTAATCCCTCATGATCTCTAATCCGTCTTCTGTCTCTGTGTATTTCCCTATTCTAGTTATTTCATATAAATGAAATCATGTAATATTTGTCCTTTTGTGTCTGGCTTACTTCACCTCATATAAAGTTGTCAAGGTTCATCCATGCCGTGTCCATGTTGTAGCATGTGTCAGGACTTCATTCCTTTCTCTGGCTGCACACTTTCCATTTTGTGTGTATCCCATCATTCTGTTGGTTCATTCATCTGTTGGAATGTGGGTTGTCTCCAACTTTGGGCTACTGTGAATAATGCTGTAGTGAACATGGGTGTACAAGTATTGGACTCCTTGTTTTCAGCTCTTTTTGATGTATACGTACAGGTGGAATTGCTTGCTCAGACTATCCTTCTGTATTTAACCTACTGAGTAACTTACCAGCTACTGTGGAAAACTGCTGTGCTGTTTCTACAGCCGAACCACTTTCCATTTCCCACTAGCAATGTTGTGAAAGTTCTCGTTTTCTCTACCACCTAACTAACAGTTCTTTTCTGTGGTTTTTAGTTTTTCTTTCGTTCTAGCCACCCTAGTAGATATGAAGTGGTATATCCTTGTGGGTCTGATTTGCATTTCATTAATGGCTAATAATGTCAAACATTTTTCATGTGCTTATTAGCCATTTGTATATCTTTTTTGGAGAAATATCTACTCAAGCCCTTGGCCCATTTTTTAGCTGGATTGTTTGTTTTGTATTGAGTTGTAAGAGTTCTTTGCCTATTTTGGATATCAAACCCCTATGAGATACATGAGATGCAAATATTTTCTCTCACTCTGTAGATCATCTTTTGACTTTCTTGATAAGTCTTTTGCATATAAGTTTTTGGTTTTGATGAAGTCTGGCTTTTTGTTGTTGTTGTTGCTTATCTCAAAGATATTTTTACTTGATAAGGCACCATAAAATTCCTAAAAACATCTATTTAAGAAAACAAACTGTTGTGTAATTTAATAATGAATGCAAACTGTTCAGTTGAGTCCGTTCGGAATAATACAGTAGCTAAATTGAAGGCAAATTTGTCTGAGGCAAGTAGTTTTGTTATCTTCTCTAAGCTTTATCTTTCTGTGAGGAAGGGTCCTATTTACCTATAAAGGATATTTTGAGATTTTTAATTAATGCTTATAAAATCTGAGAATATGCTTATAAGACTGGCAGTAAATTTTGTGAGCATACTATCTGCTTAGTAATGACATCATCTGTCTTGTTAGATTTCAGTATGTTGAAAATAGTCCATTCAAATACACCTATCATATAATTCTGTTATATAATTGGATCATCATTTATTGTTACAAAAATCAAAGCTCCCTTGCTATCGCTATGGTTCTTGTAATCATATATAGAGACACGTGACTGAGCAGTAAGAGATCCTTATGGCTCCCAGATGTCAGGCTCTGCTTGCCCTGATGGTGAAAAATGGAGATCTAGATGACTCTGGAGACCGCGGTTTTTAAACTACTCCTAGGGCCAGTCCGTGTTTTATTCCAGATATCCCAGTTTTCTCCTTAGAGCTTCTGTGATTTGCTGGGTAGGCTTGGAGTAATACCAAAAGCCCTGCTTAGTTCAAAAACTTCCTCCTATTGCTGTTTCTGGCATTGCTACTCACAGTAGCTCCTACCCTTGGCAGTCCTGTTTTTGCTTTGTGGGCCAAATGAGTCAATAGATAAGATTTGATTTCCGCCTAAGCGTTTGTGCTTCACAAACTCATTGTTTGATATAATAAAAAACATGAAAAATTGGTCGGTGGCACCGTCTGTGGCCGGCAGGTGTTAATGAAATACTAGCCATATGTTCCTTATCCACGTGAGACAGATGATTGTATCCGGCTCTGTAGATTTCACTCCTTTTCTCTGCCAACAGCCTCTCAAATGTATCTCACAAAAGGCCCCAGGCAGGCGAAGGTGGACAGATCAGCTTGTATCCATTGTGTTGGAAAAGTAACTCAAAGATGTGCCCAAAGATAAGATACTAGTCTCATCCCTCTTGCGCTGGACATGCATTTATAAATGGTAGGGGTGTAGCATGCCTCACTACAAGACATCCCGAAAAAGCCAACGCACCTTCTTTGGTCGCAAAAAGTTTCAGCATTCTCAGGAAGGAGCACACCCACACCTAGAAATGCCTAATGACTGAAAAGCAAGTTATAAACAAGTGCAGATGAGAGGTTGCAAGCTGAATCTGTTTGGGACAGTGCCAACTATGTCTACTTATTTCTATTATTTCTTACGGAAAATGCATACCAATCTGAGAGATGAGGCCCTGCTAGCTAGTTGAAATTATCTGTGAATTCTGGGGTCTCTACCAAATTTTCAAAAAAAGATTCATTTAACAAAATTTATTTCAGGTGTTTATCATCTATATGTTTGAATTTTTTTAAACCTAGAAAATGGTGAAAATATGTGCCTTTTAATGGCATCAGCTTTTTCTCACTGTCATTTCCATTGCCATCTGGTATACCCAGTAAGCAGCACAATCACCCGGCTTAATTTGCCTAGCCACCATGTGAAAGCTTATATCTCTATGGTATATGACGTAGACTGTGCCGTTGTCTCTAAGTAGAGGTGCCCGTTCGTCGTCCACTCTCCAGCCTATTTACAAGAGCCATGTGATAAACCATAGATAGAACTGTATGGATTTTGACTGTTTTCCCCTGAAGTTTTGACTTGCACTTCATTGCCATGTGAGTAAGTTAGCAGTACTAAACCTGGTGTTTCTACACATAGAAGGTTTGTCCTGTGGACTGTCAGTCAGCACAGGCAGTTTCTCTTGTCTCACCTGCAGAACCACATACCTGTTTTTGTGATACAATCTTCCTGATAAGGTAGATACATTTACCAAATGCTTACTTGGTGGAAATTTTACAAGGCTTCACCCTGGAAATTTTACAGTGGAGGAAAGGGCACTCACGGCCTTCTAATTTTCAGCAGTCTCTTGGCTGATTACCTGTCATGGTTCTATTTTCAGTCAGGTGGCAGGTAAGTAAATTCCTACCTTCTTTATATAAATGAGCTGTCCACAAAAGGTTTTTTGTGCTGTTTAACTATCTTAGGGTTTCATTGGAGAACTATAGGAAAAAGAAAAAGGACAGAATTAACTTAGCATTTTTTTAATGCCAGTGGTTGTGTGAAATGAAAAATACTGGCAATTCATTGTTTCAGAAAATAAATCTTGACACCTAAGGATAAGTAGCAAGCTTCAGTAACTTTCTGGAACATTCTTTCAATGCAAACACTTCAGATATATACCAGTGTCCAGGATAGATTTCCCAGTATATTGTCTACAACAGATCTTAAATATTGCAAACTAACAGAAGTTGTTGCATAATTTTTTCTGTAATTAGACAAGAACATTCTTACTGCTGGTCTGCAAACAGTTCATAAAGATAGCTGCTGCTTAAGATACTTCACAGTTAGCAAATGTTGAGTGGTGAACTCCGTTCTTCATTTTCTGTATTGTAATTTGTATCATCCTAAAATCTAGTTGTTTTCTCATATACAGTCCAGGGTTGAAAGGTCCAAGGCCAGTAGGATAGCCCTGCCATCCTCACAGGCTGCTTCCATCTGTGGGTCCAAGGAATTGTTAGAGCTCTTGCCATCTCCCTGCCAGTAGGAGAAAGAAAAGGGAAGATACACCCCTTCCCTTCTAAGGGCACTGGTACAAAGTAGCATACATCACCTTTGTTTGTATCCAGACTTAGTCACATGTCCCCACCAAGCTGCAGAAAAGGCTGGAAAAGATGTTTAGATGGGTATCCATGAACCCAGTTGAAATTCAGAAAGAAGTTATAGAGTTGTGCTCCATGACCACATCCAGTTTTAGAGCATTTCTGTTACCCCAGGAAGTTTCCTCGTCTTCCTCTGTAGTCCGTCCCCATCCCACCCCCACCCTCCAGACCCAGTCGCCTGTAATCCACTTTTGTTTTTATACATTTGCATTCTCTGGAAATTTCATATGCATGAAGTCATCTAATGTATCGTCTTTCGTACTTGGTTTCTTTCACTTAGCGTGAGGATTTTGAGGTTCATCTCTGCCATTGCACCTATCAGCTGTTAGTTCCTTTTTGTTGCACAGTAGTATTCCACTGTATGGATAGCCCACATTTTGTTGATCTCTTCTCTAGTTGGTGGATTTTTTTAACTTGTTTCTGGTATTTACCTACTATGAATAATATTCCTATGAACATTTCAATACAAGTTTTTGTGTGAACATATGTTTTCTTTTTTTTTTTGGGTGGATGCCTAGGAGTGGAATTGCTGAGTTGTATAGTAAGCTTATGTTTAATTTCTTAAGAAACTGCCAAACTTTTCCAAAGTGGCAGTTTTTACATTCCCACCAGCAGTATATGAGGATTCCAATTTGTCCATCTCGTCAACAACCCTGGATGATATTAGTCTTTTTCATTATAACCATTCTAGTGGGAATATAGTAATATCTCTTCTGAAGGTTCTTTTTTTTCATTTTCCTAATGATGTTGAACATCTTTGAGGTACTTATTAGCCAAGCCATTTGTTTATCTTCTTTGGTCAAATGTCTGTTCAAAGCATTTGCCCATTTTTAATTGGATTTAAGACAAATATGTCTGCTTGTTGAGTCATGGTAGTTCTTTATATGTTTGGGCCCAAGTTCTTTATAAGACAAATGATTTATAAATGCTTTCTCCCAGTCTGCAGCTTTCCTTTTTGTGAGGTCTTGTCTTTTCTTTCTTTTTTTTCCCTGGTTGTTTCTTTAGTTGAATGCAGACCTATTCATAGAATTAATGATGGCTTTTGAAGAGCAAAAGTTTTTCACTTACTGATTTTTTTTTTTCTCTCATGGATTATGCTTTTGGTGTCCTAGCTAAGCAATCTTTGCCTAGTCCAAGTCACAGTGATTTTCTTTTAGGTTTTCTTCTAAACATTTTTTAGTGTTAGCTCTTACATTTAGGTCTGTGATTCATTTTTGGGAGGGGTATGGTGAAGTAGGATTCTACATACATTTTTTGCATAGCAATTTCCCATTATCCTAGCACCAGTTGTTGAAAATACTATTGAATATACTTGGTATCTTGTCGAAAAATAGTCGACCATACATGTAAGCATTTATTTCTGGACTCTCAATTCTGTACCATTGATCTGTATAAGTATCCTCACCTAGCTAGATTTTTAAGACTGTCACAGTGGGGCGCCTGGGTGGTTCAGTCAGTTAAGCATCTAACTCTTGGTTTTAGCTCAGGTCATGATCTTAGGGTTCATGAGTTCGAGCCCCACATCGGGCTCTGTGCTGCTGGTGCAGGGCCTGCTTGGGATTCTCTCTCTCCCTCTCTCTTTGCGCTTCCCCTGCTCATGTTCTCTCTCTTACTCAAAATGAACAAATAATAATTAAAAAAAAAAAAGACTTTCACAGTAATACATCTGAACTTACCTTCTTGCTTTGTCATCTAATCAAGTCAATGATGGGACCCGAAATGACCTCATAACACTTAAACGTCACTGAAAATTGTGATACAGGAGCTAAAGAGGTCAGATGGAAGTCCAGAAGGCAAAAAGGCCAAAACCGAAGAGAGAATTCTAGTCACAAAAAACGTACTATTTGTTTTATTAAAGTACAGGTTAACTCTTAAAATAGGTGCTCATGCCTGCCTTCTGGGGAGGCAGTCCTGAGCAGGTGAATCATACAGCACTCTTGCATACGGTACGTGTGGACAGCACCCGCCTCTCCCTGCCGACCTGTGCCCTTACTTTGCTGCATTTCTGTAGGCAAGTTGGTATTCCTTGAATGATTCATATTTAGGGGGTGAAATGAAAACATCCTTAAAATTTGTTTCAACTCCTCCTGCAAGGAAAAAAATCAATGAAGAAGGCAGATGTAAACAACAGCAACAAAAAAGTACCAGTTAACAAAGAGATCTAAACAGACAGTGGCTTAAACAGAGAAGATCTTCATTTTCCTCTTCAGTATCAGTCTGAGTATATCAGTCCAAACTGGCTGTGATGGCTATGTCGAAATCAGGAAACCAGACTCAGGATTCCTGTCTTGTTGCTGTACTGTCTTTAGGGATGTTGCCCTCATGTTCGTGGTCAAATATACTCACCACATTTTCTAAGTCTCTATTCTAGTTGGAGGGAAGGATGAAAATTGGAAAGGGAGAGCATACCTATTCCTTCGAAGGAAGTTTCACATATCAATCCTACTGATTCCATTGGCCAAAACTTGTTACTGGCCACAGCTAGGTGCAAAGAAGGCTAGGAAGCATAATTTTAGCTGAAGGCTATGCACCTGGCTTAAAAATCTATTAGTAAAAACCAAGGGTAGAGCACATAGTTAGAGGCAATTAGCAGAATGATATTGTATTTGTATCACTCATAGTTATATTACATATATTTTTTAAATTTATATATATTTATTAATATATATTAATATATATGATATATTTATATTACATATAGGTATATTTATATACATATCAGAAGGTGAACATTGAGCAGCTACATTTGAGGCACTGTTGGGGGATTGTGAAGGTTGCCCTCAGTGAGATTTCCAGAAATTATTGGTGGTGGGAGAAGCAATCATGTTTTATGTCTTAAAAAATTTGTTCCAAGGGCACCTGGGTGGCTCGGTTAAGCAACTGACCCTTGGTTTTGGCTCAGGTCATGATCTCATGGTTGGTGGGATGGAGCCCTGTGTCAAGATGTGTACTGACAGTTTGGAGCCTGCTTGGGATTCTCTCTCTCTGCCTGCTCTGCCCTGCTCACTCACGTGCGCTCTCTCTCTCTCTCTCAAAATAAAGAAAGAAAGAAAGAAACTTAAAAAAAATTTTGCTCCCAAACTAAAATGCTATTTCTGTTTATCAAACCCAATCACTGAAGATCTAAGCTGCACCATTTATAGTTTTTTGAGCTGCCTTGTTTGGTAATTCTTTACTTCAAAACGAAACAAAACAAAGCATTGATTTATCTACCTAGTTTATTTTTATTTTTATAGCCATAGTCTCCATTCTCCTATTTTATGACCAACAAAGTCTTCTTTTTTTTTT
>CM053562.1:15974779-16077960 GCA_028646485.1 Cryptoprocta ferox
GTACTTTGTTATGGCAGCCGTTTGCAAAGACTGGTATTACCACTAATGGTACTATAGTAATGTGTGTTTTTATTGTTCTTTATCACTCTGTCCTTTTTTAAATTGAGATATTATTGGCATATAACACTGTTCATTTTAGGTGTAGTACCACATGCTGATTTGATCTATCTATATATTGTGAAATGGTCACCACCATATGTTTACATCCATCACCCCACACAGTTATGGGTGGTGAGGTGTTTGTATCAGCCTGCTTTCAGGCTGTCTTTCAGATTGTCCTGTCCCTTACAGAGATATTGTCAACAAAATCCATAATAATGTATTTCTTCTCTACTTATATTAGTTTCATCTGTTTTTATATCAAACTCCAAACTCTTTCTCACCATTATCACTTGATGAGGAATATAATAAAGATGTATAGAGGCGCCTGGATGGCTCAGTCAGTTAAGCGTCTGACTTCGGCTCAGGTCACAATCTCCCAGTTTATGGGTTCGAGCCCCACGTCGGGCTTCATGCTGACAGCTCAGAGCCTGGAGGCTGCTTCGGATTCTGTGTCTCCCTCTTTCTGCCCCTCCCCTGCTCACTCACTCTCTCTCTCTCTCTCTCTCTCTCTCAAAAATAAATGAACATTAAATTTTTTTTTCTAAAAAAGATGTACAATTCTTGAAGGTAAAAATGAGTTCTCTTAGGCATACTCTTACCTATAAGATAAAATTAGAGCTCTTCCTTTTTTGTGATGTAAGCATCAGTAGCCCCTAAGGGCATTATTTCTGACAAAGTTCAAGGTTTAATTAAGATTATTTCAGAGTAATCCAGAAATCAACATGAAAATCTTTGGTCTTAACAGCTAGTTATCAGCTGCTAAGAACTGTTCAAATATTAGAACTGGAAATTAGACTTCATCAAAAGAGCGTTTATCCCATGATTCATAATCCATCGTGTCTAAATTTTTTGTCTTGTTTTATATATATCAGTCTTACCTCCCCAGTGAGCTTCCTAAAGATGCATCCTTTTGAATCATCTTGTTGGTAAAATGGAAAGCAATGCTTATTGCAAGTGGGCACCAAATGCCTAATAAACAGAATTTCAGATTTAGATATCGTGGGTAAATTTTCCCCCTAAGCCCCACAGTTGAAACACTATTGAAATAAATATGGGAAAGACATTTATTTTTAGTACTTGCATGTTGTTTTATTGCATGTACTCTCTCTTTCCATTTTTTTGTTTATTTATTTATTTTTGAGAGAGAGAAAGTACAAGCAAGGGAGGGGCAGAGAGAGAGGAAGAGAGAGAGAGAATCCTAAGCAAGTCCCACACTGCCAGCACAGAGGCAAACGTGGGGCTCGAACCCATGAACTGTGAGATCATGACCTGAGCCAAAGTCGGATGCTTAACTGACTGAGCTACCCAGGCGCCCCTGCCTTTCAGTTTTTAAAACTATGTTTTCCTGACATGCTTTTCAGAGAGCAGCACTCTCTCCCAACACTGCTTTTTTACCAGGGAGTTTAGGAACATAACCTACTGCTGTGTTAGGAGAGAAATATTTCTAAATAAGGACCAGGAGGAGGTTGATCATTTTGTGAGATATTCTTGGTCTCCTCCAGCTGAAAAAGCAAATGACAACATTATTCCTAGAACCAGAATGCATGCATATTAGTCACATTTCCAGTATACTAAAACTTTTCGTTTTCTGGTAAAGAAATTCATTGTAGTGGTTAGAAGTATGGACTCTCTCTGGGTTCAGATCCTTTCTGTGCCACTTACCAGCTGTGTGGTAAAGCAGCTGAGCCTTGCTGTACTTCAGTTTCCTGTTCTGTAAAATGTGGACAATAAGAGACAATGTCTGTGGAGTTAGGAGAACAAAATAAGGTAAAACATGTTATTTGCTCTAGCAGCACTTGGCACGTGGGAAAGACACAACAAACGCTAGCCATTATTATCATTACCTTTGCCTTTGGTTATTTGGATATTAGAAACAACTGAAGTCACCTTTAAGATGGATGTGTTTGTATAAAGCACGATAGGTTGTCATTGAATGTTTCTCAGACAACAGTTAAAAATATATGAAATGCATGTGGAGCCTTTATAGAATAGGTGACTGTTTTTTCAAAGACAATGGCAGGTTTGAAAGAGTTGGTTTATTGTAAGGATATGGTACCTCTAAATGATTTTCACAGCTAAATTCTGCACAATTTTTAAAAATGTTTATTTATTTTTGAGAGAGAGAGAGAGAGAGAGACAGAGAAAGAGAAAGAGATAGAGTTTGAGTTGGGGAAGGGCAGAGAGAGAGAGAGGGAGACACAGAATCTGAAGCAGGCTCTAGGCTCTGAGCTGTCAGCACAGAGCTCGACACAGGGCTCGAACTCATGAACCATGAGATCATGACCTGAGCTGAAGTTGGACACTTAACCAACTGAACCACCCTGGCGCCCCTAAATTCTGCACAATTCTAGAAGCTTCCCAGTAAACAAGAGGTAAAAGCCTTACCCTTGGTGCCATGTCTGGATAAATGACATGTAGTCTGATTACATAATACATTAATCATTTGAGTGCATCCTACGTAAACAAAGACTCCGAAGTCTGCTGTGTCGTTGTACACTTTGTCAGAAAAGTATTTAATCAAAACTTACATTACCAGGTGGTTTCACTGGGAGTTGCAACTGTGACTGAGCTCTGACTCACACCCGAGTCGGAGGTACGTAAGGCTTGTAAGGGGTTCACTTTCAAACTACAGGACAGTCCAGTTAGTTTCATAAGAAAGGTACAAAATACTATGGGAATCTGGAAAAGAGGAAAGAGCATTTTTCTCATTGCAGAACCAAGTAGGGATTTATGGGGGGGAAATGGCATTGTTGAGGAACTCTAAAGGATGAGGTCTGGTTCCTGCTTCCCAGAAAATTGAGGGTAGTCAGATGCTACTTGGGTACATTTTTCTACTCCTAACATACTTTACTTTTTCCAGGCTCAGAAAATGACCTGTTTCCCTGCTGCTCAACATTAATTCTTTAAACCTTGCTCCTAGTCTGATCCCTGCCCGTCTTCCCCAGAACCTTGCACCAAGGGGTAATCTCTGGCAAAACAATGTCAACATCTCTTCTGGTGACTCATGTTGTCTTTCTCAGTTTCAGAAAAACTAGTCAGAAAGTTCTTGGGCCCCGTCATGCTGGTATCAGCTCTCTCTTTCTCCCCTTCCCTTCAAGACAGACTCTATAAATGAAGAATTTATACTTGTCTCAACTTTCTCTGCACACTTAAAGCAAAATTCTTTTTTTTTCAGGGGTGCCTGGGTGGCTCACTAGCTTAAGCGTCCAACTCTTGATTTTGGCCCAGGTCATGATTTCACAGTTCATGGGTTCAAGCCCCGCATCGAGCTCTGTGCGGAAAGCACAGAGCCCACTCGTGATTCTGTCTCCCTCTCTTTCTACCTCTTCCCCACTTGCTGTCTATCTCTCTCACAAAATAAATAAATAAACATTTTTTTAATTATGAGAAAAATTCTTTTTCTTTTTGAACTGTTTGAAAAATAGAATTATGGAATTAACACCCAAGTATCTATGCCCAAATTAATAAATATTAATGTTTTGCCATATTTATTTGAGATCATTTTTTAAAGAAATGAAACAATGCCCGTAGAGTTAAAAATTCATTTACCTTCACTCACTTTATACTCCCTTTCTGCAGAGTTTTCTCTGGCCCTCCCCAGTTGGTACATATTGATACCATTAATGTTTTAATACTTTTAGTACATTATAATAAGAGCTAACAGTTGAGTGGCACTTACTGTGTGTGTGGGACTGTGCTGAGCACTTGGCATATATTGCATTGGGATTCTCCAGAGAGACATAAAATCAATTGGATATATAGAGAAAGAAGAGAGAGATTTTTTTTTTAAAGGAATTGGCTCACATGGTTGTTGAAGCTGGCAAGTCTGAAGTCTATAGGGCAGGCTGGCAGGCTGAAAATTGGGGCCAGAGTTAATGTTGCAGTCTTGAGTCTGAATCCTGCAGGATGTCAGCTAAAACTCAAGGAGGACTTCTACATTGCACCTTGAGAATTCTTTTCTTCTGGGAAACCTGTCTTTACTCTTTTTTTTTTTTCAGTGTTTATTTTTGAGAAAGAGAGAGAGTGTGTGTGTGTAAGTGAGTCTGAGTGGGTGAGGAACAGAGAGAAAGAGAGAAACAGAATCTGAAGCAGGCTCCAGGATCTGAGCTGTCAGCACAGAGCCCAGTGTGGGGCTCGAACCACCAACCGTGAGACAATGACCTGACCCAAAGTCGGATGCTTAACCGACTGAGCCACCCAGCTGTCCCCCTAAGTCTTTACCCTTAAGGCCTTCAACTGACTGGCTCATTTTCATAATGGATTGTCTTTTTTCTACTAGTTTATATAGGTATTTATATATTAATCCTTTACTGGTTATATTTGTTACACGTATCTTTCAATTTTTTCTTATCTATGAACTTAGGGTGCATTTTTTTAATGTTTATTGTTTATTTTTGAGAGGCACAGAGACAGAGCACAACAGGGGAGGTACAGAGAGAGAGAGGGAGGCACAGCTTCAGGCCCAGCTGTCAGCACAGAGCCCGACGCGGGGCTCGAACCCACGAACTGAGATCATGACCTGAGCGAAAGTTGGACTCTTAACTGACTGAGCCACCCAAGCGCCCCTCTATGAACTTTGTTTATGGTGTATTTCTGTTTGCCAAAATTTCTAATATTAATGAGTTATTATCAATCTTCATTCACTCATTCATTCATTCAATAAATATTTATTGAGACTCTACTAGGTACTTTTATACTCTGGGAATATGACAGTAAATAGAAGAGGCAAAAGTCCTTGCTCTCATACAACTTACATTTACTTGAAGACGGGCAGTAAATGCACTAATCAGACTGTATAGTAGATGATCAGATGGTATGGAAGAAACAGAACAGGGTCAGGAGAGTCAGTAGTTCTAGGAGGGGCACAGTAGGGGGGGTCAGGGTAGATCTCACTGAATAGGTCCATTTGGGCAAAGACTTGACTGGGGCGAGGGGATGATCCTCATGGCTCTCGAGAAGGGAGAGTGTTGCAGGAGCAGGAGACAGCCAGCGGGAGGGCCGAGGCCAGAGCAGGACCGGTGTGCTGGAGAACAGCCCCCACTGAAGTTCGGTGAGCCGGGGGCAAGAAGCTTGAGGAGCTAGAGGAAACCAGAGAGGAAATCGCTGGGGAAGAGAGCCAGGTGGAGCAGAGCCTTGCAGGCCATGCCTTTTGGTTTCTATTTTTGTTTTATGACTTGTGCCTTTGGGCTCTTATTTTAGATTTCTTCCTTACCCAGAAGTCATAGATGATGAAGATAAAGATGGTGGTTAATATTCATTAAGTATTTACTGTGTGCCAGGCACTTTTTAAAAACTGATATTTGTAGATTTTCATGGAGATGATAGATAGTTTTTAAAATATTTATTCATTTTTGAGAGAGGGAGAGAGAGAGAGAGAGAGAGAGAGACGCGCATGAGCCCTGTGAGGGGGAGTGGGGCAGAAAGAGAGAGGGAGAGGGAGAATCCCAAGCAGGCTCTGTGCTGGCTGCACAGAGCCTGACCTGAGGCTCCATCCCACGAACCGTGAGAGCATGACCTGAGCCAAAATCCAGAGGCGGACGCTTAACCGACTGAGCCTCTAACACACCCCAATGACAGTGTTCTGTATATAAAATTTTCAAAATGTGTGTCCCATTTAGCTTTTCATTTCGTCTATGAAAATAATTTCTTTCATAGTGTGAGGGAACCTAATTCTTTCCTCTTTTTGATAGCCTGTTGTCTGATCCTCCTTTCCTTATCGATTTGTAATAACACCATGTTAGTTTTATACCAGGTCTCATATACATAGGCCTGTCTCTGGGCCCTTTCATTCTGTTCTTTTGGTCTATGTGTCTGTCCTTGAGCTGATATGACACCATTTCAGTTAGCAAAACTTATCTAAATCTTTGATACTTAGGAGAACAAAGGCTTCTTCTTTAATATTTGTTTAACCTTTGTTTGACTTTTCTTGGTCCTTTGCTCTTTAGTATGAATTTTTTGGATCAACTTATCAAGGCTTATATGAACAAATCCTTTGGGATATTGAGTGGAATTGTGTTGAATTTATATATGAATCTTGGAAGAATTGATGTATCAATGCTATTGGGAGTCCTTCCACTATTTCATTTAGGTCCTCTTTTATATTCTTTAACAAGACTAAAATCTTTTTCTCATGGAGGCTTTTGGTTAGGTTTATTTCCAGAGACCTTAAAATTTTCGTGGCAAGAAGAAACAGGCTTTGTTTTTATTTACATTTTTTATTTGTTGCTGCTAGTGTATAGACATCTATTGATTTTATAAATTGACCTTGTGTTTTAACAAACTTGTTAAAGCCTCTAAATTGTTTCAGTTCATTATCCATAGATTCTTTTAGATGTCTCTAATTAAATTATTAATCATTTGTAAATAACAGAGTTTTTTTTGCCTTCCTGTCTAATTTCTAAACTCTGTATTTATTATTTTCTCTCATCTATTTCATCAATCACAATGTCAACAATAGCTATTACCAGAGCCATAATAACACACATCCTTCTCCTGTCTCTGGTTTTAAAGGGACTGTTGTTCAGGATTCACCATTAAATGTTTTGTTTGCTCCAGGTCTTAGATCGATAGCTTTTGTTGGGTTTAAAACGATCTTTTCCATTCCTAATGTGCTACGTTTTAAAAATAAATGAGTGGGTGTTTAATGTTATCAATTGCTTTTGTGCATCTGTTTAGATGATTTTATGATTTATCTTCTTTAATATGTGAATGTCAGGAATATTTTTTCTTATTTAATAATATTTTAAATAATTAATCAAATGACATGGCTCGAAATCCAAACTGTAAAACTGACCCTATCCTCCAAACCTACTCTTCATCCTCACTTCCCATTTTTAAAGAATGATACCATCCAGCCGAAAAACTTCGGAGCTGGTCTACGCATTGCTCACATCTACTCAGTGACCAAACCCTGTCTATTTTCTTCTTAACATTTGTCCCTCACGTCTCTATTCTTTCCTGTTTGTTTAATCATTCTCCATATTCCCACCAGCACATGTTTAAAACCCTTCAGTGACTCCCTGATTCATAGTACCTAGAAGTCTGAGTTCTTTACTGTCCCCAAGAAGGTCCTTCAGGAGCTGGCCCTTTTCCCACCATGGCTCTGTCTCCTTATACTCCACTTCCCACTGATTCCCCTGCACATCAGTCATTCCACTGGGGCTTTGTAGCGTGCCTGCCCTTGTTCACCTGCCCAGCACTTACTCATTTGCCTAGGTCCAAGCCTTAACCTGCTTCTGTGATACATGAGGAAGGCTTCCCTTCCTCAGATTGGTTAAAAATAAATGAATGAATGAATGAATGAATAAATAAATAAATAAATAAATACACACACACACATATTGACTAAGTTTTTGTGCTTTGATTAGAATAGAAATTTAAAATTTAGGATATGTTCATTTCTACTGAATTTAAAGCAAAATTCAGTGAGCTTGATTTTGTCATTGTTGAGTAATGATTTACTTGGTACTTGTTTTTCTTCACTTTCCATGTTTAGGAGGAGATAAGGAAAAATGTGTCTCAGAGAACTATGATTTAAAAATTAGGGCCGCCTGGGTGGCTCAGTCAGTTGAGCATCCGACTTCAGCTCAGGTCACAATCTCGTGGCTCATGACTTCTAGTCCCGCATAGGGCTCTGTGCTGGCAGCTCAGAGCCTGGAGCCTGCTTTGGATTCTGTGTCTCCCTCTCCCCCACTCATGCTCTGTCTCTCAAAAAAAAAAAAAAAAAAAGAAATATAATATAATGCATTTAATAATGGGCTGTTTAGAGCATGGACATTAGGAAACATGACCAATTTACTATATATATGCCTTATGTCTAACTTTTACTGCAAGATTTCCCCATGGTATATCTGAGTGTGGGTGAAAATTGGTTATGTTAATATGTGAGGTTCACGGTAGCTATTAAGTATCTGATTATAGTAGTAGGTGTTGGAGCATCAAGGATAGAGTTAAGTTTCTAAACCCGTGTTTTATATTGAAAGGACTTAAATCCAAACCAGAATTTATTGTGACACTGTCATAATGATACCCAAAAGTGTTAAGGATAGATACATTAAAACCCCTTTTTATTATGGAAATTGTCAAACACACACAAAAGTAGAGAGAAGAGCACCATAATTTCCGTGTACTCCTCACCCAGCTTCAGTAACCATCAGTCTCTTGCTTTTCTTGTCTCATTTCTCCTCCAACTTTTTTTTGCTCAAGCGTTAAATACAAATTTGAGACCTCTCATTTCACTCATAAATAGGTGTATATTTTAACCAATAAGGACTTTTAAGTTATAACTATAATATTGATATCACACCTGCTAAAATTAACAATAATCTGATGGTCCATTTTTTGAAATTCAAATGAATATGAAACAATCAAAGTCCAATTAAAGGAATTTACCAGGTTCCAGGGAATAGTTTGGTGTTTCTTTTAACCCCCAAGTTTAGTGGGAGTTTTGTTGTTGTTTTTATTTTAACTAGGAACATTTAAAAATCATCCCACCATTGTACTTTTCTTAAAACAATGGCAAAATAATTGGGGCACCTGAGTGGCTCAGTCAGTTAAGCACCTGACTCTTGATTTCAGCTCAGGTCCTGATCTCACAGTTTGTGGGTTTGAGCCCCGCTGACAGTGCAGAGCCTGCTTGGGATTCTCTGTCTCCCTCTCTCTCTCTCTGCCCCTCCCTTGCTCACACTGTCTCTCAAAAATAAATAAAGTTTTAAAAAGAATGACAGTAAGTAATGTGGCTGCTCTTAATACCTACTTTTGTTTATTCTCAGGGTACTTCACAGTATACTGGGTCAGGCTCTGAGTGGTTGGAGTGAATATATATATGTCCAGTGAAACTCAATATTGTCTTATGTGGAATGAACATTTCCCATTTCTTTGAAAAAGGAAAGCTGATAGGATGTCTTCTGCAGTATATTTTACAAATGAAATTGAGAATCCCTAGTGCTAATGTTAAGATTGATACTATAATACACTGGTTCTAAGCCTAACTTTGAATTCTTAGGACAAGGGAAGTCATTTCTTACGGCTTCTAACAGATAATACTTTTTTCCACTGATCCTCTTTCAGGGATTTTCTTTGTGAGGCTTTTCAAAGTTAGTAGGAGCCAGTGCTTTGAGCCAAATCAAAGCTTGCTGCTGCCCTGGCAAGGTTTAAATGTTTTATAAAAAAGAGATTAGGGAAGATAGCTATTGCCATGCATTTTACTCATCTATACTGAGGCATTAATTGTCTTAGCCAATTGGAGTACTTATGAGGGGAGGAGGAAGGCAAGGAGTTTTTGTGTCTATGTACTGTATAGCTCTTTCTGCCCTTTGCAGTACTTTAGATGTACATTTACTACTAACCATCAGTCACCTAGGCATTATAGGAAACAAAAAGATGACTCCTATTTTACACCAGAAGGCTTCATTAATATTTAACTTTAAAGACCCATTTAGATCTATTTTCTTATTACTTCCTGCCTGAGGCTACAATCATGTGATAGAAATACCATGTGAATACACATGGTAGCCCCTTTTATTGAAGACATGGTCGACCTCCCATCTTGTGTCCAGATACAGATTTTTAAGACTTGCCTTCTTACTACTAAAGTAAGATTTATAGTGTAAAACAGCTTTCCTTAGACTCATCATGTTTCTTTCTTAAGTGCATGGTTCTTTGCCTGTCCAGTGAAGTTCTGAGCTATCCATGCTCAAATTCTGTTAAGTGCACTCTGAATGATAGATAGGCTGGTAGATAGTAAACAGGGTAGAATTGGTAAGGTAGAATTGGTAAACTAGAAAGGACCCAGAGAAATCATCTGGTACTTCTTTCTCCATGTAGGATTATATCAAAACCACCCCCAAAAGTCCATCCTTTCCTGCAAAATTTCAGAGAGGAATATTTGTTCACTAATTTAAAAGACTTTTTTAAAAGATGGAGTCTGAGCCAGGCTCTGTATTCAACTCTCTGTTTAGCCACCACCTTCAGTCTGGAATAGTTTCTCAGTCTTACTTTGGCTTCATAAGCTTGATACTTGCAAAAATTGCAAGCTGGTTATTTAGTGGAATGTCTCTTTTTTGAGTTTGTCTGATGATTCCTCATGAGTAAATTTAGGGTATACATTTTTTAATAGAATATGTCATAGAGATGATGCTATATTTTTCTTCTGTATCCATTCTATTAGATGGAGCATGACTTTGATTTGTCTCATTAGTGGTGATGCCCACTTTGATATTTTGAGTAAAGGTGGTTTCTGCCAGGTTCTTCATGCAAAGTTGCTCTGTTCTCTTTGCAACTAATATGAATTTTGGGGAGAGGTACTTTGAAATTATGTAAATATGCCATGCCTAATCAGAGTTCCAGTTTATTTCATTTTTACCTATATGGACTCATGCTTTCCTATGTATTTTGTTACAATCACTATTTTAATGCCCAAATTACTGCTTTTTTGGTCTTTGGGAGCTCCTTCAGTATGGTTTCTATGTCCTTTGGACATGTTCTCATTGTTCTTTGGGCATAACTTGCTTTTGAAACAGATATTTCCAGCTCTTTTTGTACTTTCCTATTTCTAGCTTTGGAACCAGGTATTTCTCCACGCAGCCCTAGTTCCTTTTAATAGAAGATGCTATTTAGAAACCATGATCTTTGGAGTAGATGTGCTCACCAGGGAGGTGTCATTACTTGTAGGCCCTCTCCGCAGGCAGAGCTAAGGAATACACACACACACACACACACATGCACACACACATTTGCAACTAGATTCCTAACTATGTACCTGAAAACTCTTGACCCTGCATCACCGCCTCCACTTCCAACCCAACACTACAGCGTTCATTCTGGTTTTCTCTTTCCATTATTATAACTCCCTTCTCTGACTTTGAGAAGTCTGGATCCTTAACCTATTTGATCAATCCCCTTGTATGTACAAGTCTGCCATTTCTGCTGTCTCCCCCTGCCATCCACCCTATGTGAATGTCCTCCTCAACCAGCTCAGGCTCTAACTCCCCATGTCAGATTGTACCCTGCTCTTGGACGTTTTCCACTAGGACTCCAACACACCCATGCCGGGCTTCCTTTCCATGTAAACACCCTTCTCATCACCCTTCTTAAGCTCTAACGTTCCACACAGGACCATCCCCTTGCTTGGTTTCCATCCTCACGTTGCTTGGGCCCACCCAGTTCACCCAGTCTAAGCCACCCTATACTGATTTTCATGGGTTTACAGGAAAGGAAATTGGATGGCTGACAAGTACTCAAGAGTTTGCTTTACAAAATGGAAAATGGAGCAAAAGTTCTCCAAATGTGTTTCCTAGACCAAGAGTATCAGCATCACTTGGGAACTTATTAGAAATGTAAATTTTTAGACCTCATCTCAGACCTACAAGCAAAAGCTCTGGGAATAGCACCCAACAATGTGTGCTTTAAGCCCCCAGCAGATTCTGATGCACACTAGTGTTTGAGACCCATTCTCCTCTCCATCCAGGCTATCTCTTGTAGAATGAAGATTCCATGATTGTCAAGTGTACCTGGGAACGATTTTTAGGGTTTTAGAGCCATCTCAGCATTTTTGGCCTTTCATCGGAGTCAGACTAGAATATTTAGTTCAGTTTGCCAACTTTGGAAAGCCCAGTCCTCCAGGGAAAATTAATGAACTGGTAGAAGAATTAAACTCTGTCTTTTTGATTTAGAGACCTTTTTATTAAGGCTTAACAGAAATAGTTAAAGCAGGGATCAGAAATGGCAACAGCAATACCAAAGGAGCAGAGCAGCACCTCAGTTTTAGTTTATTTTAAGCTCACTTACAAATGATACAAGAATGTAAATTAATGAGCCAGTGGTCTCTTATGTTTTCTGCAGTTTTCAAATACGCTACACAACCCTTTGAACTGGTGGTGGGGATGTAAACTGGTGCAGCCATTATGGAAGAAAGTACAGAGGTTTCTCAAAACCTTAAAAGTAGAATTACCATATAGTCTAGCAGTCCCACTTCTGGGTACACATTCAAAGGAAATGAAAATAGGATCTCAGGGAAAGATCTACACTCCCATGGTTATTGTAGCCTTATTTACATAGCCGAGATAGGAAAATAAGTGTCCATCGATGGGTGAATAAAAAAGATGCACTATATATATATAATGGAATATTATTTAGACATGAGAAAGGAGATCCTTCCATTTGCATAAACACGGATGACCGTGGGGGCATTATGCTAAGTGAAATAAGTCAGAGAAAAACCAATAACATATGATCTCACTTGCATATGGAATCTTAGAAAGCCAAATCCATGGAAACAGAGTAGAGGGGTTACCAGGGACGTGAGGGTGGGGGAAGTGGAGAAGTGTAAGTCAAAGTATTCAAACTTCTAGTTGTAATATGATTGAGTTCTGGGAATCCAATGTACAATGTGGTGACTACAGTTAAGAGTATTATATTATGTACGTGAAAGTTACTAAGAAAGTTCTTAAGTAGTTCTCACCACAAAAAAGAAACAGTAATTATGTGAGATGATGGAGGTGTTAGCTAACGCAGCAGTGGTTAATCATACTCCAATATACACATAATACCAAATCCACATGTTGTCCAGCTTCAGCTTACACAGTGTGATGTGACATCCATATTTCAATAAGGCTGGTGGGGGTGGGGAACAAAGTCGAAAGCATGTTCTAGAATGTTGAAAATAATGTGCTTCCCAAAATTGACTTCTGTTGACGTGGAGGTTTACATTTCAAGTGAATAAGATTGTGTAGCAAAACAGTTTGACAAGAAAACCTTTTTTTCTTGAAAGGCATGAAAATATGAGCAAAAAAGGTCATATTTATACTAGAGAACAAAGCATAGTCAGTTTAGTGTTGTGACCTTCATTCACCTCAACGGGATTAGCCAAGAACTCTGTTCTTTGTTTAGATTCCTGGGACAGATGTATTCTGTGCCCTTTAGCTTTTCGATCGACAAAAAAGGATAATTTTGACACAGTACCTGAATTAAAAATATTTTCAATTCAAATTAAAAGTTCCCTTGAATTAAAGCTGATTCCCCTTCTTAAAAAGTGATTGATATTTCTGGTTTTTTCACTTTCTTTGTTGTCAAAAAAGGGGCTTTTTTACTGTTTTTCACAAAATCTTTGTACATGTTTCTGGGTTCTCTGTTTTGACTGCATATGAATAACAGTTTTGAAAATATCTAGTTATGATACCTTTGACTCTTTTTGGACTAGAAACAACAGATATATAATGTCTGCCCACTCAAATTTATGAAGTCTAGAAGATGAATTAAGTCACCTAATATGGATTTTGACTTAATTTTGTCTAGTCCTTACATATTTGTATTTGTAAATAATGGTCTATAGTAGTGAGGGATGGGGAAGGAGAGTTACCGTATATTTTTTTATAAGATTAATTGTAAAATAGCAGTACTTCATTTACAAAACCAGGTATCTGGCAGTTAGAAACTCTGTCTTACTCATAAACGTAGGTATTACCAGTACCTAGTACGAGGTGATAAGTAGATTTTCAATACATGCTTCTTGGTAAACGGAATTAGACTTAATGTGAATCAACAGTGAAAACTGGATATCCTGACTCAGGAGCCTCTGTAGTTTATTCTCATAATCTTGTTTTGGAAATATCACCTTGGAGACTGTGGTAAGAACAAGAGACCCATTTAGGCCCCAAAGGTCTTTGCTAATAGTCCTCCTTATCTTATTGGCTAATGCTCTCGACACCATGCTGTTGAATCGTATTAGATTATGTTCAGGTTTTGAATTTGCCTGAGGCATGTGTAAGTAGAAGCCAAGTTATAGTGAACAATTTAAAATAACAACCTCTCCAAAAAGAATGAGAAAGTACCTGAGAGAGAGAATTATGGATATGTAAAACAGAAAGAATTTTCTTTTTTTTTTTTTAACCTTTGCATTTGCTTAAAAGGATGGCCTTCATTTCAGTTATTAATGAGGCTATTTCCCTGTGAACTAAATGCCTATAAACAGATTTCCAACTATAAAGCCATGTTAAATGTGTATTCTAAAGCCCTAGTATATAGAGGGGAAATGGGTCATCTTAGGCAAGTTCGGGCCTGTCCTTTTAATGACAATAGCTAAAGAAACATGGGTACACCCCTCCATGTGAACTCAAGAGCCGAGGAGATTGGAAGAGTAGTACTCTATGTGAACATAATTTTGTACAAATGCTGTAATGTTTTTACAAATGCTATAATGTAAAGTTTGTAGATTTTTTTGCAAAAGTCTGCATCTCAGCAAGTTCATTGGGCTCGATGTGTTCAAACTCTAGGTGTAGCTGATGATCTTCACATAGTTTCTTGTAATAAAATACAATTAAGTAGTTTTTTTTTTTTAAGTTAGATTAGATTCCTCCTTCCTCTCTACTCCATCAGTTGAATTCCTTCCTCCATGACTTTTTCCACATCCACCACTTGGAGGACGTTTGTGACATCACAGTGACTTGATGAGGCCCACTCTTCTTTTCACTGCATTTCCTACCATAGCCATTTGTTTTAAAGTGACATGTATTGGAGCACCTGGCTGGCTCAGTCTGTAGAGCATGCAACTCTTGATCTCAGGGTTGCAGGTTCTAGCCCCACGTTGGGCATAGAGATTACTTTTTTAAAAAATGACTTATGATATTGGAATTGTGAAAGGTAGCAAAATGTTAAATCCAGAAACCCCTTGGAGTGTTCCTCCTCATCTAGCTATACAGTCCCCCCCCTTGTAAATTATTACAGTGGGGAATTTATTAGGGAAAACATCATTTAAAAATTTTACCAGCTGCTCTATACTGTCATTTGCAGCCCTTAGCTGACATTCCAACAGCTGCAGTCTACGCATGTGCTTTTACTTTCATCTGCTGGAGGTCTTTCAATTCCTGTTCCCATGGAAATGAGGGCAGGATGGGTGGAAGGAAGTGAGGGTGGAAATGCATATTTCCCCCATACCTTATTTTTCTTGCCTCCTCACAGTTGCCATGGAAATGGGAACATAAATGCCACTCTACTCCAAGCTTTGGAGAGCAGTCATTCATGTGTAAACAGCAATAGATGGACCCTAAACAGGCGTATAAAAAAGCTAATCTTAAGGTCTTTCCTTTTCCCTGTGTGTGGCCAAGCCAAATTTCAAGTTATTCTCATTTGATCTACTCTAAGCATTAAAAGGATTTGATTAATTTTTAGAGAGTTAAGTTGATATTAGAGAATTCTTTTATGATTGTCAGATGTATATCTATCCTCCATGTGTTAAGCATTCACTATGCATGATTGTTTTACTTTTTTTCTTATGCCTCTCCTCCCTTCCCCCACCCCCAATTAAAGAAATGAATTTCAATTTAGGGAAGCGCATCCAGTCGCCCTAGCATAAGAAGTCTTCCAAATAGTCTCATTCTTAATGCGCCATTTCAGAAATTGCCCCACAGAGCAGAGGTAATTATTGGCTCTGTCAAACATATCAAGGAAAACTGCCATTTTTAATTGGTTATCACAGTCTTCTCATTTAGGTAACAAAAATATCCTATGTTAAGTAGATTTCTGTGTCTCTCCACTCATCAGCCCTATGTCATCACATACCTCCTGTAATACCCATATTCGGAGCAAATATACGGGCATAGTCTTCATCTGTCTTTTTTATTCTCATATTTTAACTAATTAACAAAATCCATTCGAACCACGAGACATTAAGAATATGCTTAACTGAACAAATCGGCTTTAGGCGTCTTTTAAGTGTTCAGCTCTGGGTTAGGTTGAAGCAGGGGATACCAAGTTTAAATAAGGAAGGGTTTGTTTTTGCCTTAAGGTATCCTAATAAGGAAAATTCATACCCTCAGGAAAAGCTCCTTACAGCCATACATGATTATTAAATGAGTGGTGTAGACAAATTCTAAAGAAGTTTAAGGAGGGGAGGGATCGTTGGGCTAACTGAAATGACAGAAAAGACTTGCTTTCAAGACTTCTCTTCCCCTGGTTCTCTTCGACCTTCCTTTCCATTTCTAACTGTCACCTTCTTCACAAGGGCCTTTTCTCCTAACTGTTTTCAGATCTAACTATTCTTTCAGTTGCCACCTTTCTCCTTTTCTTCATCCTCCCTTCTAAGTTAGCAGAGATACACCATCTCCAGGTGAACGATCTTAAACAGCACAGTTCAGATCCTTTTGTCCCCTTGTGACTTCTTCCCATCTCTGGGACCAGATAGTTCCAACGTCAGATATTCTGTTTTCGAAGCCCTGTAAGCTACCAAAACAATCAAAACATTTTTAGTATTTTAGGTTCTTCCATCTTCCATGTTGCTTCTCACATCCAGAATGGACACAAACATCTGTTAAGACCATGTGGCTGATTTTTATTTCAGAAAATGTGGTCACTAAACTAGCAACTACCAAAATAGGTTCGTGCTTTCCTCAACTGGGGGTGACCTAGATCTTCTGATGGTGTGGCTTCAGGACCTTCTCTCCAGCCTGCTCTGCAGGTGCCAGACCCCAGGGCCTCTGGCCTGGGCAGGCACCAGTGCCCATTGGCACAGTTAGGAGGCCCATACTTTTTAGCATCATGCCGCTGTTTATAGCGGTTTTCTGCAGCTTCCTTTATGGAACGAGGAAAGAAATAACCAATAAGCTGGGTTTTCTTTTTCTTGCTCCTCTCTGTACCTCTTACAGTCCTACCTACTGTTCCTTATATCCTCTTGGCAATGTATGTGAAAATACTCGAACCTACACGCTGTGATAAAACCTATGTTAAAATACTCCAGCCAACAGTGCGATAAAATGTGTGTTAGTTTTAGTCTGCACTTTGGACTCGATTAATATTTGAAGCACCCTGATACTGGAATACCATCTAGGGTTAGTTGGCCGGCCTTGGGAAAACTCTAACCAGGAGATAACCACTGTAAATTTATCCTACTTCTATCTAAATCCACACCAGAGGGTTTTCTAATTAGCATAAAGGATGTCAAATAGTTTCGAATTGGATTGGCTGGAAGTACTGTACAGTACCCCTCTGGCCGTGCCTGGACTGCGTGTAAGGTTCTGGCCGGCCGGGCACTCTGATACCTGCAGAAGGTATCAGCCTCCTGGCTCCTTTCCCACCTAACGAAGGATGGCTGCTTCCTGCCTGGTAGACCGGGAGTGGGGGGGAAACCTGTGGCCTTGCTTGTGTCTAATCCTGAGAGACTACTGATACCCAAAGAGAAAAAAAAGGAAGGAGGGAGGAAGGAAGGAAAAGAAAGATCCTGACACTTGAGAATGGTCAACAAAAGCTCCCCCCAGGGCAGAGCTTACAGGCCAGCTCCTCCTTCAAGTCTGTCCTAAGTTTCCTGGTGAGTTTGTGACACCATTCTCCTCTAAACCATAATAGCAGGAGTCTTCTATTTCCATCCTGGTGCTAATCAAATTTTAAAGTTTATTGTGAATTTTTCTTTCTTTCTTTTTCTTTCTTTCTTTCTTTCTTTCTTTCTTCCTTTTCCTTTTCCTTTTTCTTTTTCTTTCTTTTTTTTTTTTTTTAGATTTTAAGTAATCAGTATCCCCAATGTGGGCTCCAGCTCATAACCCTGGAGCAAGAGTTATTCTACTCACTGAGCCAGCCAGGCGCCTCTGTTGTGAATTTCTTTTTAAGTTTTATTTATTATTATTATTTTTTTTAATTTTGAGAGAGAGGTATAAGTAGGGGAGGGCAGAGAGAGAGAGAGAGGGAGAATCCAAAGCATGCTCCACACTATCAGCATGGAGGCCAGAGCCTGACACTGGGCTCAATCTCAGGATTGAGATCATGACCTGAGCCATAATCAAGAGTCAGATGCCTATCCAACTGAACCACCCAGGCGCCCCTGTTGTGAATTTCTTAATGAAAGGGTGGTGTCCTAGGTACCTTTGTATCCCAGAGAGCATTTAGCATAGTGTCTTGCACAAAGTAGGCATTTGTTGAATTAATGAGCACATACCTGCATGCACTTCTCACTTCTTTAAGGAACAGACCCAGCATTGGGTCATGGGGAAACTGTGGGTTCCCAGAGTTCTATTAATTAGGTGTTCACAGTTCTCAGGGAGTCAGTAGTAACTGTCCATAACCATATCTGCTCTATGTGATCATCAGTAGAAAGATGCGTGGGACTGTCATCAACAGTAAAGGAAAGTAGCACTGTCTGTGTCATCTCCTTTCAGAAATTCATACCTAAATGTATTTCTCGTTTCTGTTCCTGCTAGTTCTGATTCTAGGTGTAGAGGTGGAAAACTCTTTAGGAAAATTATGTTTCTTATGTATCTCCTCGCCAGTTTGAGGCAGTATATATGGCTAACCGAGTAGATTAAAAGGGTAAAGTGACAGCAGAAGACCAGGGAGAAAAAAAATAAAAGGGGCATAAATATAGCACATAGGTTTTTAAAGCAAAGCAAAATGAAACAATGTTACTTAAATGGTAGTGTAGCGTGGTAGTTCAGAGCAAGGGCTTTGGACCTTGACTGCCTGGATGGAATGAATCCCCACCTTGCTAGCTGTGTAACCTTGGGCAAGTATGTTGTTTAATCTCTCTGGGTCTCTCTTTTCTTCTCTTGAAGTGAGGATTGTAATAGCACCTACCTCATAAATGTGGGGCTAAAACAAATTAATACGTCTAAAGCATATAGCGTTTGGTGCCTGTTGTACAGGAAGAGCTGGGGGTGTGCTATTTCTATAGTGATGTAGCCAAATCATCGCTCTAAAGGCAGAAGAAGGCGGCTAATTTCAGTCTGTTTACCTCAAGTGAATAATCTTCCTGCCTTGAATGTCCCACAAATTGGTGCTTATATGCTCATGTGAAACTTACCACATTCCACCCTAAATTACAGAATGATTTGTAAGCTCCTTAAAAGCAAAGGCTGTCTTTTTTGTCTTCCTCTTAGCACCCAGAAGAGTGCTTACATAACAGCCTGACTTATACAATAGCTCTTTAATAACTATTTGGGGAACTGTAAAGGAGACAGAGTAGGTTGGTCTGTGAGGTTGGTCCCTGGAGGCCCTGTTCCTTGGGTTGGTGCCTGTGTACCTCTCATAGTTTTTTGGTGTCAGCTAGACTTTTCTCTGCTGCGCTTCACCTGGCCTTTGGTCCCTCAAACCGGCCCTCTTTCCCAGAGCCAGCTTCCTGGGCATGAAGCCTGCACAGTCGCACAGGCTCCCCGCACTTGGTTGAGTGCTCTACCATCTTGGGGCGCCTGGGTGGCTCGGTTGGTTAAGTGTCTGAATCTTGATTTCGGCTCAGGTCATGATCTTATAGTTTGTGGGATTGAGCCCCGCATGGGGCTCTGCTCTGACAACACAGAGCCTGCCTGGGATTCTCTCTCTCCCTGTCTCTCTCTCTCTCTCTCTCTCTCTTTCTCTGCCTCTCCCCTGCTCGCTCTCTCTCTCTCTCTCTCTCAAAATAAACAAACAGGGAGAGAGAGAGAGAGAGAGAGAGAGAGAGAATGCTCTACCATCTTGAAATTAGCACTTTTTAAACAAGGGATCTCAACTTTTGTACTGATCCTGGCAAACTATGTAGCCAGTCGTGCTCTTTCCCATCCTGCGCTCCTTGTTCCCTCTGCTGGGAGCACTCTTTCTGCCCACTCCTCAGGCTAATTGTCATTCCCCAGAGACACAGTCAAAATTAGAGCCATGCGCGTTATTATCTGTCTGCCTTTACTTCTCCCTCACGGTGCCGGCCAGTGAGTGCGGTATTGACTTAACTTGTGTGATTATGTCATTAAAGACTCTCTCCCCACTGGACTGAGCTCCTTGAAGGGATAGACTGTGCATTCATTCCTGGATGGCTGTGCCTGCTACACAGTAGGGAGTCAAGAAATATTTGTTGAATGAGTGAATGAATGGATGAATGGATGTTTCTTAAAATGCAAAGTAGGGGTACGTTTTCCTTCCCATCTCAAAAAGTGATGTATAAAAATGGCAGTGCAGTCATCATGCAGGTTGATACTCTGCTGATGCCAATTAACCGGTTTTCCTTACTGCCTTTAAAGGTAGATGAACTGGAAGGCTCCCAGTTCTCGCTCTTTTCCCCTCTTTGTCCTTCTCAGTCTGGTATATTGAAGTTGAATCTTTCTAAAGACAGAATTACTTAGATTGTCTTAGCATATTAGTCTTGAATGAAATGTCTTCTAGCATAAATGTCTCTAGCCTTCCACCCACTATGAGTACTTTTAGCAAGAGATATATATTTACTTTTGTTCTAATTGCCAATGATAACCTGACATAAAAGTACTGTTCCAGATTTCTTAGCATTCCATGGTGCAAAGGTCAGCATTATTATAGTGAGCATAGCATTTGATGAAAATAAAGAACAGCGTCCTACTTGGCTCCACACCATTCTTTCTCTTCTGTATCATTGTCTAGTTTTAAATAAGCTTAATTAGCTCACTCTGAATGAATCACTGTGTCCGCTTTCCATGGCCCAGTTTTGGGACTACATCTGGTTAATCTACTCCCTGGACTCAGACCAACACCATTCAGCATGTAACCAGGTTTCGTGTATTACCTACCATCTCACAGTCTTCGTTTTTAGCACTTGGGAGTCATTCTGTTACTTTCCAAACACTGTAATAAAAATGTTAAGTGATCAAACCCTAACCAAAACCTTACTCAGAAGTATAATTTTACTTGAGACATGACAGAGGATGTCGAGCACTTCCCCCCAAAATAAAAGAACTGCCACCATCCATTAGGGTACACCAACTTCGGATATTACTGCTTCTTAATTTTAACAAAGAGAAAAACAGCAAAATTTTCATAATTCAATCTAAAGTTGAGGATATAGTGACATGAGAATTCTTATTATGTAAAAGAAAAACAGGCAAAATGTCTTTTCTTTCTCTCTCTCTCCTTCAAGTGCAAAGAACCTGAGAAAAATAGATTGAAAACCCAGTAGAAGGAATGCTAGTTGCTAGTGAACCAGCTACAGCTGTGGTGTGTGGGTGAGGAAAGAAACCTGGCATTTTTTGGTACAAATCAGGATGTGAAGCGGTGGGAACAGAAAGAAAGAAAGAATACACAGAGAAGAAAGGCATTCTCAATGAAGCTATAGGCCCCCCAAAAATGTTCCATCTAAGTGCTGACCGATGCCAATACCTTAAGGTAATTTGCTTTATGCTGTAGATCTCCTGGATGGTTTATGCCTCAGTACTTTTTTTCAGACTGCTAAAAGAGGAGAAAAATATATGATTTCAATCTGCCCCCTCTTGAGACTTTCTGAAATTCTACGCAGGCTTCTCCCTGAATTAAATTCCTGGTTCAGCCACCCCAGGGTCTATTTGATCTTATCTCTTTTTTTGGCTTGCCCAGAAAATTCAGGTTGAAGATGTTTATACTTTTCTGAGCTTGGTAATGTGGCAGGTATCTTAGGTTCATTGCTTCCTAGTCAGGTGTTAAAATAGTATCTCCACCATCCTGCAGCTGACTAGCTTGGTCCATTGCAGCAGGCTCTGATGGAGCTCAGCAAGGGCCCTGGGTTTGAGAGCTGTGTGTGCTGGATAGACAATGGGCAGTGTAGAGGACAGGCACAGACAAGTAAGGCTTGATGTTGGTGTCAAAGGCCTTTTGGGTCAGTTGTTATGTGGTCCCTCCCCATGTTACTTAGTCTTCCTCATTATAATCATTGTGTAGAATGAGTCCAGTAAACCCAGCTCAACTTTGTGAGGCTTAAGGAATACCAGATATGTGAAGTGCTCCGCCCAGTGCCATGGCATGCAGTGTGTGCTCGGTAAAAGGAGGTGGTCATAATAGTTGTGATTTGTGTTACCCCCATTTTAAAAAATAAATAATTGAAGCTCTGAATAAGAGGTTTAAATGATTTGCTTATAAATTACATAGTTAGTATTCAACAGAGAAGGATTTCAAACGTAAGTCTGTTCAACCCTTAAACCACCTTACATATAATTCTATTGCTTAAATATTTACTCTTGAAGCATATGGTTTTCCCCTTTTTTATTTATTTATTTTTAAATTTTTTTTTAAGTTTATGTTTGACAGAGAGAGAGCAAGCGAGCAGGAGAGGGGCAGAGAGAGAGAGAGAGGGAGACAGAATCCAAAGCAGGCTCCAGGCTTTGAGCTGTCAACACAGAGCCCGACGTGGGGCTTGAACTCACAAACCATGAGATTGTGACCTGAGCCGAAGTCAGATGCTTAGCCCACGGAGCCACCCAGGCACCCGTGGTTTTTCCCTTTCTAAAACTTGACTTTGTCCGTATAGCCAAGATTCTTGAAATATTTTAGAACATTAAAAATAGTCCTTCAGAATCTTACAAATTTATTCTCTCCTAAAGTTTATTTATAAATTGGTTGTTTGAAACACAGAATGGATATTCCCTTAGAAATTGGTGGTCATATTCTCAGTCCAGTTCATTAAAAGCCTCTCCAGCTTGTCCCCCATTCCCTTAGCACTTGATATTTTAATCCAATGGTTTTCAAATGAATAACACAGTATAGCAGGATTGCCTGAGCTTTATGAAATAGGAAGTACCTAACCATACCTTAGACCTTTCAATTAGAATCTTGAGGTGAATATGCTGAATCCATCCCAGCAGAAGCAGTAGCGTACTAAAAATCTGAGATAGGACAGAATATGGTGTGCAGAAGGAAGTAGAAGTCCAGCGTGGCTGAAATAGAGACTGGTGACCGACCCCTAAACTCTTTTGATTATGCATCCCTGTTGGTAAAAGTAATTTAAGCACATTCTTCCAATATGTTTCTTCATTTTTTTAAATAAATTAATGTGTACTTTAATAAAATAGGCACAAAAGTAGACATTTTTAAAAGGTGAGGTTAAAAAATTAAAATTTAAAAAGATAAAGGTTAGAAAACAGAACTAGAAATTCTAATAATGGCTTTTTGCATCTACTTAGATAGTTTCATGTACTCCCTGGGATGCATGAGCCCCACTTTTGCAAAATACAGAGAGAGGGGGAAAAGTAGGTAGAAACCAGACCCGCTAGGACCAGCAGAGCTATGTCAAGTATTCCTCTCTTTATCCTAAATGCAGCAGGAAGCATTTGAAAAATTTAGGTAGAGGAATGACAACAGATTTGCATTCTGAAAAAAAAAAAAAAGTTGGCTGCCCTATGGAAAAAAAGGTTGGAGCAGAGTAAGGACAAATACAGGGAGACCACTGTGGAAGTTATTGCAGTGATGAAAGGGGGTTATGGTTTGAACTAGGGCAGTGTCATTGAGGTTCAAGAGAAGAATCTAGTGAGTGATTTCATGGTCCTTGGTGGGAGGAAGGGTCACTCCTGGGGTTCTGGCTCTAGCATCTGGATAGAAGATGAACACTGGGAGAACTGGTTGGGGGTAGAGAGTAGGTGATGAAGCCCAATTTAAATGTCTCTTATGTGGGGTGGCTCAGTCGGTTAAGTGTCCAACTTCGGCTCAGGTCATGATCTCATGGTTGGTGGGTTCGAGTCCTGTGTCGGGCTCTATGCTGACAGCTAGCTCAGAGCCTGGAGCCTGTCTTCAGGTTCTGTGTCTCCCCCTCTCTCTGACTCTCCCGTGCTCACGCTCTTTCTCTCTCTGTCTCTCAAAAATAAATAAAACATTAAAAAAATTTTTTTAAATAAAAAAATAAATGTCTCTTTTGTGAAATATCCAAAAGATGATGTGAAGTTAGCGTTGAATATGTAGGTTGAGCTCAGTAAAAGTCCTAGGCTGGAAACTATAAAGCAGGAGTTGTCAACATATAATGATCATAAAGAAATTACTCTACCTCCAGATATTATCTATTGATTGGAAAGCTCGAGCTTTTTGTGGAACCAAAGAGTTCCATAAAAATAGTATACAAAATTAGATTCATAGGACTGGAGACAGGGAATTAGAAATGAACAGACAAGGGGCACCTGGGTGGCTCAGTCAGTCAGTTGTCTAACTTTTGTTCTTGGCTCAGGTCATGATCTCACGGTTCGTGAGACAGAGCCCCGAGTCTGGCTCTGCACTGGTGGTGTGGAACCGGCTTGTGATTCTCTCTCTCCCTCTCTCTCTGCCGCTCTCCCACTTGTGCTTGTGTGCGCGTGCTCTCTCTCTCTCAAAATAAATAAAAAAGAAAAAGAAGAGACAAGCATTTTCTATAAAATGCCACAGTTTCTTAAAATTACTACAACATTGGGAATAGATACCTTGTATTAGAATGTAGTAAAGAAAGTAGAAATGGATATTTCAGAAGCTTTCATAGATACTTTGATGAGCATACTACATTCAAGAGTGAGCCATAAATGCTGGAAAGTGACTCACATCATACAATTATTCATTAATGAGTCCAGGAACCTGTCACAGGTTTGTGCACCATTAGGCTTGAGTAATTGGAAAGCTGAACATGTCAGATAGGATGAAAACAAGTGTGGCACTCGGGAAAAGAATGCCTAGTAATTTGATGTCTGTAAGCCTTGGGAGCTGTGTTAGAGTTACAAGAGATAAGTACTTTCCTTGTCTCCACCCCCTTAAACCATTATATTCCTTCCTAGAATACAGCTTGCCAGAGGTGTGTGTGTGTGTGTGTGTGTGTGTGTGTGTGTGTGTGTGTATGTGTGTGAAATGGTAAAGGGGGTCACAAGGTACAAACTTTGAGTTATAAAAAGTATATATATAAAATAAAAGTTATAACATAAATATTCTTATCCTAGAATAAGTTCTAGGAAAGTAATGTACAGCATGGGGACTATAGTTAATAATACTGTAATGCACATTTGGAAGCTGCTTAAGAGAGTAAATCTTACAAGTTCTCATCACATACAAATAATTCTTGTAACTCTGTTTGGAGATAGATGTGAACTAGACTTGCTGTGATCATTTTGCAGTGTATACAAATCCTGAATCCTCATATTGTACATGTGAAACTAATATAATGTTATATGTTAACTGTACCTCAATAAAAGAATAATACAATTGGGGTGCCTGGGTGGCTCAGTTGGTTGAGCATCTGACTTTGACTCAGGTCTTGATCTCACGGTTTGTGAGTTCGAGCCCCAAGTCAGGCTGAGAGTTAAGAGCCTGTGTCGGATCTCCTGTCCCCGCCTCTGCCCCTTCCCTGCTTGCGATCTCTCTCTCAAAAATAAATAAATCTTTAAAAAATGAAGAATACAATTAGTTATCATTTATAGGCTCTTATGTTCTCTAAAGATTTTTCTCCCCCCTAATCCTGTGGGGTAAAATTATCATTGACTATGTTCCTAGTGATTAAAAGCTCAACAAGAGTCAAAGTAGCTTCATTTGCTGAACACTGTGAAGAAGAAGATTAAGTGACGCCTAATAGGACATGGTCCCTCTTCTCTTGACTCCTTCCCATCTGTTTCTTCCCAGGAATTTAGGCTACTGCAAACTGCCAGAATTCTGGTTGCCACTGATCTACTTTCTCTCCAGACTTTGACAGGTCCTTGCACAATACCTCTGATTTGGAAATTCTCAGCCTACACCCCAAGTCACCAAGATATATCACCAAGATATAACCCATAGTTACTTATTTTTCTCTCTCGAACGATTAGTATATGAAATGGGATCATTTATATTCATTCTAAGAAATTATCTGAAGTGAGCAAGAGCGATACATAATTTCTAGTACCTTTGGCTTATTAATTTTTTAGGCATTCAGATTCCTGACCACCAGGAAAATATTAAAGAGGTCTTAGCAGCCTTTTATTTTAAATAGTGATTTACTGCTTCAGCATTTGCATCCATTAATAAATATTTTTATATCTCTTATCTTTGAAATAGAGAAGCAGATCCGTCAGGTTTGAATAATAGATCTGACAAGTGACTAGCCCATTGCTAAAATTTAGCACAGGGGAAATGCTGTTTTTTAATTGGTCAGGATAGCTTACATAAACCAGTCATAATGAAAACCCTCCTCACTGGGGTGTGCCTTCCCCTCCCTCTTAAAACATTTCTTCTTGATCACCCTTGTATCTTTTATGAACATACCTACTTCTATGCCTTTTATTGCACTTGCAAAACTATATGGTAATTAGACACATACTTGGCTCTACATCAAGACCGTCAGCTCCTTGGGGAACTTTGCCTTCACTGGTCCCGAGCAGTAGAGCAAAGTGGTCAGAGAGGACAGGATCTGGAGGTGGATGGTGGCCTAGATCCCCGCTCTGAGTTTCTGTTTACCAGCTGTACGAACTTGGGAAAGTCACCTGTCTTCAGTTTCCTTATTTGTAAAATCTAAATAATACCTTGCAGAGTTGTAAAGAGGCTTAAATATATAATTTTCTAAATTATAGTTTTAAAACTGTTAGGGAATTCTTTGACATGCAGGCACTCCGTGTTTCTCTTAGTGCCAATTACTTCTGATCAAAAACAGAGCAGAAGGAAGCGGACATCAGATGTACTGATGCAGCGCTGAAAACCTCGAATGCCAGGCCAGGCCTCCCCTTGGCTTTACTGAAGCACAGCTCAGAGCCTTCCAGCACAAAACCCACTCCTCGAACGTCTACCCTCCGTGCCTCCCATTACCCAATGCCCTCCCGTCCCTCTTTGAAAAGCTGTATTGGGCATCCTTATCGTAACAATGACTGGAGGGCACTACTAGCATTTAATAGGTGACATGTTAAATGGGCCAAAGACACTCAGGGCTCAGAAATGGGAAGTGGAATCTAATACAACCCAAAATCATTCCACCCAAAATGACAATAGTACTCCTACCTCGAGAAACACTAGTAGCTCCTAGATTCTTTTCTCCAGTTAAATTCAGAATCAAGTTTTCACAAAACCGTTGCAAGATTCTATAAGATCAGCCTATGCCAGAAACCATGCTGTGTACCTTGCAGAGAGTAGAGCAGGTTGAAAATTCTCCGCACATACATTCTACTGTGTTGTGTCTCTTTCCTCTTCTCTGTGTGTAAGTTTCCCTTAGGTTAATATAACGGGTGTGCTTCAAATTTGTTACCTAAGAGTTCTATTCTTCCATTAGTTACAATTCAGAGTTTAAGATCTGCGCCGTTTTAAGGCTCCTAAGCACCGTTTTAAGGCTCCTAAACTCCTTAATGTATAAAGAGCGCATTTGATAATCAGGAGATCCAACCAAATCATGTATGTAAGAGAAGAAGTATGTTTTATTAAAAATAACTAATATTGGGGCACCTGGGTGGCTCAGTCAGTTGAGTGTCCGTCTTTGGCTCAGGTCATGATCCAATGGTCTGTGGGTTTGAGCCCTGCATCAGGCTCTGTGTTGACAGTGTGGAGCCTGCTTGGGATTCTCCATCTCCCTCTCTCTCTGTCCCTCCCCCACTCACGCTCTTTCTCTGTCAAAATAAATAAAAAAGCACTTAAAAAATATGTATGCTTTAGATGAAAAGGAGAGGGAGAGCATGGGAAAAGACAGCTGAGCATACTCTTCTGTAGTCTTCCTCTCTACGTCTCCAACTGAGGCCGGCATGATGAACACTGAGAGAAAGAATAAAGCAAATTAGTAACTGTTGTACTTTGTTCTTCCCGGCTATGGAAGGTCACCGTGGAGCACTCCCCACCACATGTTAGAAGGTCTAAAATGGCATTTTAGAAGGTCTAGAAACAGGCATTTTAGAAATTGAGTATGATAAAATGTAATAGAAAATATCAGCAGGTGTTGTACAGGTCCTTAGCAAAAACTAAGGTTTAAGAAATGGCACAACTAGGGGCGCCTGGGTGGCTCAGTCGGTTGAGTGTCCGGCTTTGGCTCAGGTCATGATCTCACAGTTCATGGGTTCGAGCCCCACGTTAGGCTCTGTGCTGACAGCTAGCTCAGAGCCTGGAGCCTGTCTTCAGATTCTGTGTCTCCCTCTCTCTCTGACCCTCCCCTGCTCTCTCTCTCTCTCTCTCTCTCTCTCTCTCTCTCAAATAAATAAAACATTAAAAAATTAAAAAAAAAAAAGAAATGGTACAACTAGTTGCCATCAGTGGTGAGAGGGAGAAGGCAGGAAGGGACTGATTGAATCTACACATGGTTCTGGGGTGGAGTTGTCTTTATCTTTTGCTTACTGCTATTCTGATATTTGTAACACAAGGACTAAAAGTATACGGTTTATTTTATGTTGATAGAATTTGCAATTGGTTATAAAATGAAGGGGGCAGGGAAGTTTTTATCTCGCTTTCAGCAAAAGTGTAAATAAAGACTTTCAACTGAATTTTGTTTGTAAACCTTTGGTAGCTCAGTTGAGTGGTTATGATTTATAATATGTTGTATTAGTGTCCTACTGTTACCTAATTTAGAGGCTTTAAAGAGCATAAATTTAGGATTTTACTGTTCTGTAGGTTAGAAGTTTGACATGGGTCTCACTGGGCTAAGATCAAGATATCAAAGGAGTTGCATTCCTTTCTGAAGCCTCTCCTTGCCTTTTCCAATCTACAAAATCCATTTTGCTGTGTAAGGTAGCATATTCCTAGGTTCTGGGGGTCAGGATGCAGACTTCTTTGGGAGGCCATTTTTTGTCTATCATAGTTGTCTGTATTGACTCGTGCTTCCCACCTGCTTCTCTGGTAAAATAAATTTGTGTAAGGAAATTAGTTGATTTAAGGAAAACATAGTAGAAAATGTGCTTGGATGTGGCAAAAATAATGAAAATGGCATTCAAATGACATTTGGGAAAGTGTGGGAAATACACTTCCCCTGATAGCCAAGTACCAGAAGAGACTACTGGCCAGAGAGACAGTAGACCCATCCAGAAGATTCCATATTGCTCTGCCCCAACCAGCTGGCCCAGCCCAGCCTTCTCAGCCACATGGGTTCACTTTCCTTATCCTGAAGGTGGGGATTGTGCCAGCCAGACGATCTCCAAAGGTCCTCCCAGCTCCAAATTTCTAATTCTATGTAAATGGCTATGTTATAAATTTAAATGTCTAAATATATATATCTATATCTAAATATCATGTACTATTCAAAAGATTAAAACACAGGTTCTCTTTTAAATGCTTATTTCCCGGCATTTAGTTGTTAAGTCCAAAATGTCTAGCCTTGGCTGATCTTTTTTTTTTTTTTTTAATGTTTGTTTATTTTTGAAGGATAGAGAGACAGAGCATGAGCAGGGAAGGAGGCAGAGAGAGAGGGAGACACAGAATCTGAAGTAGGCTCCAGGCTCTGAGGTGTCAGCACAGAGCCTAATGCAGGGCTCGAACCCACAAGCTATGGGATCATGACCTGAGCCGAAGTTGGTCATGATCCCAGGCGCCCCTTGGCTGATCATTTTTCCATGATCACTGTCATACTTGTGAGAGATTGTCTTGCCAGAGTTTTTCTGTTTGGGGGCTTTTTGTTAACTGGTGCATGCTTGTTATCCATTGCACATATCAAACAATTGTGGATTCTTTGATGACATTTCCTGAAGTTAGTCAAATAGGGAGTATTAGGTAGAAGATGGACAGTTGGTGGAAGAAGTCTCCCAAATTAGGTAGACATTTAAAAGAATTGGTGATTCCAAGTGCCTGGGTGGCTCAGTCAGTTAAGCACCCGACTTTGTCCCAAGTCATGATCTCACGGTTTATGGGTTCGAGTCCTGCATCAGACTCTGCACTGACAGGGCAGAGCCTACTTGGGATTCTCTCTCTGTCTCCCTCTCTCACTTGCACTTTCTCTTTCTCTCAAAATAAATAAATAAACTTTAAAAAATATATTTTAAAAAAGGAATGATGATTCTTCAAGTGCACACATATTAAAAACATTTAACTTGAGAGAGATACCTATACTACTCTTGAGATAATAAGTTTTTTCACTTCTAGTAATTCTTGATGACTTTCTGTTCTTTTAATTAAAACTACATACCAAAGAGGTATTTAGTCCTTTCTCTGCTAAGAAAAACTTCAAGCTCAATATTACATTCCCTAAAATAAAATCAATTTTGTCCTGAAATGCAGTTTTACAAAACTGTGACAGTCTATGTTCTTTGATTATCTCATAAATAACAGTTTCATATCAGCTCACCTTCCTCCTCCCCCCTCCCCCCTTTCATTTTGTGCCAATCACAGGTGGACGCGCAATATCACCCCACAGCACAAGATAAATAAGCTTGGAAGGTTTCCTAGCAACATATTGTTCTGGGAACCTGCTCTGTTTCCCTGAATAAGATGAAGCCAAACATCCTAGAATCTCAGCCAGATGGACAAGGATGAGCTTATTGAGGGTGTTTAATGCATTTTTAAAAAAATTTCACATTGAAATGAACCCCTTGACATAAGTAGCAAGATTGAGTTTTAAAAGAATACTTTTTTACATGAATAAAAAAATTCTGTAGCACTTTGAATTTAAGAACAATGGTTTTAGAAGAAAGTCTCTCAGAAGCACGCGTGCAATGTGTAATCCAGTCATTGGTGAATGGACCCAGCTTAGAGTCGTGTAGGAAATACTTCCTCATAGGACTGCTGTTCAGTCTCAGATATCCTGAAATACTTCGAGCTTGTGGGTAAATGGCTGTAGGAGGAAGCAGTCTCCTTACAGAACTCACGTCTCCCCTTGAGCCTTCTCCGGGGATGCTGGAAACACCTGTCCTTTCTTGAAGCTCTGAGACCTCCTTCCAGTTCACCTCGGCTCCAGGCCTACCAGTGCTGGAGATTCACCACTTCATTTTAAGAGGCTGGTTTGGGGTTTCAGAGTGTATGGTGAATACATACAGAGGAAAGAAAACTAGAGAAAATGGAGGCTCCCTATTCGAGTCCAGAAAAAAATAATGTTGCTGCTGCTGTTTTGTTGGCACACAACCATGTCTGTTTTTCTGGTGTCCCTGTCTTTGGCACGCTGGTTGGTCACAGTGGACTGTTGAAGGTCTCTGGAGATGGAGTAAGACAAAATCAGCTTCTCACGACGCTATTCAGCAGTGGTTTTGCAATTCAGTGACACCCTGAACAATGTCCTTACTTCTTGCTTGACTGGGGAGACACTCCCCCATCAGCCAGGTGCATATTGTCATCATGCGGTTGTTGAAGGATAATCCACTGTCCCAAGTTTGGACTGAGTTTGTGCAACTTCCCAGTTGTAAGCAGCAGGTAATTCCAGTATTTCAGAGTGCTCCCGGATGGAACAGAAGAATTAGAATAAGATAGGGCATGCCACATGGCGTCTTTGCTTTGTATTTAACAAATTATCTGGCAGATTCTCACACATGTTTTCTAAATACCATGTTTTGTTTTTGCTTTTTTTTAAATTTTTTTAATGTTTTATTTATTTTTGAGAGAGAGAGAGAGACCGCGTGAGCAGGGGAGGGTCAGAGAGAGAGGGAGACAGAATTCGAAGACAGGCCCCAGCGTTTTAGCTGTCAGCACAAAGCCTGATGCGGGGCTTGAACCCACGAACCGTGAGATCATGACCTGAGCCGAAGTCGGATGCTTAACCTGCTGAGCCACCCAGGTGCCCCCTAAATACCATATTTTGAACTCGACAAGGAACAATCTGTTGAGAAAGCGTCTTATGGGCCAATGTCTTAAGTAGGTATCGTGACACAGTTATCATGACAGTGACTTAGGTGGATATCATGATGGTTTCTGAGGAACAGCAACACATATCCGTGCCTTCAAGTCCCCAAGAATCTAGCAAAATAACACATTTTTATCTTTATAAAAATTAGGTTAACTTTTTTTTCATCTCAAGTCACTTTTTAAGACTTAAACATTGCAGGACACCTGGGTGGCTCAGTCGGTTGAGCGTCCGACTTCGGCTCAGGTAATGATCTCATGGTTCATGGGTTCGAGCCCCACGTCAGGCTCTGTGCTGACAGCTCAGAGCCTGGAGCGTGCTTCAGATTCTGTGTCTCTGTGTTTCTCTGACCCTCCCCTGCTCACGCTGTCTCTTTCTCTCTCTCTCTCAAAAATAAATAAAACATTAAAAAAATTGTTTTTAAATAAATAAAGACTTAAACTGAATAAAAATTTGATGTTGAAAGGAAGTCTATAATTTTGATTGTCCAAGGAAAGCATAAAAGTAGACTTACTATTATATGGAACATAAGAGATTATATAATACATTAATTTTATTGACTACTTTTTAAAAATGATTAAAATGTATCCAGGAACCACACAATATTTTAGATACTTTGCCTGTGTTACAGCATTTAATTCCCTTGACATTTTGAAGGAAAAATTTGTTTGCCTGCCATATTACAGATGAAGAAATTCAGGCTAAGAGAGGTTAAATACCTATTTGCCAAGAGGTTTCATAGTTAATAAAAAATAAAAATAATAGGCATTCAGACCTTGGTTCATCTAGTGCCAAATTCTATGACCTTTATACTATGTTATATTGTTTATTTTTAGAATTTGAAGATTTCAGTAAACAGTAGACTACTGTCTTTTAAAGATGACACAATTTTAGCAAGAAATAGATGAGTCATTTAGATGATTTTCTGTTATCTCATACAGCACAATGATTCTGTTATTTCTTGGGAGTTTTCGGTGACAAACTTTAGAATCTTCTTTCTCGCTGGGATGGCATATTGACTATTTAAATGTATTTTTGTTGCTCAGTGTTTTATTTTAAAATAATTTTCATTTTCAACCTGGTAGAAGGCGATGAATGAATTTTACTTAAAAGTATTTTGAGTTAATAGCACTGTTAAATACATTTACAAGAAAAGTAATGATATAACAACATTGCAGAACAGAAATGGACAGACTATAGCCCTTGTTTGTAAACAAAGTGTTGTTGGAACACAGCCACTCTGACTTACGTGTTACTTATGGCAGCTTTTTGTGCAGTAACAACAGAGTGGAGTAGCTGTGACCTAGACTGTGTGGCCCACTAGACCAAAAATATATTCTCTGGACCTTTACGGAATATTTGCAGATTCTTGCTCTAGAATCTAGACTTCTTGCTCCTCTACTTTGAGTTGGGTGTGCTCCATTAGAATGCCAGAGACTGAAGGGGAGGGGGAAAGGGGAAGAAGGGGGGCGATGGTCATGGTGGAGGGCACTTGTGGGGAAGAGCATTGGGTGTTACATGGAAACCAACTTGACAATAAACTATAAAAAAAAATAAAAATTAAATTAAACATAAAAAAAAGAATGCCAGAGACTTACATGGGAAACACATCAGAAAATGTTTTCCTAAGGAATCTCCCCCTTGTCTAACGTGCTTTTTCTGTAATCCCTGTAGGTACCAACCAAGAAACTGAAGAAATATGAGAAAGAATATCAGACAATGCGAGAGAGTCAGCTGCAGCAGGAAGATCCAATGGATAGATACAAGGTATGGGAGACATGGGTCACCCATCAGGGCAAAGTGTCTTCTGCACCCTAAAGTAGAGTAGTGTGGCAAGTTCAGTGTCCTCTGGTCCTTCTTGCTTGACTTAGATGCTCTCTGACCATGATAAATGTCCAGGTATGTTTTCATTTCAGGACACTCTTGAGTAGCCAACCATAATATTTCTTTTCTTTCAGTTTGTATATTTGTAGGTAACTCCACCTGTTGCATTTATACTGGGAGTCTTCATAAGAAGCTGAGAGAGAGGGAAAAAGAAAGAGAGAAAGTGGCTCTCGACTACTTTCAAAAATGAGAAAAAAAGGAAAATGGCAAAGTACTGTTTTAGCTGTGCACGGTCACATCCACAAAGACTTTTAGAAGGTGAACTCTTCCAAGACTCGCACAAGAATGTTTCAGACCTTCCTCTGTCTGTAGCAAATGTTAAAAATACAAACTCATTTGGAAGGAAAAATAAAACCCACAAAGGTTAATGGAGCACAGTAATGGTGTTTGTTGCAACATTTATTTCCACAAATTTATGAGAAACAGTGACATTTCACTATAGTATGCAGTTTCAGAATCAAAGTGATTTCAATTTAATATCTTAGTTAACTGTAGTATTTTTTTTTAATTGGGCCATTCACAGATATAGATCTCTTCAGTGGTAATTAGCAACACTATTCCCATGATGCAACGTTGGGGAAACACTCATTTTGAACTTATTTTTTCCAACTGAAATATTATTGTCTCTTGACCATCTTTTAATTCCTCAGATTCCTACAGATGCATCGTGGTTCCCTCCCCCTTCATGTCAGTACATGAGGATTAGAGAATATTGTATTTTCACACTGAGCACCACCAATGCCAAAATATCCTACCAAAAAAAGTACTGGGGTCGCATCATTAATTAGATCACCCAGAGCAGGATGACGTCTGCCTCTGTAACTCTAGTTGCCTTTATGTGGCCAGAAACACATGGGTGGCTGTAGTACAGAACATCTGGTCCCTGTTGCTGAACTGAATAGCATGGGAGGCTCAGAGAGGGGCGTGGCCACGGGATATGTGGATTTTGTAGTCAGACCTGAGTTCAAATCCTGGCTTTCAAAAACAAAACAAAACAAAACAAAACAAAACAGAACACCTCTGCATAGGAGTTGGAATCCATATTAGGGGTTTCAGTACCTACCCTGTTGTGCAGCAGCTTGGTGAACTTCCTCCTCTGTAAAATGTGGCTTAGGCATTTCCTTGAATAACTTGTAAAGATGAGGAATGTTATATGTCAAGTACCTAGCACATAGTTGGTATTCAATAAATGGTTTTTATTAGCCTTACTAAGCCAACTGCCTTCAATTACCCAGGTATTACTAGAGTTATATCCCCTCTTAATTGGGTCTGTTCCACCAGTCCCCCACTTATCTTCTTCACATTTCTCCCAAGTAGTAGCTACCCCATAATCTGATGTCAGTGTGTTTCTCTCCTTGTTTCTTGAACTGGCTATGGAAGTAATATTAAGATCCCCCATACTGCTTTGGCAGGTAACTGTTAACCCTTAAGGTGCTCACAGAATAAAGTTTGCAGCTAATTTTCACCACCACCACCACCACCACCACCACCCCTCGATAAAACCAATTTTCATGTAGCTCATGTAGCATGCTGCTTTAGAAAGCTTGAAGCAGTAATTATAAAATATTCTTAAGGATCCAAAACAAATCCCTCCTACTGATTGTATCCTTCTAATTTTCTTAGTTGCCATCAAATAAAATTTGGGAATAATGCTTTAAAATAGAAGAGAGGAAAATGAAAGACTAAAGTTATATATTTAAAATCTGTCTGGGGCTGAACTTAGTTTTGCTTCTTTAATCCTTTTTGTGTCAGAATAGATATTTACAAGAAGTACAAGGCTTATTATGTTTTAAAAAGTACTTACCACACATTAAGACTGTCAATGTGTGCCAGTTTTACTGAGGGACCAAAGTGAAATTAAACTTTTTTTGTTTTGAAAACAGATACTACTTTTAACTTTGAGTGTTATGGCCTATTCTTTTCACACACAGCAGATACCCTCTATAGCTATTTATTTTCTATTATTGTAATAGCTTGTCAATACATCTAACTAATATTTCTATCCCCCTTTAATAATGTCTAAACATTTATATTGGCGATATACTTGGTAAAGTTATAGTCCTCAAATTATAACTACATTTGCAAGGTGACAGTCAACAACATAGTTTCCAATCATTAACAGATTTGTTCTTTTAGACAGGCAGTTAAGAAGCTAATTATAGGGGCCCCTGGGTGGCTCAGTTGGTTAAGCATCCGACTTCGGCTCAGGTCATGATCTTGCGGTGGTCGATGAGTTCGAGCCCTGCGTCAGGCTCTGTGCTGACAGTTCAGAGCCTGGAGTCTGCTTCATATTCTGTGTCTCCCTCTCTCTCTGCTCCTTCCTCACTCATGCTCTATCTTCTCTGTCTCTCACAAATAAATAAACATTAAAAAAATTTGTAAAAAAGAATATTAAAAAAAAAAAGAAGCTAATATAATTACCTGAAAGTAGAAAAGTGTTCTAGGAAATACCATTTAGCATCTTCTAATTTTAATCCTGTCAAGAGTAAGATCTGTGTCCCTGGCATGAGGAGTTTATAAATTCATAGATCTTGGACTGGGAACCTAGTATTGTGTAAATTCTTAAGAATAACTTAGGAATATCACTTATGGACATTAAGTTAGACCTTCTACCTACCAGTTCACTAACAACTCCTCCTCACCCATTAAGATCCATACTGCTTAAAATGCCACATCTACCCCCTAGCTCACTCTGTGACAAGGGAGTTAGGAAAGTAGTGTCAATTTATTTATTATTCATTCATTCATTCATTCATTTATTTTAATAAATGAGAGAGAGACAGACAGAGCGCAGCAGGGGAGGGGCAGAGAGAGTGGGAGACACAGAATCCGAAGCAGGCTCCAGGCTCCGAGCTGTCAGCACAGAGCCCGATGTGGGGCCCAAACCCACAAACTGTGAGATCATGACCTGAGCTGAAGTTAGACGCTCAATGGACTGAGCCACCCAGGCGCCCCTGTGTCAGTTTTTTTAAAGGCCCAGAAATGTCATGCATACAGTAAAAGATTCTGAGAGATTTTTCAGTTTGATGCTGTTTCCCTTACAGACAAAAAGGGCTCTTGCATGGAAGCCAGAGATAGGATTAAAGACTCAGCAATGCAGAGGTAGCACTCAGCAGTCATCTTCTGGCTGTGTCCAAATACGTGTTTTGTGTCTATTTTTATGGCATATGCAAATATCTACATTTTCAAGGTATGTTACCAAACACACCTGAATCACTTAAATCTCAACCACAAAGAGAGAGATGAATTATGTTGGTATAAGTTTAAATTTTAGAACCCTAAAACACAAAAATATTCTGGAATTAGGCAGAGGTGACAGTCGTACAGCTTTGTGAATATCCTGAAACCACTGAATTGTACATTTTAAAAAGATGAATTTATAGTATGTGGATTATATCTCAAAAAAAAAATCCCTAAGTAAAATGTTTCAAGAGGATTGACATCCAGCCACCATCTTCGTTTCATAAATCCCAAGTCACACCAGAAGTGCCGATACAGAAGCCATACTTGTGGGAGGGAGACCTTCCTGTCAGATTTGGAACTAATTAATGACTATAAATCCTATGTGTACCCATATTTATAGGGGAAAGTGGGTGGAACATTCATTTTCGTACATAAATATATATGAGCCCTGACATAAACATATAAATATGTGTACACAGTGGACTACCTGGTGTTGGCTTCAGTTTGCATTTGAAACTCAGCTGTATAATGTCTTCCTACGGTCTTTGGTGTCCTCTTCCTGCTTACCTTCCTGACTAGATTCCAAGACACAGAAAAGAAACTTTATTGGAAGAAGAATACAGAGCATTTATTCTAAGCCTCTTTTATTGCTCTTCTTAAGTTTGACCTGGCCAAATTTGTGTGATAGTATTTGTCTGCTCTGGTTTGTAAATTAATTTATTTCAAATGAAGTGAAATTCAGACTGAAGGTTTGTCCATAAAAGTGCATCACCTACATTTTCATTTTCATACAAGCCCCCAGAAGACAAACAAATATGTGTAGCTGTTTTAATATATTTTAAATTTTAGTAGCCAAACCCCTAATAAGTAGTTACCGACTCCAGGATTTATAATACTATTTTCTGTTTTCAGGAGATGAATTGTTTCCATTTAGGGAAAATTAGTTTACTAATATTGTAATCTCTTGACAGCACCTTTTAGAGAACTTCATCCTTCATCTACCTCTGGAAGATGGGATGCTTGCCTTGTTTAATTAAAGAACTACCTACACAAATGTGGGTTAAGCCTTAAAAAGCACAGCTAATTAATTAAATTCAGCGAGTCTCCCAAAGCATAATGATTATGTTATCACCTGTTCGAGATGAGCAATTCCTAGAAAGAATCAGGAATGTTCAAACTCTCTTGAGTTGGGACACAGAGTATTATACGTCATTTCTAATTGAAGTATCTTAGCCATGTTTAGTATAATTAAATTTAGAATGTTTCATTTCTTTCATGAGGTGAGAAATAGTAATTCTCTTATCGAAGTGTAACTCAAAACAGGAAGAAAATAATTCCTCTAAGTTTACAAGAAGTTTGTCTTGCACATACTAATTTTTGTAGATCAGTTGTCCCTGCATGCAATTTAAAATGAAACTATTTCATTATACTTGACAAAAACAATACAAGAATGTAGAGTAAAGCTTAATTGTACTTGTATTATTTGCCACCCTTCCATAGCTAATGAAATAACAGACAAGTTCTCACTTTTGTTTTTAGCTTGTCAAGTGAAAGAAGTTTAAATTTTGCTAAACTTCTTTACCTGGGGCGGGGGGTGGGAAATGGCTTTCCTTTTTCTTACTGTGTTGGGCCTTGCCTACTCAGGAAGTCAAGCTAAGTGAATCCATCTTTGAAAAGTGTTTTTCTACCAATGAAAATAAACAGATTTTATTTTTTAGTTTTCCTCCTTACAGAGACTGTCATTGGCTTTTGGAAATATTTATGTTTATGGAATATGTGCTTTTAATGAATAGTAATAGTCAAGAGCATGGTTTCTGTCTGCCAGTGATAGATAGATAACTTCGTGATAAACTTCAGAAGGCTGCCACTCTTTTTGAGCATGGATAATCCAATGAACTCATTGTCATAAGTTGGTGGAAATTGCGAGCCTAAGCCCTACTGAGGATTCTTGAACAAATTGGCTAAGAAGGAGAAGGTGCTTTCTGATGATACCTCTTTGCGGATTGAGTTATACTTAATACGTGAGGGAAGTAAAAATGTTATGCATATTAAGAATTTCTATGTGTGCTTACTGATGATCTTCAGAATTAATTCTCCAAAAATTTTATTCAATTTTTAATAAGTTTTGCTTCCTGTTAAAGTAGTAGTACTGAGAAAATGATGTCACACTAACATGTTTTGATATTATCAGTAACCTGATTGCTTTTTTAAAATTTGATTTGTATGCTAGAACCAGGGATCTGCAAACTACGGCCTGTGGGACAAATCGGCCTACTGCCTGTTTTTGTAAATAAAGTTTTATTGGAACACAGCCACACCCATTGTTTGTTAGTCATCGCCTAGGACTGCTTTTGCAAGACAGTGGCAGAGTTGGAGTAGTCTCAACAAAGATCGTGTGGCCTGAAAATCCTAAAATGCTTAGTGTCTGGCCCTTTATATGGAAAGTTCGTTGACCCCTGTGCTAGAGTATAATCTAAGACTGTTTTTTAAATGCTAGGAGAACTGCAGTCTGGTTTGCCAACTGCCAGTTAGTTATTACTGACAAGATTTTGTTTTTAGTTTGACATTTAAATTTTTAAAAATTTCTACCAGAAAGATAAAATTGGATATGTTGCGTAAAGGAAGAGCATAAAATGATTTCAAATATCCAGATTTTCTCTCTCAAATCTTCATCTGCAGACAATGTAGACATTTAAACATTTCATCTGTAGTTTGTCTTTGAATGTCAAAAAACTGTTTGCTGAAATCTGATGATGATAATTATCAACTCTTGAAAGAATTACCCAAAGGAAAATATGTGAGAGTTGAGTGTGTTGTTGCTAATAAAACTGTACTGGATCTTTTAGGAAAACATTTCCGCCTGACCCTTAAATGTCTCTAAAAACGTGCCAAGAATTCATTATAGCAGCAGACGACACACCCAAAATACTGAGCCGAAGTTTATGAAGCTGCCTCTTTCCCCGTCATTTTTTCCTGTAAGGCTTAATTTATTTTCTTCTGAATGCCAGTTCACATTTCTCTGGTTTTGCATGGAATAAATGACGTTCCCCATCCCTCCTACTGCCTCACCCACCATCCAGCCCCCAAGACGCAGAAGAGAACTAGAAGCGTTCCCCTCCCCGGCCATGTCATTTTGTTGCCCGAAGATGAACTGTTTTGCAAGGCTTCTGACCTTGTCATAGAAGGAAGTTCCTCCCACCCAGACTTAATAACACAGTCTAAACAACTCCCACTGGAGGCGCTAATAGTTCCACGGGCAGCATTTCCATCAGCGCGCGAACTACAGATGGCAGCGTGGAGAGGAGGGGCTTACGTGTATCCGTCTTCCTGAGTTGAGACTTGCCCACTGGCTGCCTCAAGTACACTTTCTTCCAGCGAATGTTTGCAGTCCTAGAGAGAACTTGGAGTAAATGCCCCTCTAAGGAAAAACAAAAATAGCAAAACAGCATTGACAAGTGTCTGCTTTTGTTATTGCCATCTCGTAAATGTATCCGTAGGTGTGCAGTTTCATTGGATATTCTGTTTTTTTTTTCAATTGTCTTTGTACCTATGATTGAAAACGGTAGTTGGTCTATGACTTTTGAGGAGGTAAGTTTTTGTTTTTTTTTTTAATCTGTGTATGTCTGTGATACCGGCGTCTGTCTGTCTGAAAAATGCAGTATCCTCCTCCCAGAAGTTACTAAGCAAACTTTCCCAGCTGTTCGGCTCCCATGCCAGGGAGGGGGAGGGCACTAAGGAGGACAGTGTTGTCCTTTTGTTCGGGTGGCATCAGGTGTGTGAGATGGAGGATGCTTCGAACAGTGCAGTGTGAGTGCTCTGGGCTCCGTAAGCAGCGTCTCCTGCAGGCTTCTTGGAGAGGGGAGGGCAGCGCTCTACCTGCGGTGTTGCCAGGCTTGGAGCCGCTGGGCACCGCTGGGCACATCTGCCGGTACGAACCGGGGCTCGCGGCCGCCCCCGTGCTGCCGGGCTGACTCCCGGGCGCTCTCGGGTGGGCCGCCCTCGCTGACATCTCACAGTGAACCCAGCCCATCCAGACGGGACTTTCTGCTCTGTTCTAGCAGCAAGGCGAACTTTCTCCTGCATCAGTCAGTTCCGGGGAAAACAGTTTGGGTCCTCTGGAAAGGGCTGCGAAAGGCAGCCAAGTAAGGGACCCTGCTGGCCCCCTCGGTGGGGGAGCGTGGGCCGGGCCCTGCGCAGGGACCCTCCGCCTGGGCGGGGAGAGTGGGGACTGTGCCTCTGCGGTGCAGGGAGGACTTTGGAGGACGATACTGCATTTTCAGCCCCACGGCTTGCTTCCCCACGTGTCTGTGAGTGCAGCCGGGCATCACTTTCCCACTGCGCTGCTTGCTGTGTGCACACCCTCGACTGGAGCTTCTGCTAAAGCCGAGCCTTAGGGGCCCTCAGACACTCACGGTTCCTCCCGAATCTCCCCCCACCCCCCATCCACCCTCTCTGCCCCCAGGCCGTGTGCCACCTGCGTGGTAATGGGAACATTCTAGCTGAGCTCCTGGCTCTTTCTTAGATAATATCACCCATCAGGCCTTTATCTCCAAGCAGCAGTGATGGAGACACCTGCTGCATCTTTAAAATACTTGGAACAAAGTGCTCTTCCCTGTGCAGCTTTGCCTGCAGGTTACTTTCATTCCCCGCAGCCCCTGAAGCATCTGTCACTGCCACCTGAAAAACTGGTGGCTGCCACGTTGTCACTGGTGCTCAATGACTGTGACATAAGTAAGAGTTGAGCGGACTCTGTAGTCTGGAGTCCTGCAAGTACGATTTCAGTAGGACTCGGAAGCCTCATTCAGGAATAGGTATCTCAGTAGCATCACCGTGGCTTTTCGGGGATTGGTCAAAGAAAGAGAAAACTCGCTCCCCGGCCCAAGTGGTCTGCTTTGTGAACTGTGCTGTGAAGAAAAGGGGCTGGGTATTGCTGCTCGCTCCTGGCGAGGAGGAATATATATAATGTACATGTGTGTACGTATATATATATATATATATATATATATATTCCTAAGTTTTCAACAAATAGGCACATTGGTTCCACAAAAAGTTGTGATATTTAGACATATCAGGGTAAAAGACTCTCTGGCGTCCGCTAGAATTTGGATTGCTTCAGCAAAGGTTGAAAGATTGAGCTGTAGATGCCCTTGATATATATATTAGTGTCTCCTTTTATTATACTTCCTGTGGAGGTTAGAACGTCTATAGATTGAGGGGACAGACAGAATTTGATGGGTGCAAAGCGTCCCTACAAATACGTATGCTGTCTTTGCAGGAATATCCTGGGAAAGGGTTCCTGGCAAGGCCATGCTTTGGGGAGGTTATGTTGTATCTTGGTCAAAAAATGAAGATCCAGTATGGTTTCCAGTACAATATGAGCTTCTAACAGGAGTACACTTTTAAAACCTTCTCATTTGGGCATTTTATCCTTTCCGGTGGAATTGAAATTCTGAATGGTTTTTGATTTTTTTAAACAACATTTTAAACACCTGTATTATGTATTCATTGTAGAAAGCTTAAACATTGTAAAGTACAAAGACAACTGTAAAAATAAATCCACTACCTACAATTAATAATGTTACTTATGTTATGAAAATGAAATTTTCTAGTTACTTGTCTTTTTTATTTCTATAAGGTGGCTTAACTATTTCTTTTATTGTTATTTTCCCCTCAATTTTAATACTGCATGGAATTCTATTGTGAATTTATTTAAAAGTATTTAAGAGATTTTGGACTGTTTTTATTTTCCTCTGTAGATGTCTTTTTCAGAAATGTTTTGGTGGGGCACCTGGGTGACTCAGTCAGTTGAGTGTCTGACTCTTGATTTTGGCTCAGGTCGTGATCTCAAGGTTCTTGAGTTCAAGCTTCAAGTCAGGCCCTGCACTGTCAACATGGAGCCTGTGTGGGATTCTTTCTCTCCCTCGCTGTCTGCCCCTCCCCTACTCTGTCTCTCTCAAAATAAATAAATAAACATTTAAAAAAATGTTTTGGCATTCCCCAGCTCTCCCAGTCATCCTTTTCCAAGAGAGAAGACAGAAATAGACCCTGTGAGCTCGTTCTCATCAACAGGTTAATCCTTTGGCCTCCCCGCTGGCCCTGCTGGGGGGACTCTCTACTTGCGTGAAAGTCTTGGGCTCTGCCCTCACCATCGGTTTCTTAGCCTTTCTTTAAAAAACAAAAAGAAAAGCAGCAAGTAGGCTCTCTTTTTTCCATTTCACCAACCTCGGGTTGTTCTATGGAAAATGAAAGTCACTCCACCCCACACCCTGCTCTGACACCCTGTCTTCCGGGGCATAGATGTGTCTTCTGGCTGCATCACTGCTTTGTCTAGGTTTCTGCCACCCTTGCAGAAAACACCGTTAGGAGTGTAAGTCTGAAAAACAGGAAGGTCTCATCACATTGAAGTCTTTCCTGTCATCTCTCTGAATCTCCTATAAATGCTAACAGTAACAAAAAAAAAAAATTAAAAAGCACTTTTGATACTTTGGAGTGGAAGACAGTAAATTGCTCTTCTGAAAATGGACGTGAATGTACACAGTTCACCAATGGCCAGTGAAGGGGAGATCTTTCTTCGTAAGAATGTGACTTGGGCCTTTCATCATATAACTTTGTTTCAGATTTTTCCTGGGAGTTCAAGAGAGAAAAAAAAAAAAAAAACCCAGCTCAGTGATTTCTTTTACCCAGAACCTCTTAATCTGCAGTTTTAAAAAACACTCAAACAGACATTTAGAGACATTGTCGTTAGGACTGTTGCTTTTTACTAATCCCAAAATTGGTGTTCAGAAAGGTATTTTTACCCCGAGAATGGAAATGTCTGGTGATACCAAAGTCCCTAACCCCTGTATCCTGATTCTTGATTAATGTTCTTAATTAAATATATTCCACAAATTTGAACTCTGATATTGGAAAAACAATGTGAAGAAATGTCTAGTGGTTTCCCCCCATTTCACCCCTTCTGTGTTGTGCCGTTTCCCTTGAGGTCAAGGGCGGGATTTGTGCACGTTTCAAACAAAGAAGGGCCTGTGTCTTCGTTCTAGGTCTAGATGAAAGCGTCACAGGACTGGGGAGATGTTCGGAGATTTTGCCTTTTGTGGCACATATTTTATAACGAAGCCTTTTCTAATGACACCTGGAAGGGACAGTTGCAAGTGTCACTGGGTAGAGAAGCGCACCTGCACTGCTAGCTTCACTCACTGTCGTTTTCCCAGACAGCAGCCCTGCCTCCTTGTGCCGCTCGCACCTTCTCCTTTCTTCACCTTAAGAGGTTCACGTGTTGTCGCTGCTTGTTTCCCCCCCAGTCCCTTTGATCTCTGCTGGTACGTCCAGGCGCTAATGCCCACCTCTGGCTGTTGCTCTTTCCCTGCAGAGGGAGAACCGGAGACTACAGGAGGCCAGCATGAGGCTGGAACAAGAGAACGATGACCTTGCCCATGAACTGGTCACCAGCAAAATTGCTCTGCGAAATGACTTGGATCAGGTAAACTTGTCTTTCACTAGGTTGAAATCACACCTCGATGACTTCTCAAGGGCGAGGACCGAGTTGTTCTCACTGCAGTCCTACCAGGGCTCACGCTGTACTTGACACCAGGTTGGCTGCCTGTTGGATGAAGGGGCGGGTGATGGGTGGGAGGGGGCAGCTTGAGCTCACTGGAGAGGGCGGGAGATGCAGAGCCCTTGAGAACGAACGGTTTGGGTTATTTGCAAACAGCATGTGCGACATATTTTTTTTATAACTCTCAACTTCTCTGGTGTCTCTTCTCTTCATTGGTACTTTTCCTAAGCCAAGGGCTGCCAGCATGATTACCTGAAGATAAGTCACCAAGAGTACACGGATGCCCTTCTAACATTGGGAGGCACTTTTTTTGTGGAACATTTTATATGGAGTATGTACATTAAGACGTATGTGTTGTTGGATTGGCAGGCGTTCTAGTGGCCAAGGGCCAAGGTCGCCTGGGTATGAATCCTGGCATCACCGTTCAATAACCACCCGACCCTGGGTCGTTCTGACCCTGCCTATGGGTATGAATAAGGCATAGTACTTGAGCAGTGTGCGTTCCAAAAATGTTAGCTCTTGCTAGGAAGACCTTAAATCGTTCAGCTTCCCTGGGTCTTTCCACCAGTACCGACAGCTTTAGAACTCCCTGTTTTCCACTGCTAGTGTTTTCGTAGATAGTTGGCAAGATGGAAGGAGTCTTGTGCGGATTTAAAATTATTCCTCTTTTCTGACTTAAAAAGTGAATCTTCCCCACAAATGGCACCAGGGTCCGAAAAATTGAGCCTTATACTGTTGAACCTGTAAAAAAAAAGAGGCATTACTTGTGCTCTAACTGCTCACTGACAACATTTAAAATACGAATCCAATAACATAAAGATGATTAAATGTTTGAAATGGAAGGAATTTGTTAAGTGTTTAGAAGTGGTGCCTGCCTCAACTCCTTGTTCCCATACGAATTTTGCAGTTCTAAGTTTCAGGGATACTAAGATGAGCGAGAAGACGACTATTAAGGAAAATAGTGCTAAAGGGGGAGAAGAGGAGGCTGAAGGAATCTGAAAATAAAACAGAAACTGTGCTGTGTGGGACACAGGATGTAGAAGGTGGAAAAGCAGCCTGGTGGCGGAGCAGAGGGCAGGGTGGCCCCTTTAACTACCAAAGCATTCAGCCAGGCCGTTGGGAAGTTATTAGAGGTGTTGTGAAAAATGTGTGACCAGGAGAGTCAGCACCAAAGAAGACAGAGGTCTTCCGTCCCATCAGGGCTGGAACCAGCCTGACCTCAGCTGGTACATTTTTGTATTGATGAGACTAAGGTGGTGAGGCAGTATTAGGATGAAATAAGTTCTTGTTTCATATGAGCTCTCCTAACGGCCTGACTCACCTCCGATTCTGCCATTTTGAATCTTGTATCCATTCATAGTTTTCTTACGATGGATAACTAAATGAAAAAGCGTTCTAAGCAGTTGGACTTGGGGGGGGGGTGCGGTGAAATTCACTAGAGAGAGTTGTGCATTGAAAGTTGTGCTGATGCTATCTATCAAGCCCTTAAATTATTTTAATCTTACATTTAATAAATGAGGAAAATGACATAGGCACTCTGACTTGGAAAACCATCCTAACAAAAACAGAGACCTGATCAAAAATATGTGTATTAAGATTGTTGACTACTGTGTTACTTGGAAGAATAAAAGGTAGAAAGAATGTATATGCCCAATAGAAGGGGAGAATGAAAGTATATCTGTAAAAGGTCTTTTTGGAATTGTTCTTAAAAGCAATGGGAAGATGATGTTATAATAATATTTCTGTAAACCTATACATTCATCCATATATAATGCTTGCATCTAAATAGCAAGGGATATGGCTGGCATAGGGTGGTCATGGTAGGAAAGGAAGCCGAAATCTACTTCAAAGGGGAAAAGCCTACAAGGAAATACATCAAAATTAGTACTAGATATCTCTGGGTGATAAGACTAAATCTAATTTGGGGCGCCTGGGTGGCTCTATCGGTTAAGCGTCCAACTTCAGCTCAGGTCGTGATCTCACAGTTTGTGAGTTCAAGCGCCACATCTGGCTCTGTGCTGTCAGTACAGAGCCCACTTTGAATCCTCTGTCCCCCTCCCTCTCTCTCTGCCCCTCCCTCACTCGGCCTCACACTCTCTCTCAAAAATAAACAAACATTGAAAGTAAATTTAATTTTTACATTCATCTTTATACATTTATTTTTTCAGTTATTTTATCTTTTGTAAGACCTTAAATACTTAGCCACCCTTGGTTACGTAATAATATGTGTTATACCTTTAAAATTTTGTTTTAATGTTTATTTATTTATTTTGAGAGAAAGAGATGGAGCATGAGCAGGAGAGGGGCAGAGAGAGAGAGGGAGACACAGGATCCGAAGCAGGCTCCAGGTTCTGAGCTGTCAGCACAGAGCCTGACGCGGGGCTCGAACCCACAAACCACAAGATCATGACCTGAGCTGAAGTTGGAGGCTTAACCAACTGAGCCATCCAGGCACCCCTATACCTTTTTAATAATCAGAAAAAATATATTACTTAAAAAATATTGCACCACCAAGAAAAGCCATCTTGTGGATCAGTCCGGAAAGACTGCTACATGGATACTCCTGAAATAATTGATTATTGAGGACCTGGGGAGATAGCTCATGTAGATACTCAGTACTAGTCTCTGAAGAAAAGCTTCCTTCATTTTTTCCTCTTTCTCTTATTTCCTCCCTTTATACCCCCCTTTTTAAAAGAGTAAATAAGATCTGGCCCCTGCCTGTTGAAACTTGTTATCTAAGTGAAAGAATGAAAAAAATTGCTATTTCATGGGTATCTCCTAACATCTGATTTTGCAGTTTCTGCCGAGTGGGGTTTATTTGCCTGTCAAAAAGCTGTCCATGCAGGTTAGGTGTCCTGCCCCCCCGCCAGCCAGCCAGGAAGGGCACTAGCCCCGCCCTCTTTCACCCTCTTCGCCCTGTACTTTTCCATTCCCACTTTTATCAAAATCCAATCTTTTCATTAAAACAGCAAAACTTTGGCAAACATTAAACAAACACGAAACCAGATTGTATTCAAGACAATATGTAAAGCAAACAAGCACTAATTCAGTAATGAGGTGCTCTTTAAAAATAAATTAGTCCTTACCCTTGTCATTTTATTGCCGGCTTCGGGCATCCTGGGCACCAAAGGCTCTTGGTTTTTCTCTCTGACACAGCCTTCTGTTTTGACAACTTGCCCTCCATCAGACGCTTGAAATATGGACTCCTCAGCAATTAACAGTGTAAAAAAGATACATCGCCGTTGCAGTTTCTGCTGCTACCTTCAAGCCCTTCCTGTCCTTTCTTGTTCCCAAGGAACAAACAGATGAGACACAGCCAGTACTTTCCCACTGAAGACCATGCCTAGTCTTTCTAACCATCTAACCTTCTAACTTGATTCTAACACACCAAGTTCTGTGTTCGACCATAAACTCCGTGTAATGAGTGACAGAGTCTTTTGTTTTATTTTAAATTGAACGGGCTTGGCTAGTTCTCTGAAAAATCAGGTCTGAAAGCTCCTCATCCCTGATGTGAGAACTGAACCTTTTGATGAGGTTATTGGTGGACTTGTGGTTAAATCACAAATGGCGGTGCTTTTTCCTCTCCTATGTAGGTTGTAGCCTTACATAGCAATTAGAAGTCTCTATATTGATAAGGCATTATAGGATGTTGGCAAGTGCCTAGAAGACTTATCATGACAATGATCTTAACAAATTATGGTGAAGGTTTTACAGTTTGAGTTCAGAGATAGAATTCAAGTATCTATCTGTTTAGTATTAGGTTCCTAGAGATTCATTCAACGTTGAAGATGACTTCTACTTAAGTGAGCTATAGAAGTAGGCTGTACAGAGACCCAGAAGACTGCTTTTGGAAGGAGAATCAAGTTTTTTCAGATCTGGTCCCATCCTGATGAGCAGCAGAATCTCTCTGACTTTAGTATTTAACATAGAGGAGAGATTCTGGATGAAGCTTCCTGGAAAATTCTGGCACTCCTCTCACATGGGACCCACAGCAATTTCTGCAGATGTTGGAAACATTCCTTCCGTGTTCCAAAACTATAAAATATAAAATGTCTAGGTACAATGTACAATTTAAGAAGCTTTAATGTCCGGATAGCATTGACTATTCAGAAATTTACAAAAGGCTAAAAATTGGGGGTGAATCTCTTTAAGAAACCGAACTTAGAATAACATTCACTTTAGAGTGTCATGGTGTGTATGATAAAAGGAATATTCTCTTCACCAAATGGAAATTGCTGGGGCTACTGGAAGAGGACCCTTTTTTAGTAGGAGGGCTCTTGCTCAGATATTCTGGCGTAGAACTTGAGCCAGTGGGCTGAAGTTACAGAGTGCTAGATTTGGTTAGATTTTTAAGAACACTGAAATGGTCTGTGTAGCTGTTCTTGATTTGCTGCTCTGTGACCCTCCGTCAGAGACGTTGGGGAGGCGCTCCCTGCTTTGACTGTAGTCATCTGGCTGGCTGCCCTGGAATTTGCTGTTTTAAATTTCTATAATCTACATGAGATCTCTTATAATTTATGAAGACTTAACTTGCAGCATATATTTTGCCCACCTCTAATTTTAGGATGTTCTTTCGCTGCGTAGATTTCCCCTGTAAAATCCAATGTTATCAGAACAAATTTTAATGTCCTTAAAAGGGATTTTTTTCACCTCAACTACCCAGTAGATGCAAATTATCGGAACACAGAACTGTAAGCATTGGAATATGGGGACATCGGGAACCATAAGATAGAACAGAGAAGCTGGAATTCTGAACCCAGCAGACTGTGCTGGCCTGGCCATCTGGACGTGTGGGCGATACGGTGAAACAAAGCCACCTGGCCAGTTTTTACAATTACTTGGGTAATGTTTTGCTGTTGTCAGCCAGGGATAGCTTCTTCAAATAGCTGCCTCTCCTCTGCGTCTGCAGTTTTCTCTACTGAACTCTTCCCATGGCCCTCCGCCACCTCCACTCCACACTGTACGCCTAGGCGGTGACTTGGAGAGTCACATCCATTCACTCACCAAATCCTTCTGGAGCACTTCCTCTACCTGGTGCTGGCCTTGGTGCTGGGGAAATAGGAGCTAGAGAGACCTGGTTCCTGCCTCCCAGGGCTGAAAGTCTAGTGGGCAGTACAAATAAATCATACATGCAGTTTTTCATTACAGATTGGGCTAAGTGCTATCAAGGGAAATTGGAGAGATTTGAGCAGAGGAACTAATTTAGATGGGGGTGAGAAGCTGCCTGAGATGAGGATAAGTGGGGCAGGACTCCAGCCTCGCTTCACTGCAGATGTGAACTTGGAGCTGAGACCTCAAGGGTGAAGGTGAGGGTCTAGAGTATGCAGTAGGTACGTGTTAACTAAGTTAAATACACGCACAGTGCTTTTCTGGTTAACTGGACTCTGTGTCCAAGTTAAGGCCAGAGTATTCTCTCTGAGCTTTACTTGGCCATTCTAGAAACATGGTCTTTTCTAAAAGTTTGCATTCCTGGTCCATACTTCATTTTTCCTCATGGCTATCTCTGTCATGGGTTTTTGGTCTTAATTTCTCCTTGCTGTTCTGTGGGAGTGGCCTCATGAGCTGTTTTACCTCTGCTGGTCTTTGAATTTTCTCACCAAACTGTAGTCTGTGGATCAGCCTGTCTCTTCTCTGAGTCTACCCCCCAACCCCCATGCACTAACAGCTAGAAGCTTCCATATGAGGCTCGACCCCTACATCTAGTCCATCTACAGTCTCAGAGTGACTGCTGTTGTGGCATCCGAAAATGTGCAAGAAGCGTTTAGAAAGAGCATGGACTTTGATGCCATTCAACTCTGAATTCACATCATGGCTCTGAGATTAGATGTCTGCCCCAGTCAGGTTATTTGATCTCTGCAGACTTCCCTGTCATTATCTGCAAGATAATTTTTGTTGCGAGGATCTAGTTGGCAGTCAGTGAAAGCAGCCACCCCCAGGTGAGCTAGGAGGGCAGAAATGGCTTTTGGTAGTGATGCAACAGTCCTAACTAGAGATTAGGTTTGGAGGAAGTATACACACGCTTCCTTCACCTTCTTTACCATTGTGATGTGCTCTGATTTGCAGGCAGAAGACAAGGCGGATGTGTTGAATAAGGAGCTCCTCCTGACCAAACAGAGGCTGGTGGAGGCTGAGGAAGAGAAGAGGAAGCAAGAGGAAGAGACGGCTCAGGTAAAGGGCATAGGTGGACTTTTTCTTTACACAGGTGGATCGGCATGTGGAGTTGATGAATACTATAAGCAAGAAGTGAAATTAAACCTGTTCTAAATCAAGGGCCACGTCGAAGAAGTACATGTGAGTAGCATGGGTCTCGACATTTCTCTTGAAGGGCGTTAGAAGAGGAGGCAGTGTTTCTACCCTCGAACAGCTTTGAGGAATCTGCCTTGACTCAGATGTCTAGCGAGAGTGTTAAGTTTTCTCTAAGTTTAGTAACTTGGAATTGCGATCCAAGAGCTTTGACAAATCCGCAAAGTTTGTGTCGTATCTCCAGGGTAATTGACTTCAGCAGTAGTTTAGGAGGATTATGAAGCGGAAAGCCCACAGAGATCTCTGCTGTGAGCTGCCTCAGTCAGTCACGCTCGATTTTCCTGATTCATGCCGTAGAAGGAGTGCCAGCGAACATTCCTGGCAGAGCTCTCAACCCCGACTCCCTGGGGGAATAGAAAAGGCAGCCCTTTGGGAACCAGCCTTGTTGTTAACACCCTCCAGTCTTTGTACGAGTTGTGAGGCCGGTCAGCTGCAAGATGCCACCGTGGCAAAGGCGCTCCAGATGAGTGACAGGAGGGGCCTCTCTCCCCAAAGAGTTGAGGCTTCCGGGTTCCCTAAGAAAAAGAAGGCTGATTCACCCAGGTCCTCCATCTGTCAGTCCCAGCCAGGCATGATTAACTCATTTGTTTTAATGAGTTTCATGCCAAGACATCAATAATACTAAATATAAAACAGGACACAGACCTTTTCAAAGACCTGCATCCAAGCAGAAAAAAATCCACTCAAGATACTGATGAACGGATGCATCCTATAACACCTTCTAGGGTTTATAAAAAGCGTTCCATAATTTTAAAAAAATGATGAAATGACTTAGCATTTACCGTGGACCAAGATTTTTTACCCACTCAAAAATTTTCAGGAGCTGATTATCCAGTTTGAACTAGGCCTTTGATCGGTTTTGTGTTTTTCTTTACCTGTTGCCTTTTTGGGGCCCAATTCAGCACTTTAGGTAAAGAATGAAGCTATTGGCAAATAAATTAGTTTATTTTTTTAAGTTTATTTATTTATTTTGAGAGAGAGAGAGAGAGTGGGAGGGGCAGAGAGAGAGAGAGAGAGAATCCCAAGCAGGCTCCACATTGTCAGCATGGAGCCCAGTGCGGGCCTCGAACTCATAAACTATGAGGTCGTGACCCGAGCCGAGATCAAGAGTTGGACGCTTAACCTACTGAGCCACCCAGGCACCCCTGCAGATTAATTAGTTTAATCCATGCGTCTTCCCTCCCGTTGTGTGGGTGTGGGGGGGGGTATGCACACATGTGTGCGCATGTGCCTGTGTACGTGTGCCTATCTCCTGTGTTACTCATCATGGTGCCTTTGTGAAATAGCGACTATGCTCTTCATTTATCAGATAAGGAAACCATCGTTTAGAGAAATTAAGTGACATTTGCCCAAAGCCTCTTAGCTTTCTAAGTCTGTCCTGAAGTCAGCGGGGCCTTATTTTGGGAGGGGAGAGGGTGCAATTAAATTATGTAAGACAGAGAACAGAGACGAATGCCAACAACTAAGTTTGAATCAATACAACCCACAAATTGCTTTTAGAATTTAAGAACATCGCAAATATGAAGAAACTTGGGAAGCGACTAACGATAAGGAGTCCAATTATAAATCGCAGTCGTGTGCGAATTAGCAAATACAGAGCACACCCCATTCATAATTGGGAGGCTGCAAAACAGAATTTATCCATTTATTCTGGTTACGCACTTAAAGATTAACCAGAGTGTTTTGTGTTTGGTTGTTTGGTCAACACCTTGGAAGAACTGAACGCTTTCCTTATCTGGTGGCACCTGTGCTTTTTTGCTGCCTCCTTCCCCGACACCGAGAATCCCAGAGTTGCTGGGCTACAAAAATAAGCGTGGTTTTCAGGTTAGCGCCCCTAGTGGAGCATTGCTGTGACTATAACAAGTACCCGTATTATGTGTCCCGCTAGCTCCTTCTACAGTCACTGTTCAGTCCCTGAACCTCGTGACCTCAAGACCTCTTCCCTTCCTCCAACCTGCTTTGACTCCAGTCTCAAAAGCTTCCCGTAGCCACCTTCAGACAGCCAACAGCAGTGAGAGTGGGGGCTGCGAATGGAAAGGCCCAGAAGGCATCTTCAGTACTTTATTACCTAGCAGTAGGAGTACGCGCAACGTTGCCTTGATGTTTTGTTTTAGACTCTTCATAAGAGTAAAGATAGCTTTGGAAGGGACACTTATTTAACAACACATTTATGAAACATACATATTAATTACCAACATATTAAGTGGTAAGCATAAGCAGCTTTATGATGGGGTTGCTCATATGTCTTACACATTGCAGGAAAGAAAGATTCCTCATCTCTGGACATGATTAGGCTTTTCAAATGCTCGAGAAATAGTTTCCGCGAGGAGAATCTATCTAGTTGTAATTGTTAACGTTGGCATTGACTGACTCAGGCCGACTTGAATATAGGTGTTTGTGGAAATTGATCAGGACTTTGGGTCTTGATGTTTCTCGCTCTCCCTCTCTCCAGCTAAAAGAAGTCTTTCGGAAACAGCTGGAGAAGGCGGAATATGAAATAAAGAAGACCACTGCTATCATCGCTGAGTATAAGCAGGTATCGTGCTACTGTGGTTCGTGTTGCTATAAAAGTGATTATTTTTATTGTTTTCCTTTGGGGAAAAAACATCTTTTGTTTTTAGAGTTTCCAGAACAGTGACCGCGTGCATCCATTTCGCTGGGTGGCTTACTTTCTCCCCTGAAACAGACAGTGAGCGGACAAGCTTGCTGACACCGTGGGAGGTTTAACCGAACAGAACAGTCTGTCAGCTATTGACAGTGTTTGGTAGATTCAGAGAAACGGGAAACTGGATTATTACCATTGGGATCCTGTCTCTGCCCTGCTCCGAAGATGATTTCAAATAGACCTCACCAGTGACATTTGCCTCTTTGCCAAGGACTAAGGTTTAGCAATTCTTTGTCCCCCATGGCTCTGTGGCTTTACCCAACCGTGGGCAATGCTAGCAGGAGACATTCTGTTGGGAACCTTTGATCTCTTGGTGGAGGGTGTGCTCTCCTTGAGATGCTTCTGGCCCCGTCACCAGAATGCTTCCAGAAAGCCCTCTCTCCAGCTTGCATAGTATCATCTTGTGCCTGCTGCTCGTGCTGGCACGTGGCAAGGACTCTATGTTGCCGAGAAACCCCTGAATGGACTGCTGAAGTTCCAGTGTTCCAGAATTAATCAAGGCACCATATGCCACCTCCTTATCTTAAGAATTTCTCTGGGGTCTCTTGCCTCATATAGGAGTTAGAAGTCTGATTCTTACTTTTTTTTAATGTGGGTTTTTCTGCTTAGAAATGAAATTTCTGTTCCTCATGGAAAACTGAGAAAGTGTAGAAGAGCACAGAGAAACCCTCCCCCCTTAACCGTGCCAACTAGAAATAATCAGTACAATATTCTGAATATGCATTGTTGCTATGTAAATAAAAAAGTCAATTACATCATCCAAGCTAATTTTTGCAGCTAGTTCACTTGGTAGATTACGAGCATCTTTTCGGAAGGATTCTTCTCCTATGTGGAAGATTGCTTAGAAATAAGGCTTCAGAGCTGTCTTTATGCTAATCAATATATGTTTATTTAATGTCTGCTGAGAGGCTTGATTCTATGGGGAACAGAAGATGAATTAATTCAATTTCTCTCCTTTAGACGCTGCTCCTGTAATAGGGAGATAATACCTGTGCACAAATGAGAGGAAAGGGAACTTAACTGCCCGTGGGAAATAAAACCCTTCCTGGAGGAGGGGTCATTTGAGCGGTACTTCAAAGGCGAGGCGAGATTTGGGTGTGTGGAGGCAGAGGAGGAGGAGAGAAGGAACAGAGAACACACACAAAGGCATGGAGGTAGATTAGTGAACAGAAATAGTTTTGTTTTGTGAAGAGTTCCGAGTAGAGAAAAGAAGCAAAGGTGAGTTGGGTCCCCGTTCCAGGAGGGTTCTTCAGTTAGATAGAGGAGTTTGGATTTTATTCTGTTTATAGTAGGAATGTTTGAGCCAGAAAGTGGCATGATCAGGGACATACTGGTGGCACTAAGCTGTCCCAGGCAGAAATGTGAAACCATGTGGGGAGTCCCACAGGCAAAAATACAGACCAATAAGAGGCTAACAGCAGAGTCCAGGTGAGAAAATACAGGGCCCTGAACTGAAATAATAAGTAGTAATGAGAACAGAGAAGAGGAAGACATAAAATATAGTCATTTTTTTGCTAGACAAGGGATAACACGACCCCGCGATTTTCAGATCGGGTAACTAGGAGAAGGGATGGTTAGCCATTAACCAATACAGGGAACACTAAAGACCACACGCTATGGAACTTGCCATCACTGCAAATGGGTTTTTTCCATCCGCACATCAGGCCATGGGTGGCCGCCATATGTAGCACTCTTCAAAATAGGACTCCTTGGGACTGTTCTTGAATATTATCTGGCAGGCACTACCAGTCATGCAAAGGCAACAGACCCATCTGTCTGAAGATAATTAGGATATAAAACATAATCCAAATGCATTCTATAGTTGGAATTGGCTATTATTGGCTTTATTATGGAATCTTTGGGGTTATTTGAAAGGGTTTCTGGTTTGCCAAAATTACTAGGGAGATTGCTGCTTTTCCACATCAGCTGATACAGCCCTATTCATCGTTTCCAGGCTAAAAGCCGGAGAAATCGGATACTGAACCCAGCAAGCAGGCCCTGGTCTCTAGAGCCATGTTTTGAGTAGACTGGGATTTTTTAAAAATGTCTGTTTTGCTAGTAGAGGTAGATCTTTTATGTGTTTAGTTAAAACTGCACTTTAAAATTTGACATCCCCTACGTTTTTTATTCCATTTTTCAAAAATAAAAGATTTGTATGTTAGTCAAGGAATTTGAACTACTAGTATTTTTTTTAAGCAAATGGCTTGTTTGTCTGGTTGGTTTTGGCTTTGAAAGCACTTATTTCTACCTGTTCCTAGTACTTCTCGTTAGCACGTTCTTTCAGAATCAGTAGTGATGAGATTTTCTTTAATGAGCACTTACTATAGGCCAGGTGCTATACTGAACTTTTTACATATATTTTTCCCCATTGACTATCAGAGCACGGCACTTTGTATTTAGGAGGGAACTGAGGCTGAGAAGGATTAGTGGGTTTGCCCAAAAACACACTGCCAGAAAGTGCTAGAGCTGGACCTCAGGCTTTTTATTTCACGCCACGTTGCCCAACCATGAGATCAGAATTTTAAGTCTTTATTAATTTCTGGTCATTTTAACTCTGTTTTATCTCTTCTGCCACATCTTCAGGAAGCTCTGGTCATTGAAAACAGAGACTCTCTCTGTGGCTGTAGACACGAGAGGTTTCTGGCCCAGAATTCTTTTCATCAGATTTCCAGAATGGTACCTTGCACAGAACTGATACTCAGCAAAGGTTCTATAGATTGGTTCCAAAACAGGACAGGAATCCACTGGAACTAGTCACAGATTTGGCGAGTGACAGATATCAAACTACCCCATGTGTTTTTCTGCTAATTAAGACCAAGACAGGCTTCACGCACGGAACACTCTCGGGCTTTTCGATGTGCACCGCATTCGCAGGGCTGTTCTTTTGCAGGATCTCTTCTAGCATCGGAGAAGCCAGAGTAATTCATAGGAGTCGATAAACAGTCACGTGCCCGAGCTGTGCAAGAGTCGGTCTGCTTTCCAGTAAAGAAACTCTTTTCTTTTCTTCAGATCTGTTCCCAGTTAAGTACCAGACTGGAGAAGCAGCAAACAGCCAGCAAGGAGGAGCTGGAAGTGGTAAAGGTGAGAAGAATGAAACAGATCTGTCATATTGCTTCCAAATTCGCACAGTCTGGATAGGACTGGGATAGGACGATCCCAGCCCGTGAGGACGCCCCATGGGCAGGACACTTCGTTAGACATCACCCCCACCCTGCCCATCTCATTGGTTGAAAGGATTTAGGAATTGTGGCAAGCAGTGTGTGTCTCTGACTGGGGTGGGATCCTCTTCCCAACCATTGGAAAGGTTGCATCCCCGTAAATCTTAGGGGTTGTCAGAGGCAGGTAGTAAGATTTCAGCCTCGTCCCAAGAGGCCTCTGGGGCCCCTGGGACCGTAGACACCTGGGAGCCCGCAGCAGCCAGCATCCCACCTGTGCCAGAATCAATGTGGCTTCGGGGTGCAACCCAGGAGGGTCACTCCATTTCTCTCCACCAGTTTTTTAGAGGGTTGTTTTTAAAGAAAACCAGTAGCATTTATTTATATGCTGCCCCCTGGCGGTGAAACCCCTTTTGTCGGTTACGTGAAAAATTTAGCAATTGCTGCTTCCATAGAAACCACAGGAAACCACATGACTGGTCTTCCGAAGAGGCAGAACACCCAACTCTTGTGATCTGTGCCACAGAACCGGACAGAGTTCTCTCTGAACAGATTCCGGTCTCATGCTAGTGAATAAATGCAGTCCTTTAACAACGTGGACAAGGTATTTACCTCTCTAAGCTTTATTTTGTATCCTGTAAAATCAACATAACATTACCTGCCTCATCAGGGTATTTTGCAGATGAAATAAGACAACATACATAAAGTGCTTAGCTTAGCAGCTGGCATACAATAAACACATATTTTTATAAGTATATAACCTGAAAACCTGAGACATGAAAACTGAAAACATGAACCTTGTTCTGACTTTGTATTCCAAAAGTGTTTTTTTCTCAAACAGTCTGAGATTATTAGTGACTATAAAGCTGGTCATCTCCCTGCCCAGGCCCTAAAATTTTGGGCTCATATCTTCCCTCTCCGGTCCACCTTTGCCTCTCATCGTTCTTAGCCTTTGTCATTCTTTGTACACAGACCAACACTCAGTTGATGAAGTGCCTTGGCATAAAAGGGTTAACTATCCTGAACTAAAATCTTTACGGGAATATAAATGAAGTGGATTTATATGGATACTCAAGGTTTTTTTGAGCATTTAACTATGTGCATAGCTACTAGACTTCTGTTGTTTTACAGAAATTATATATAACAAAAAGCTTAGAATTTTCCTGCAAGTTATACATATGCACCTGAAACCTTTAGGAAATAGTTCAAAAGCATGTAAGTCTGCGCTGAGTTGGATGACACTGACAATCAGGGTTGTAGAGAAAGCAAAATCATAAGAACTAACAGACCAGAGATGACTTTAGGAAGGAGGTTGGACTGAAGCAGGATGGGTAGAATTCTGTTAGAAGGATTTATAAAGCCCATCCTGGGGGCACCTGGTAGCTTAGCCAGTTAAGCATCTGACTTCGGCTCAGGTCATGATCTCATGGTTCACGGGTTCAAGCCCCGCATCGTGCTCTGTGCTGACACCTCAGAGCCTGGAGCCTGCTTCAGATTCTGTGTCTCCCTCTCTCTCTTTGCCCATCTGCTGCTCACTCTCTCTCTCTCTCTGTCTCAAAAATAAACATTTTTTAATTAAAAAAAGTTTTTTAATGTTTCTTTATTTTTGAGGGAGACAGAGCGTGAGAGGGGAAGGGTGGACGCTGGGTGGGAATCTGCAGTCTCTGCCACAGCTTTGCACTCAGCGTGTCGGCCTGACTGCACCGTCATGAGGCTCACTGCTCTCTCTCCAACAGATAGCATAGGATATAGTGAACGAATGCATTTTCTACAGGATAAATCAGGATTCGATAGCATCACATTTAAGGACCGTTGCAACACGGCCATAGAGAACCCTTCTCACTTCCTGCCTCTCGCTTTTGTGTCATTTACTCTTTGCTCCCTGCAGCTCTGTGAAGGGCCAGTGTCTCTGCATATGGCAGCGGCAGCGTTCTCCCTGCTGCAATGCCCTCCTCCCTCAGTTCCTCTATTCCTTCATGTGGTTCAGCCTAGTAACACTGCTTACCCAGCTTGGGAGGCTTCATCACCTAAGACCCCAGTCAGAAGCCACCCGTCTAACATTTTATTTGGTCAACAATAAATATACATAACAAATACTTGCTGTGTCCCTGTTTGGTGCCAGTAGTGGGCTAATTATTCTTAATTGGTTCTTAAGAGAGTCACAAATATCTTTTAAGTGACTAATGAATATTAATCAGGTAGGAATCTGAAGAGTGCATTAAGGATGGGATAAGAAAGAAATCAGTGGGGGCTGAGAAGGTGATTTTTAGGGACTCAGGCCTGGGAGGGGGAGCGCTTGGACACATCAGAGAAATATCTTAATGACCAGCTGAATATGGAATGAAGGAGAAGGTAATGAAAAGATAACCCCAAAGTGTTGAGGCCTAAATGGTAAAAATAGGCACAATGACACAGAAGTGTGGGGAGTGTTGCTCTGTGTGTGTGCATGTGCGCGTGTGTGAAGAGAGGAGTATAGTTTCAGTTACGGACATATTATAATAGTAGTACATTAAAATAGAAATATTCCATATTTTACCTCTATTTGGGGGATATTTTAAGAAAACAATAGCACCGTTGTCTTGAACGTGCTTTGTGCTCGACTGGCAGTCTGCGCATGGGCAGAGTTACCTTCATTACCTTGAACAATAATGATCATCTTTGCTTAAAGCTGAACAAAAGGACATAAACTTTATTTGTTGCAAGGATAGATTTAGGTTAGTCCTACTGACCTTTCTCAGTCTGCTGGGGGCTAGGTACTTAAACTCTGAGTTTCCTCGCTTCTAGAATGGGGGTGATAATAGTCCCTGATTACCTAGCTCTAGGATTGAATGAGACCCTGCCCACAGAGCGGATGGCATGGCGCTCGAGAAAGAGTAATGGGAGCACAAAACTTCTAGAACAGATTTCAAAGAGATGCTATAATTGTTTTCCATTTCCAGGGTCTCCCTAGAGTTACCTTAAGAAAAAGAAAAAAAAAGGGAGCATCTTTCTTGCATAGTTGGGTTTTGTGCTGACTGAACCCATTTTGGTGGCAGCACAAGAGACGTAATTCCCTTCAGAAATGGACCTGCATCTGACGACCCCAAGAAGCGTCTAAATACAAATCGTGTCCTGTTGTTTCAGGAAGTGCATTATGTTATGACACTTGTTTGAGGTGGGTTCTCCCTTTTGGATGTTTCAGGGCAAAATGATGACATGTAAACACTGCAGCGACATTTTCAGCAAAGAGGGCACTTTGAAACTAGCAGCCATAAGCAGAGAGGACCAGGGGATGGAGCCCGACGACGAGAAGGACGCCCTGAAGAAGCAGCTGCGGGAGATGGAGCTGGAGTTGGCGCAGACCAAGCTGCAGCTGGTGGAGGCGAAGTGCAAAATCCAGGTTGGTGATTTGGCAAAAGATCAACAGGAACGAATGAACAGTTAGGGCTCCAGGACACATTCTCAAACTCTGGAATGCGTGCATCTGGCTCAGAACCCGAAGACGTTTCCATAGGCGATTACGGTTTTTGCCCACTAATGTGTCCCGCATAGTCACGTTTTACGTCGTCATGTTTACACAGTGACCTAAACACATAGTTTTAAGTGAACATGTAGTAATTAAAATGAGATCTCGTGATAACTTAAACATAATGCTTTTTTAGACTTTTTTTTTTTTTTTTTTTTTTTTTTTTTTGGCCAAGGTCCTTTCTCATTGACCTTAGCCACTTTGGTGCTAATGGTGAGAATGAAAGGCCAGACCTTCTCTGTTATCCCTCCCCGAACAGTTGGACGTTGGCTGATACCCCTGCTTTGTTCCGGAGCTTTTTATCCTTCATCTTTACCTGGTTTTACCAGATCCCTTTTCCCATGATCTCTTTCCATATGGGAAGATAACATAATTAGTAAAATAGTCCTGGCTTCTGATAGACTGGTCCCCATTTCCTTTTTCCCAAGATCCTTATCCATCACCGTAACCTATTTCTGGCCTGGACCCTGTATGTTCTCAGGGGCAAAGGCCATAGGTTTGGAACTAGAACTCATTCATGCTTACACCATCAGTGGAAATTCAGATTCAGTCCATGCACACGTCTGTGTTTATTTGTGGACCGAAATTGCAGGGGGGTTGGGGTGGGGATGAAATGAGGTTTCATTTCACTGTTCAGAGAAAGCAGTTTCTGATTTCCAGTGGTAACTCTTTTAACTCTAAAGTGCTTTCTTGCATTAAGAAGCCAATTAAATCTCTCCTGGGTTTTGTGGGAGGAAAGCAATGGCTGTACGGACGTGGGGATTCCAAAAAGCAGTACACTCTTAATTTGGGACGCAGAGGGTAAACATTTATATAACTTCGATGATTTTCTTTTTTTAATTAGGAACTTGAACATCAGAGAGGAGCCCTTATGAATGAAATCCAAGCTGCAAAAAACTCTTGGTTTAGCAAAACCCTGAACTCTATCAAAACGGCCACAGGCACCCAGCCGCTGCAGCCACCACAGGCCACCCAGCTGCCCAAGGAGAGCACATAGTTCCAGCCTCGCCCAAGCACAAGAGCACAACGATCAAAGCGACAGAAACCCAGGAGTGTCCCCGGTGTCCCTTTGAAGGAAAGTAAAGGAGGCCAGAAAGCAAGCCAGAATCTCTCAGTAGCTCTCCTTCTTGGTTGACACTTTGCAAAGGGATGTTACTTAAACTGCCCTGAGTTATGTTGAATACCTGTTTTCACGCTTCCTCACGGGAGGCCACATTCAATTCCACCATAGTAATTACATGTTATTTTATATGCCTGATGTTTAGTTGGAAATAAGTAATTCAGAGCTAAATGCCTTTTATTTAGGACTAATTATTCATAATTACTTTTATCTTACATAAAAATGGAGATGTCTTTTATTCCAAGGTTGAAGTGATAAGGTATTTGTCACAGCCAAAAAAAAAAAAAAAAAAAAGGAAGAAGAAGAAAGAAAAAAAAGATCGAAACCTAAAGCTCGTAAGTTTTCAGGATTTATTCACAGAAAGTGCACTGGGGCCATTAATGACGACCATCGGGTTTCTTCCTGAAAGTGATACCCTGGATAACGATCATCCTGCCCAAAGAATAAGCCTGGGAGTGAACAGTCCCCAAAAAGACTTAGTTTATTCTCATTTTCTGTTGGGTTTATCTGGAAATGAAGTACCAAGAACCACAGAATTAGATAGACTGTTGAGAATCCACACTAGATGAAAGGCACTGAGGTTTCGATAAACGCAGGATAAGATCAGTCGTTTGGCCCTAGTTCTAACAGGTCCTTTTGAGAAACTGTGCATGGGGATCGCATACACAGCTGTGACTTGCAGCAGACGCGAAGTCAGGAGTGTCTAGTGCGAGCTGCAGCATTAGGGAACCTTTACCAGACAAGCCTAGAGAGGCCCAGCTTCAGCCGTTTGTGCTTAAAATGAAATAGAGAACCAGGGACAGAGTATTTCATTTAATATTGACATATATTTGCTAAGGAAACACTAATATACTATAACTTTGTAAAGTTATGGGAAATGCAGGTCAGCTTCACATCATCTTAGTTTACTGTTGGACTTTTCCTGATTTCTGGATCTCCCTAAAAATGTGCCCTTGGTACCCCAGATGAAGAGATGCAAGTGCATTGGTAACATTTTTGATTGAATACAAAATCTTTATAGAAAGACTTACCTCATGGAAAGGGAAAGCTGTTGTTTAAAGGTTGATGGAAATCGTTTTTTCAACTATATTTACCGTGTCTATGTGAATAGTCCTTGCAGGAAATCCTCTGGCAAGGACAAAACTAATTTTCCCATTTTCTAAGCTAGTTTGGAGGCCTTGGTCCTTTTACACCAAACAACCTGCTGTCAGCACGTACAGTAACGTTTATTGATACTCCTCCTTGGCTTCATTGTTGAACATGTTCTTTGCAACGACCTTAAGCTCTGTGGCGCCAGAGTGATTCTCATCCCTGCCATATGTTGCAATTGAGAGTAACACGTTCTTGGAAGTAAAAAGTAAGAGCCATCTCGACTCCGGGAGCATGCACTACACGTTGCTCATGGTAGATCCTTCCCTCCAAAAGGATCATTAAACTCTAAAAAGTTAAGTCCCCTTCCCTTGGGGTTATATCATCTACAACCGTAAAACTGATACGGATGTTACCCTTTGTCACACTCATCAAATAGTACTTTTCTTACAGAATTCTTTGTGTTTTGTCCTGACATCTTTCATTATAATATTCATTTCCTTGTACCAAAAAGGAAAAGAATCCAGCATTCTGAGTGTCTGTGTTGACTACTGTTCCCTACTTGGTGATTTAGAAAAGGTATTTTTTTTTTTTTTTTGTAAAATATAATGGCTAGAAAATTGCATCTTGGTACTTGTTTCTGTAAATCGTTTAGTATAATTATTTTAGCTTTGCTGGTACTTTATGCTTTTATTCCAAGAAGCCTTGTACAAGTTGCCTTATCAAATGGCCAGCTAAATTAAAGATGTTCTTTTGTGTTTTGTGAATCTCATGGTTTTACTGTAAGAGCTCTCTTTAACCTCAGAAATCAGCGCATTGCACAGAATGCCTAAATTGCAGTCTTTTCCTTACATCGTAGTTGAGGGAGAAAGAGAATGGCTGTGGGTTCACTCCTCCCCTGTACCACCTGGCTCAATTCCAGAGCCCCTTACATCTTTTTTCTTTAAACAAAATCACCAGGCACATGCATTCCAAGTGTGTAATGTCTTTTGCATTTTCTCTTAATCCTTTCAAAAAATTTTAAGGACCATCTATAGATTTTATTTTTTCTTCTCCAGTTCTCTCTCCTACTTAGGTACGTGTATTGGTCCCATGTACCAAACCGTTCCTCCGTGCAATGCCTTTGGGTCAGTAGCGATAGTGAAGACAGAAAGGAAGAAACTTCCAAATTTGGTATATGATATGATTATTCAGTATGTTCTAGCAGCATCCCCCCCCAATCCACATACCTTCCCCACATATAGTTTGCAAACTTGTGTGTCCCGATATTACATAACTGCTAGTTTTAATTTCACTTCTTTTGAAACATATTTGAAAATTGCCACTCTTCTCTTGAATTTCGTTTAGACATCAACTAACCCAAATAGCTAGGAAATTTCCCAATATTCTGGAAATATTTTTTTTTTTTGGAGTGGTTTTTGTTTTTTCCTAGGATGTGTTGTAGAAACATTCCTCCAAAAAATCCAACGTTTGCACCATTCTGAAGAGTGATGATTTCTTTTTTTTTTTTCATTAAAAGTCTGCAGAATAAATTAAGGGAATGAATTTCAATTTGATAATTCGATTCATTAGCTTTTGTATCTTGAGACTCTTGTTTAACATATTTCTTTAAAGCTGAACGAAACCAGGCTGAATTTTGCAGTGCATATGTTTGCTAGCTTCCCACATCCTGAGCTGTGTGTGCCACAATTTGGTTATATTTAGTTACATGTAATTTAATGCAAAGATATTCTCAGTTACCTAATGTTCTGTTTATGAGCGCCTATCAGAAACACTAATAGGAATGTCATATGGGCCTATGCCCTCTCTTTCCATATAGCCTCTCTCTCTCTTTCCCTCTCCCAGCTAGTAAGTTAGTAATTTCTTCCCTGGCCTTCTTAAATTCCCAGAGTAGAGTACAAAAGCAATCTTTGTACTGATGTTGGGATATTTAATAGTAACAGTTACCTTGTTCCATATTTTTTCCAAAATTTTCATTCTTTTATATTAATGAATATTAATATTTATTTTTCTCGTACCCCTCCTCTGTTTTCTTAAAATATTTTCCAGTTAATAGCTAGTGGCTTTATTTCCCAGAGAAAGTGAGAAGAACAAGAGGATACACAGGTTAGGGCATGAGATGAGAAATCCTTAAAGGAGTTGATTAATTACTGAGGATGAAGATCAGCTAACTAACTAATGTAAGGGAGCGAGTTTTCTGTAGCCAAAATCGGCCTGCTAATTATTCTGCCAGAGCGGTTGTCTGATTTCAGGACCCCTTTAAGGGAAAAAAGGAGCTTTTAAAAAATTAAATAGCTTGTTTGTTTTATCTCTCTGGGAAAGAACACTTTTAATTACTTAGCAGAATTCTATTGTATAACTTACTGGTTAAAAAACACAAAGTCTAAAGTAGCTCTGATATTCTTGCTTCAGTTACAAGTAAACGAGAGAATGGACAAACTCTGTTGTTCAATTTGGACGCTGTTAGATTTGTGTGTGCACGTGCGTGGTAGAATTCCATACGGAGCATCCCTGCCTTGTTTTGTGCAGCCAGGTACCGTGCAACTGGACACACTCGAGGCCAAACAAGAGTTTCGGGGCCTGTGTTTCCTACTCCCAGATACAAAACTGTCTTTCCCTCCGGTCTGCCACGCTGATGTCACACCGAGCTAGAAGTGTTCTAGAACACCCTTCCTCTCGCAAAGTGACTTCCCCGTAATACAGGCAAAGCCCTTTATTTGAGGAATTTCCCCCTCTCCTGAAAACCCAAATGAACACCTCCTTGTGGGCTCCTCCACAGCAGAGGATCAGGAGATGTGAGGAGACAAGCAGGTGTTTACAAGAAGCTTAGGGGCTACAGGCAGCTGACAGGTGTTCCCGGCCCGGCTTCCCTCTGGAAGACTACGTGGCCAGCGTCTCTCCAAATGAATGTTACATGTTATAAAGACACCATCAACATGTCCCATTCTCTCCACCTTCGTCCTTGGTTTATCATCAATAGTATTCTGAAAACTTTAAGACAAAAGCATCGAGTAGAAAATAAACATTTTAAAGTTACTTTCCTTTTCAATTAGCAGTGAGTTAACATGTAAAATCTTTTCCATTAAAAATGTACCTTTTTATAACTATATATTATATATGGAATAAAGTATAGGGAAACTTAATTTTAAGTATATAAATGCATCAAGACTCTGGTGTCATGAAAGCACAAGGATAAAGCTGGAGATGGTCCCAGAATCCAAGATGACCCAATAGCCCTTTGCGTCAATTTCTCCATTTTTGGTGTTTTGCATAATGTCTGGATCCTCAGTTCAAATGAAGGAAGACCTTTCGCAGTGAGCATCACTTCCTTTCTTTCAACTCCTACCTTTCCCTTGCTGAGGAGGTAGTAGAAATTCTGTACCATTTATTTTTATGAATTCTATGATTTTGCCCATGACTTCTCTAATGAAAACAGGTTCTAGAATAAAGGAGTTGATTGTAGTGCTGACTACAAAAGAAACGTGAGTGAGCAGCCTCTGTGAACACTGACCAATTCGATGTTTCCACAGTTCCATGTATTATGTATAGTACATGCTATCTGTAAATGTAATGCTTGTTAAGAAAAGTGCAATTTATTGTACATTGTCCCAAGAAATGTTTACTTTTTTAACAGTTACGAACTTGGACCAGTATCTTGTTTTCATGTGTGAATGAAGCCTTGTGAAATAAACAGATTCAACCAAAAGGTGACAAGGTGACTGTTTCTGTGAGTCAGTGATGTTTTCGGTGATTTGTGTTGCCCCTTTGGCCCCATTACGCAGTAATAAACATTTGTTCTGAAGCCCACGTACATCTTTTTGATGTTTCTAGTTAATTCTGAATCCCCAGAACCCAATGTTTACGTGACACTTCTTACCTGACACTAGACCCCAGTCGATTTAGAAAGAAAAACTGTGCCAGGACTTTGCTCCAGGCTCTGCCCCGCGAGATGGTACCGGGCACAGCGGCACCGCCGAGTGCCCTACTTCTGTCTATAGAGATCCCTTGGTTGCAAGTAGCAGACACTCTCACAGCCAGTTTAATCATAATAAGGCAATTAATTCAAAGGACAAGGTTATGGTCATTTCATAAAGGCCAAACAGCTGGGCCTGAAGAGACACTGGGACAAGGACTGGGATGCCACCAGGAATTTAGGCAACCATTTCCATAATCTTCTGCTTGTCTCGCCAGGTCATGGTAATCTGCTGCTCGGAAAACAAGCTTTTCCTGCTTCCAAGTGCACAACTCCCAAGTTCATATGTTTTCTCTTCAGGTGACCAGCAGAGATGGACTGGCATCTCCGTGTCCCCATTCCAAAGGCTCGCAAAAATTGGATGGGCTCATCCTGGATGAGGTAGTGGCTGCCAGTCTTTCGAAGTACAGCCCGGTGGGTGATCCCGCAATTGAAGCAGGACTCCCGAGGAGTTCTGCAAGTGGAGGCAGAGTGCATAGATTTCCCATTTGCATTTTGTTCCGGGAGGCCAGAGAACGTAAGTGAAATCCAAAGAAGAGTCAGTTCCTCTTGGAATTCAGCACGTATTAACAAATATTAATCAGAGATTGGGGAATTACAGTTTGTGGTCCAAACCCAGACCAGACACCTCTTCTGTTTGGCTCATGTCATATTGTTTAATTAAATTTTTTTTTTTTTTTTAGTGATCTCTACACCCAACGTGGGACTCAAACTCACAACCTGGAGATCAAGAGTCATGTGCTCTTCCAACTGAGCCACCCAGGTGTCCCTGGTCAATGTGGTATTTTAAATGAGAAATTTCGCATAAAAAGTAAAACAGCAAAATTATTTGGAAAATAAATACCGAGGTTTGCAGTTATGAGTCAAGTGTTCTTGATATGAACAGAAAATGGAATTCACTGTTCACTACTGATTAAAGGTCCTATAACATATTGAAGTTACATGTTAAACTGTAGATTTACATCCAGTAGGGATGCAAGTCCCTACTTTCTTTTCAGTGAAACGGATAACTCCAAAGGTTGTATATAGTTTTTACTACCCTGTAGGACATTAGCCAGTCTGTATCTAACTTTGTAAGGTTTTGAAAAAAATTTTTTCTTTTGGTTTGTTTTGTTTTGTTTCTTTCAGACAGAGAGCACAAGTGGGGGAGGGCCAGAGAGAGAGGGAGACAGAGAATCAAAAGCAGGCTCCAGGCTCTGTGCTGTCAGCACAGAGAACAATGTGGGGCTTGAACCCACAAACTGTGAGATCATGACCTGAGCTGAGGTTGGACACAATCCACTGAGTTGAATAAAACAGTTGTCACATGTTCCTTCTATATTTGCATGGGATTCTTGATTTCACCTTTTTGAAATTATACTGTAACAAAGCTTTAGATTACCGTCAAAGGGAGACAGAACAAAATCTTTTAAAATTTACTTGCAGGGCACCTGGGTGGCTCTGTCAGTTAAGCATCCAGCCTCAGCTCAGGTCACGATCTCACAGTTAGTGAGTTCAAGCCCCACACTGGGGCTTCGCACTGATAGTGCAGAGCCTACTTGTAATTCTCTGTCTCTCCCTCTCTACCCCCTTCCTTGTTCTCAAAATAAATAAACTTAAAAAAAAAAAAAAGGTTTACTTGCAAGGAAAAGTTCAGGCTTTAGCACAGGCTCACAAAATAGAAATGATAGTATTTAATAAAAATAAAACAAAATGCAGATTACCAGGTCTGTTAAATTCATTCAAGCAAATTTACTGCCTGCCTACTGTGCCAGTCTGCGTTTTTGTTTTTGTTTTTTTGGTGCCAGTTTCTGTTCTAAATGCTAGAAATGAGGTGGACGAAAAGACCCTGCTTCTGTGAAGCTTAAACTCTAACAAAGAATTTTTCTCAACCTCAGAGAAAACAATTGACATTTTGGGCCAAAGGGTTCTTTTTGGGGGCGGGGGGAGCTGTCCTCTGCATTGTAGGATATTTAGTAGAGTCCCTGGCCTCTACCCACTAGATACTGGTAATATTTCCCCAGTTGTGACAACCAAAAAAGTCTGCATCCCAAACATCTTGGGGGAAGGAGTAAGCAAAATGCCCCCCCCCCAGAGAAGGACTGTTGTAGTAGGAAAAGAAAAAAAATATTGCAGGTGGCAATAATTACTATGAAGCAAAACAGGGTAAGAGGGTGGAGAGAAATAGTGATGGCAATGAGATTGGTAAAATGGTTTTCGATATGTAAACTTGGCCAGCCTACACCCCCTGTGATTCAGTCAAACACTAAGTGTTGCTATGTGAGTATTTTGCATAGTAATTAAAACTCCTAATCAGTTAGCTTTCAGTAAGGGAGATAATCTGGGATAATCTGGGTGGGCCTAACTGAATCAGGTGGAAGCCTTTAAGGCAGGGCTGAGATCTACTGGAGAGACCGGAGTTCTTCCCGCCCTGACTCTTGTGGAGGAAAGAAAGCTTCAGCCTGTTTTCATGGGGCGCAGCCTGCCTACAACCTATTCTTGCTTGTACGGCCTACAGATGTGGGACTTGCTTAGCCAGTTGCCACAAAGCAGAAGTTAATTCCTTGTGCTGATTCTGCTTCTCTGATTGAAATCTAACTCATAGCCTCAAGAAGAGCAGTCCTAAGGTGACTTTTGAGAGACCTGAGGAAATGAAGAAATGAGCTTTGAGATGGTCTGGAGGAAGAGTATTCCAGAGAGCAAAGCACAGAATACAGACTTTGAGGTGGGAGCAAACTCCATGGATTTAAAATTTCTTTAATGTTTATTTTTGAGAGAGCGAGAGAGCGCGTGCGAGAGGGAGACACAGCAAACCCCGTGGATTTAAACCAGGGAGATCGGGGAGCGGTGGAGAGAAGAGTTCTGGAAGCTAAGACATGATATGCTACTTAGGTGAGCTAAGATCATGCCCTATACACTAGGTCATGGTAAAGAGTCTGCAGTCATGCTAAGCCTGCTAAGCCTAACAGCAAGCTTGGAGGTTGTTAAGCAAAGATGAGGAGAGAAAACAGTTAAGAGGCTAAAGATCCAGATAACGTAATTTCGGCCTGGTCTTCAGTGGTAGTAGGGGAGGTTGTGAGAAGTGTTTTGATTATCAACATATTTTGTAGATAAGGCCAGTAAGTCTTGCTATCCCATGAACGTAGGACTTGATTGAACTTGAGACTCCACTAGGAATTCCAGGGTCTGAACAATGAAGAGTCTGAGGGGAGCAGTCACAGAGCTGGGGGTAACTGGAGAACTGATTTGGGGTGTGAGGATGCTTGGCAGGAGGTTGTGTTTTGTTTTGTTAGATAAACTGAATTTGATGTACTTCTCAGACATCTAAGCAGAAGCAGAGCCTGGAGCTCAGAGGAGAGGTAGTGTTGAAGGCACAGATTGGGAGTCCGTAGATAATAGATGGCATGTGGAACCTTGTAACTTTAGGGTATCTGGGGGTGGGGAGAGTTGTCCCAGGTGCATAATCAAGCAAACTGGGAAATCACTGCATTAGGCCAAGCTTTCATGCAGTGCAATGGGCTGTTTGTTCCTAATTTAACTAAATATACATAATTCCAGGCTTTTGGCTAGACGTTCTTTAAAAAAAAAAAAAAAAAAACACCAGGAATTAACATACAATAAAATGCACAGGTCTTAGGAGTTCATTCTATCAATTTTGACAATTGTGTGTATTGGCGTAACATTTCATCTTTTCGGGAAAATTCTCGCCTGGGCCTACTAAAATATAACTTTCAGCTAAGTATAACACACACACGAAAACTACACTGAAGTTTATAGCTCCATGAAATTTCTACAAAGGGAACACACCTCCGGCCAACATCCAAATCAAGAAGCGGCACTGTAACAGAAACGAAAAGCCTCCTCGTGGCCGTTTTCTGTCATTGTCTTCCCCCCTCCCCACCCCCCGTAAAGATAATCCTGATTTTTAACACCAGAGCTCATGAGTTTTGCTGGGTTTAGACTTCATTTAAATAAAAGCAAACGATACGAACTCTTCTATGCCTGGCTTCTTTCCCTTAACGTCAGGTTTGGGAAATTCAGGCGTGTTGTGAGTTTTGCCTATTTTTTGTGCTGTACTCCCGAATCTTCCCTACGACAATTGTCAGCCTGCATTTTTCTAGTAGGTTTTCTGCTTCTCAGACTCGCTGATCCTAAGGGCTACGCTGGGCGATATATAAAGCTGTGAGGGTTATCTGACTTCCCAGAGGGTACTGTTTGTTCCCAACCGTGTTGCACACGTTTTACGGCTACCAAAGGCTACAATAACCTGAAAAGAGGAACACGATGTAATCCCCGGAAAACTCAGCCTACATCTTCTCTGGTCCACAGGCTCAGTTAAATCGAATCCGAACCTGAGTTAGAACTAGAGAGTTGCAGAATGGTCGGTGACGGTGGCGAAAGTATCAGAAGAGCGCTTCGCCAACGAAGAAAAGCGGGGTCACAATTGTGGCATTACCTGCTTTAACCCTCGGGCGGCTCGAGCGGGTCCAGTCACGTGGCCAGCGCAACCCCCCCCCCCCAGGCGCCCCGTGATGACGCCACCACATCGTAGACGCTAAATCGCGGTGACGTATCCAGAGCGCCAGAACGCACTGAAAACCGAACTGTTCCCTTTAGGATCCTCTACGTTAACCGTCTTCATCCTTCCCCGTTTTAACGTAAAAAGCCTGCCCCTTCTCCCCCTTTTTTTGTCCTTTCCTCGAAGAGGCTCTCAAGTTAGCTTTAGGTGAGATGGCTGCCTAGCCTAGAATGGCCGGCAGACCGGCCCTCTGATCAACTTCCGGCTTGGAGCCCGAAGACCCGTACGTTATTTCCGGGATTGGGCAAAAGAAGGCCGAGACAGCGGTTCTGAGCTGCGACTGCGCAGCCGGGACACGCGAGGTCAAAGTATAATACGCACAGTTGCCCGGGTTGGAAGGAAGAGGCGTTGCTTTTCCCGAGCTCTTGGTGTATTCGCGAGAGTTGAGCGTTGCTAGGAGGCTCGGCGGGCGGGGCGGGGCGGGGCCAGGCTTGGCGGGGCGGGGCTGAGCGAAGCGAGCTGCGCGCGCGCGGGGGGAGGCGAGGGGGTGCGGCGGCGACGGGCTCGCGAAGGTTCCAGAGGCGCCGCGTGCGGGAGGCGGGCTGGGTGTCGCGCTGGGTTGAGTGTGCGCCCTGACTGCGGGCGCTGCGACTCGTGCGGGTGGGGCCTGCGTCCCGGCGAGCGGGTTCGGTGGTGTTTCCTGTTCTCTGCCCTGCGCGGCCGCAGCTCGGGCCTTGCGTGACCCAGCCGGACCATGGCTTCAGCTTTGGAAGAGGTAAGGGTCCGGCCTCATCTCCCTCGGTCGTGCGGGGCTTTCAGCGCTGGCTCCCGGCACTCGCCCCCCAACCCCTCCGCGCCCTGTTCCCCGCGATGAGGTGCCCCGTGGTCGCCTCTCCGGCTCCCCCCGCCCCGTGTCGTCGGCTCCCCGAGTTTCGCCTCGGCCGCCCACCCGCCCACCTGCAGCGGCCCCTGCCGGCTTCCGGCCTCCGCTGCCCCGGGAAAGTTGCCGATCGATGCCTGCAGCTCAGCCCCGGCCCGAGCCGGTGGCTGTGGGCGCGGGGCTGTGTCGCGGTCCCCGGCTGCAGGTAGTGCCCGCGGTGGACCTGGGTGAGCTGGTCTCCTTCACGTTTTCCTCCGGCTCCGTCCCCTCCTTCTATACTAGCCGAGGACTTGAAGCTTCTTTAAATTAGTGCTGATTGCAGAAACCGAGGGTCAGACCACCGTAGACGCGGTTGGAGGGTGAGAAGCCTTTGCTCTGGGCACTTGGACTCGAGTCCTGTTTTGTCTACGCATATGAGTAGCTGTGTTACTTCGGGCAAGTTACCGTGCTGCTCTGTGCCACAGTAGTATCCAAAAATGTTTCAAACGGTGCTTGGCAAAATTTAACTAGCGGGGGGGGGGGGGGGCGGGGGGCGGGGCGGGGGATAGCCTTTCTTTAAAGCTCTATAAACCCTGAACGGGCGGGTTAACTTTTTTGAAGACTTAGTTTGCACAGTTGAAAAATGGGAATAATAATACATTGCTCTTTTCTTGGCCTAAGTAGGATGTCACTGCATAATACTGTTATTCACAGAAAAGGGTTGAGTATTAACGAGATTTGTTTTCTGGAAATCTTTTCCTTGATATGAACATGTCTGAAAAATCCCAGACTTGACTTGGAAGTCTAAGAATCTGGTTTAAATGAAGTGTGTGTGTGTTTGCTACAGGTTTATGGTATGTGTTAAAGTTGGGCTTTGGGTTTCCTTTCACGTGGCCTGAGGAACCCATCTCTCTACACTGACTTTACAGTCCCACGTATGGAGAGCTCAGTATTAATCTTCTTCAAAACAAGGCATTTTTCTCAGTTGGGCTACTTAAAAATATACATTTAGGGACACTTCTGGGGTAGTTTTTGTTTGGTATAAAATTCACTTTTTAACCATTTTAAAGTATTGGCCAGGTTTTTTGTGTTTTTTTTTTAATGGTTTTTTTTTTTTTTAATGTTTATCTTAGTGCAGGCAGAGGAGGGGCAGAGGGGAGGACAGAGGATCTGAGGCCGGCTCTGTGCTGACAGCAGAGAGCCTGATGCCGGACGCAAACTTAGGAACCGTGAGATCAGTCCTGAGTGTCCTTAAGTGGGACGCTTAACTGACTGAGCCACCCGGCGCCCCGTCTGATGGTTTTTAGGATAAATATTCAGTGTCGCAGAACTGTCACTACTCGGTAATTACACACTCTTCATGACTCCCAAAAGAAACCTATCAAGTGTCTATTAAACAGTCACTTCCTGCTTCCCCTCCCTCCTGCAGCCACTGTGGATTTGCCTATTCTGGACATTTCATATAAATGGATTCTTACAGTATGTGCCTTTTTACTTTTTGGCTTTTTTTCATTGATTAATCACTGGTTCATCGGTGGTGTGGCATGTGTTCTTTTGATGGCCAAATAATATTCCATTATATGGACATGCCACATTTTGTTTTTCTATCAGTTGGCAGACATTTGGATGATTTTCGGCTGTTAAGAACTGTGCTATGCGTACTGTGTACAGCTCTTTATGAGGACACGTATTTTCCTTTCCATGAGGTAGATCCTGAAGAGAGGAACTGCAGGAGCACCTGAAAGCTTTTCAAAGTGGCTGCACCACTTGACATTCACACAGCAACTAAGGAAGGTTCCAATTTCTGTCTGCCCTCTTAAGGCTTGTTATTTTCAGGGGGTTTTGTTGTTGGTTTAGCCATTCTAGTGGATGTGCAGTGGCATCCTATTGTGATTTTGATGTGCATTTTCTTAATGACTAAGGATGTCGAACATCTTTTCATGTGCTTGATGGCTATGTTCAAGTCCTTTTGTTTTGAGGCACTTTGGTTTTAATGCTCCCTGGTGAAGAATTTGGAAATAGTTAAAGCTTGAATGTATTTAAGGGTGGGGATAAAAGGGGTATGTGATTTTGCATAAGGAAAACAAATGAAGGCCTCCTGAATTAGAGCAGAAGCTGCTGTATCGAGGACATCTTAAAGCATGTGTGCAGGAAAAGTACCAAAGGGATTTTCCTGGTTTCAGGTCTGCAAATAGCAGAACTGAGAAATGCCCTAAAACAGGCCTTCTCTAAGTTGCTTCAGACTTAACAGTGGATACCTTCCTTTTGTATCCTTTTGATGAGACCCAAAATTGGCTGTAATGAGGCCTGAGAATTCCTTGCTTAATTCTCAGAGTTCTTTTCTAAGTCTACTAGAAACAATTCCTTTACAGTCAAGAAATAAAACATTTTGTTTAGACTTGATATATTTTCTGGGTTTTTTTGTTGTTAACTGAATCCTTACCTGGGAACAAATATATTAATTTTACATTTCAAAATTTTTATCATATTGGTATTAGAATCCATGTGAATTTTTAGGCCCCCATAATAAACTCTTGCTTTGAACTAAAACATCTTGCTTCTGTGTTCAAAAGATGAAATTGCAGGGTTTGTTGTCTTAGTAATATTATTTGGCCATCAAAAGGAACACATGCCACACCACGGATGAACTAGAGATTCTGATCAGTGAAAAATAGGGTTTTGGGAGTGGGAAGAGTAGATAAAGACAGTAGACTGGCCACAGTTGGACTTCTTATATACCATTTTCGTAGTCACAGTAAAAGGGGCATCTGAGTAAATGAGATTACATTAGTAAGACTTGGGGTAAAAAAAAAAAAAGCCATTTGATTTTCTGGTACTACAGTTTGTAAGACTTAAGAAACAAGACTTTAAATGTGTGTGTATACACACACACATACACACACACACTGGAGTATTACTTGGCAATCAAAAAGAATGAAATCTTGCCATTTGCAACTATGTGGATGGAACTAGAGGGTACCATGCTAAGCAAAATTAGCCCGAGAGAGACAAATATCATAGGACTTCACTCATATGAGGACTTTAAGATACAAAACAGATGAACATAAGGGAAGGGAAGCAAAAATAATATAAAAACAGGGAGGAGGACAAACCATAAGAGACTCTTAAATAGAACAAACGGGTGCTGGAGGGGTTGTGGGGGGGGAGGGGCTAAATGTGTAAGGGGCATTAAGGAATCTACTCCTGAAATTGTTGCACCATATGCTACCTAATCTGGATGTAAGTTTAAAAACTAATTATTAATAAAAAAAAAAGAAACAAGACTTTAAAACTCTACTTTAGACATTATGCTAAGTTACCAAGCATTTAAAGATTTTTACGAAGGTTTGTTTTTTTTTTTAATGTTTATTTTTGAGAGAGACCTTGCATGCCATGTGTGTGGTGGGGGGGGGTGCAGAGAAAGAGGGAGACAGAATACCAAGCAGGCTCAGCGCTAACAGTTCCATTGAGGGGTGCTCAAACTCATGAACCTCAAGATCATGAGCTAACTGGAAATCAGGAGTCAGACACTCAACCCACTGAGCCACCCAGGCGCCCCTATACTGTTTTTTTTTTTTTTTAAATATGAACTCAGCTGTAGTCAAATTGTTATTATCAAGCGAGAATGCAAAGTTATTTTAAGAAAAATAAACCCCTTGTTTGTAAGGATCTTACGGATTTGCAGTATGTCAGAGGATAACTGGGGAAAAGGTTTTAAAGCTGATTAATTAATCTTTCTCTCCTCATAAAATGTTGGCCCTTTCTCTAGAAAGTAGAAACAGACACTAGCAGGCAGTGTATTCACACTAGGAGAGAAGAACAAACGGGTGGTTTTTTCAGTAAACCAAAAGTCTATCATGCTTTGGATTGTTCACCTAGGTTTTTCTCCTCTACGGTGCAGCCAAGACCTAGACTTTTGACTACAACGTTACCCCTGAGATTCAGAACAACACTTTTTCTTTTTTCTTTTTTTTAATTAAAAATTTTTTAATGTTTATCTATTTTTGAAGGAGAGAGAGAGACAGAGAGACAGTGTGAGTGGGGGAGGGACAAGGAGAGAGAGGGAGACACAGAATCGGAGGCAGGCTCCAGGCTCCGAGCTGTCAGCACAGAGCCTTGACGCGGGGCTTGGACGTGGGGCTTGGACTCTCGACTGGTGAGATCATGACCTGAGCAAAGTCAGACACTTGGCCAACTGAGCCACTCTGGCGCCCCAAGACTTTTTCTTAAAAGAAATAGGTCTTTATTTTTTTTAATCTCTTGTCTTAAAAATGGAAATTTGTTTATGTGTAGTATTTGGGGTAGGAGTCAGGAACAATCACAGAAAGTAGACTTCAGTAAAGTTGCTGCAGCATTTCACCCTGTTCATTGTGTATTTGCTCATCTTTTGTAAGATTTTTAAAATTCCTAATATATGATGACTAGGAAGAGATGTTATAAGGAAATCCATGAATTGGCTTTTTTTTTTTTTTAAAGATTCTTCATCCAGCTTTATGAATCACAGAAATATGTGTAAGTAAAACGTTCTAAAATAAAGGCAGATAACATTGGCCAAAGTGAAAAATTTAGGCTTGATTAATCTGTTGCTACTTTAATATTAAATTTTCCTTAAAAAAAGAAAATAGGAAGCTTCAGTTAACTACAGTTCTGTAGGCTGGAAAAAAGAACCCCAGGTTGTAACCCAACCATAGAAAATTTAAATGAACCTCTTAATTCTTAAAAAAAAAAAAAATTTTTTTTATGTTTATTTATTTTTGAGAGACAGAGAAGAGACAGTGTGAGCAGGGGAGGGTCAGAGAGGGAGACACAGAATCTGAAGGAGGCTCCAGGCTCTGAGCTGTGAGCACAGAGCCCGACACGGGGCTCGAACCCACGAACCGTGAGATCATGACCTGAGCCGAAGTCAGATGCTTAACTGACTGAGCCACCCGGGTGCCACGAACCTCTTAATTCTTAGCTCTTCAGTAAATTGAAATGACCAGTGGACATAATACCCAGCTATTATCTTTTTTTTTTTTTTTTTTTATCATAGCTAACCTACCTTCTGTTTTAACACAGCTACAGAAAGATCTAGAAGAGGTGAAGGTGCTGCTGGAAAAGGCTACTAGAAAAAGAGTACATGATGCCCTTACGGCTGAAAAATCCAAGATCGAGACAGAAATCAAGAACAAGACGCAGCAGAAATCACAGAGAAAAGCAGAACTCCTTGACAATGAAAAGCCAGCTGCTGTGGTTGCTCCCATTACAACGGGATACACAGTGAAAATCAGTAATTACGGTATGACTCACTACCCTCCATCCAGCAACTTATTCCTGAGTAGTGAATTTTAACTCAATTTAAAAAATCTGTTTGCTTTTGGTGGTTTGAAAGAGAAGACCCATCGATGAAAAAAGGAAAGAATACATTCTAGAAGCTATTAACAAGACAGCAAGATGGTTTAGTACAATGAGTAGCAACAGAAATGAACCTGTTCTGAAAGATGTTTAGCACATAAGGGACCCAGCTTCTTGTTTTGCTTTAATCCTGTTTAGCATTTTATTTTGCCAGACAACCACCCATATTATCTAAGGACGGGAATCTAGTTAAATTCCAAACATCTTTGAGCGAGTTATATGTGCCACTATTGTGCTTGGGGGTCGTGGCAACAACAGTGACCAAGACCCGATCCCTGCTCGTGGTGTGGTTAGAACACGGACCTACAACCAGTACCGTGTCGGGTACTGATGCCATTTTCCCTCAGTAGGTTCTGTGGAACGGTGCAACTTCGGTGTGAGGAGCTTTCACAAGGGGAGGGAAGATCATTTTTCTTTGTGCTCACAACATCTAGCACGTAGTAATCAGTTCATATTTGCTTAAATGGATAGAGATTTGGGGAGTTCTGTGGGAGTACAGCTGATGTAATCTGAAGGAGGTAAGGAATGGAGAATTACAAGAGATACTTGAGTTTGAAGGGCGAGTTTGGCAAGTGTGAGGAAAGGAAGGGGATCGCGTGAGCAGGAGACGCGTGGAGACGTGAGAGGCAACTTGTGTTTTCTGTACTGTCATAACGAAAAGCAGTGTGTCCTGCTCAAGAGATGTCCTGTGTTACAGTAAGGAGATGTGCTGTGTACTTATCGACCATAGGAAACTGGTCTGAGGTTGTAGGATTATGGCATGCACCCAGCAACCTAGATTTGAGTTTAGGGATGGGAAGAAACTGGACGAAGTTCTGCAGAACTCTCTAGGGCTTTTTTTTTAACACTACATTTCTATTGTGTAGGACTAAGCAAGGGACAGTCCCCTATACATTTTTAGTATATACTTTGTACATGAAGTTTGGTTTTTGTGTGACCATTCATTTAGGTTAGATAATAATATGAATAGTTTGATAATACATATCTCAGTGGCATTTAGTGTAGATAATTGATTAGTGAAATTAGATTTGGATGAATTAGCTCTGAATTCTATTTTGTCAGGGAAGCGAACTGAGGAAGCTACGATTGCTTTTTAACTGTGTAGAGAAGTAGAAAGGATTATGAAATTAGATGATGCTAATGTTTAGCCATCCAGTTTAATAAAGAATTATTGATATTTAGGTGCAGGAGAAAAATTCCACAAAAAGAAAATGTGGTTTGTTTTGTTTTTGGGTTTTTTTGGTCTTAATTTTTTTGAGTATAGTTGACCCATAGTGAGATGTTAGGTTCAGGTGTACAACATAGTCAGCATGCTGTGTGCTCACCCCGAGTGTAGCTGCCATCTATCACTGTCCGGCACTATCACAGTATCATCTGCTGTATTCCCTCTGCTGTATCTTTTATTCCCCTCACTCACTCATTCCATAACTGGAAGCCTCTGTCTCCTGTTCCCCCTCACCACTCAGCTGGTCTTTTCCCCACAACACTGGCAACCATTGGTCTGTTCTTTGTATTTATGGGTCTGTTTCTGCTTTTGTTTGGGGTTTTAGATTCCACATATAAATGAGATCATATGGTATTTGTCTTTGACTTACTTCACTTAGCGTAATACTCTTTCAGTCCTTCTATATTGTTGCAGATGGCAAGCTCTTTTTATGGCTGAGTAACATTCCACATCTGTATCCTATATAACACATCTTCATCCATTCATCTGTTGACACTTAGATTGCGTCCCTATCTTGGCTATTACAAATAATGCTACAATAAACATGGGGTGCATATTGTTTCAAATTAGTGTTTTCGTTTTCCACAAGTAAGTACCCAGTAGTGGAATTACTGAATCATATAGTATTTCTATTTTTAATTTCCTGAGCAACCTCCATACTGTTTTCCACACTGGCTGCACAGTTTGCATTCCCACCCAGCAATGCACAAGGGTTCCTTTTTCTCCACATCCTCACCCACACTTGTTATCTCGTTTTTGTTTTTAATTCTAGCCATTCTGACGGGTGTAAGGTGACATCTCATTGTAGTTTGGTATTTCCCTGATTATTGAGCATCTCTTCATGTGTCTGTTGGCCGTCTGTATGTCTTTGGGGAAAGGTCTATTCAGGTCCTCTGCCCATCTTCATTGGATTGTTTGCCGGGGGGGGGGGGGGGACGTGCGGGGGGAGGGGTTGGTATTGAATTGTACATAAGTTCTTTATATTTTGAATATTAACCCCTTATCATTTGCAGATATCTTCTCCCATTCAGTAGGTTGGCTTTTCATTTTGTTGATCCTTTTCTGTGCAGAAGCATTTTATTTTAATATAGTCTTAATAGTTTACTTTTGCTTTTGTTTCCCTTGCCGCAGGAGCTATATCTAGAAAAATGCTGCTACGGCCAGTATCAGAGACATTATTGCCTATGTTCTCTTCTAGGAGCTCATGGTTTCATGTCTCACATTTTGGTCTTTGATCCATTTTGAGTTTATTTTTGTGTGTGGTATTAGAAAAATGAGCTACTCTTAAAAGAATGTATTTAGTGATATTTCTTATTCTAAGGTAATGGGGGGGGTGCTTTGTGTTCAGTAAACCTGGATTTAAATCTCAGTTCTACCACTAGCTAGATGTCTAACTTTGGGTAGATTACTTAACTGCTATCAAGTTCAATTTCTCCATCTGGAAAATTCTTCTAATTTAATTTTTCCCATGTTTCTATTTCTAGAATTTATCCAGTTTTAGGAGCCATTATGCATTTGCTGTTCTAGAGATAGTATGAGACTTCACTTGTGTCCCTTTTTTATTGTTACTAGGATGGGATCAGTCAGATAAGTTTGTGAAAATCTACATTACCTTAACTGGAGTTCATCAAATCCCCATTGAGAATGTGCAGGTGCATTTCACAGAAAGGTGAGTTTTCACAGTAGGGAAGATTAAGTCCGACATTGCCTTATTACCAGTTCTTTTTTCTTGCAGTTCCTAAAACTGTTTAAATTTAGAATTACCCTTTTTTACACCTGTTTTGAAGAGGTTACTCTCACTAGGGGTGGCCAAATGCACAACCTGAAATAAAACTTGTGGCTTTTTTCCACAAGAGTGGTAAGCACCTCTCCCCTAGAGGCAGAAAGCTCATGTATTCACTTTTGTGTTGTAGGACATTTGATCTCTTGGTAAAGAATCTAAATGGGAAGAGCTACTCCATGATTGTGAACAATCTCTTGAAACCCATCTCTGTGGAAGGCAGTTCAAAAAAAGTAAGTTTGCTCCTTTGTCATAATATTCCAAAACCTCATTAAATTGAACCTGGTTGATTTAGAAATGAGATGAGCTAGAGTTAATTTATTCTCTGTAACGGATCAGCAAACTACAGCCTGATCCCTTTATTGGAACATGCCTGTGCTCACTGAGGTGCTGCCTGGGGCTACATTTGTGCTATAAAGAAACAAGTAGCTGCACCAGAAGCCTGAAATACTATCTGGCCATTTGTCATCTCCTGTTCTGTGAGAACAGTTTATTGGATGCCTGGACAGTTCAGTCAGATAAGCATCTGATTTCAGCTCAGCTCATGATCTTGGTTCTTGAGCTTGAACCCCTGCTTCTCTCTCTGCCCCTCACTTACTTGTGCCCTCCCTCTCTCTCTCTCAAAAAAAAAAAAAAAGATTAGAATAATATTGCCATTAAAATCAGGAGGTGAATAAACTATTAAGATCAAATGAGAATTGAGTTTTAATGCCAGTTTTGCCACTTACTATTTGTGACCTTTTGGCAGCTCACTTTATCATTCTGTGCCTCAGTTTCCTCATCTGTACTATGGGAATAATTTGTTTTACAAAGTTGCAATTATATACTGAAAAGTGCTTAAATAATGGTAGCTATTATTAGCACTATATGTGCTAATATTAGCACTATATGTAAATTCTGATCCATAAAAGGACTTCAGCACTTAGCCTAACTGGAGTTAGTAAAAGCTGTAAAAAAAATTATTATGCATACTTCTCATTAATTCAGATAATCTCTTTTCTACTTAAGTAGGGTTTAATGCATCTGGTACATAGATGTGCCATTCTGCTGTGTTCATAGTTACATGGCAGGTTAAAGGTAGTATTGGAATGTAACTTATGAATTACCTTGTGTTCCACTGCTTCCTTCTTCACCCATTAATCCCATAGTTGAATGAATACTCAGTGCTAGGAATTCTATGGATCATTGTTGAGTTATATATTTTCTTGCTTTCTGCCTCTGACCTCTCTAATATAACTCTCAGTCACCAAAATCCCGCTACTCCCTTTTTATCAAACACACCAAAATCATCTCATTTTACAGCCTTTCTCCTTGCAGTGAGTGCCCTTTCTTCCAGATCTTAGGTCACTGCTCAGATTTCAGCTCACAGAGGCCTTGCCTAATGAAGTTCCTCCCTGAAACCCCATTAACATCTTACCTTGGTTTTTGTCTTTGTCTTCGAAGGTATTCCAGTTTCACTTGTTTATGGTCTTTTCTCTTCCACCAGTGTTTGTAGACGTATTACTGACACGTAAAACAGGTCCTATACATAATAATTTGATTGAGTAAATGTTTTCCAAATATCCCTGCTCTCTCCATGTGTTCTAAGTTATACATGTTTTCCCTCTTTTCTTCCAGGTTAAGACAGATACAGTTCTTATCTTATGTAGAAAGAAAGCAGAAAATACGAGGTGGGACTACCTGACTCAGGTTGAAAAAGAATGCAAAGAAAAAGAGTGAGTTTACTTTCATTTCTTTAAGAATTCTAATGTATTCTTTGCTGGGATTGGAGATTTTTAACACTTTGCTGTTGCGGATAACAGTTGTAGTCTGTGATTTGACCATCCACCTCTTCAAGTCCACTGGGTTACCCAATAATTATCTTCTGTCTTTCAACGGTCAGAACCTACCTATAGAGGGCACATGTCCAGCAAGTTGCTTTATATCGAGGGCTTTAGTTTTGGTTGGCTTTTTTTGTACTGGTTCATTTTTATTCAGTCATACATATATCATACGTATGTACTGGTTCTTAACACTGAGCCAGTGGTGCTTCTGTACAGATACCAGGTCCTTTCTCAGATTCCATTTCATTAGTCTTAAGATACCACATACATTTTTTAAGTAGGCTTCATGCAATGTGGGGTTTGAACTGTCATGCAGTTAACTGGTGGAGCCACCCATATATACTTTGGAATTCCACAGAAGTTTCTTACATGTAATTTAGTTTCACTGTCACTGGTGTAGAGGGAACAAGTAAAGATACTTCCATCCTAGGTCAAACTGTTTCTCTGCTTTTAAAGGTCCTGCAGTGGCGATGTCCTACATTGAGTCACTTAGCCTTCTTTCCACATTTCTCTCACTCCTTCCCTGGTAGCCTGCACGCACTTGATTGGCTAGGGTTAGGAACTATCTAAATTGATTTTAAATCGAGAATGAATTACCTGAGTCCAGGATCATGTCTTTGTCTTACTGTTTCCTCGAGCCCACTTACGCGATCTGGCACTTAGTAAGTGAAGAATGTAATCGGCTTCGCTTGGACACTGACTGAACTAGAGGCGTTGGTTATATTAAGGACACAGCAGTAAATGGGATCATGGGATCATTAATAGATATTTGTATCTCTATTTTTCTTTTTAACAGAAAGCCCTGCTATGACACTGAAACAGATCCTAGTGAGGGATTGATGAATGTTCTAAAGAAAATTTATGAAGATGGAGATGATGATATGAAGCGAACCATTAATAAGGCCTGGGTAGAATCAAGAGAGAAGCAAGCCAAAGGAGACACAGAATTTTGAGACTTGAAAGTCATTTTGGGGACTGTGATTTGGAAATACTGATATTTCCAGTGAGAAAACGTTGGTGAGCTGCACAGATAAATTTGACAGATAACTACTTACATAGCCTTCTTGTAAGTAAAGGCAATGAATTCTCCCATTTCCTACTGGAGGATTTATTTAAATATGCTTATTAAAAACTTCCCCCAAAGATGATTTCCTTAGTAATCTGGGCATTTCGTTCAAAAAAGGATAATATTGTATTCTTGTGTGAAATGTAAAAAAGCAAGTCTTGCCTAAGGATAATGCCACATTGTGTGTATTTTTGTTCAGCTAAGAGGTAGAAAACAAAAGTTCTTGTTTGCCTATAAGTTCCTGACCTCACCTCCCACCAATGTAAGGATAAGTAAAAATAAAACCTGGATTTTTGCATAAAATGCAAATTTGTATCTATCTGTGTACTTCAAGATTGTTGGTTGTTTTTCTGTGATATATACACCACGCATTATTACCATGCCTTAATAATCTAATCACAAATGTTTCCCTGTAGATTTAAATATATTTGTAAATAAGTTAAAACTAAATCTATACTTGACAATAACAAACATCTTTGTATATACCAATAAGTAAGTTGCCATGCATCAGATGGCTTGATAAAGCAAAAATAAATGAAAACCCATCTATTCCTATGTTCACTCAAGTTGGTTAGGTTTTTGTTCAATGGAATAGTTATATCTCTCCAGGAATGTGTCACAAAAGGCTTTAAAAGGGAGGATTTGTTTTAGAATTACTCCCCCTAGAAATCCGGAGTAAGAGCAAGATGCCTGTGATGTATTTGCCAATGCAAGTAGGTAAGAGAAAGCAAACACATAGAGGAAAAAAAATCAAGAGGATTAACTAAACTACTATGATAATCAGAATTTGGTAAAAATTGTAGGGTAAATTTGGTAGGGTTTAAAATTAGTATATAGGATAACAAAAATTTAACATAACCTTTATAATAAAAGCTGTGTGATACAGGCATTGGAGACCATTGGAACAGAACAGGAAAAGATCCAAGGCATATGGAAGTTCTAGAATATAGTAACAGCATTTCAAGACTGTAGGAGAGCCAGGCATTTGAGATAATAGCTAAACAGAACAGAGATCTAAATGTAGAGATGAGGCCTTGAGAGGACTAGAAGAGAGGGACAGAGCTCCACTTTAACATAAGAGTGAGGGAAACTATACTATGTGACTTCAAATCTAGAATAAAGCTAAATGCAGTAAAACCTTGGTTGGTGAGCATAATTTGTACCGGAACTACGCTTACAATCCAACACACTTGTATATCAAAATGAATTTACCGAGAAGAAATAACAGAAACTAATTACTATATTTTAAATAATGGAAACTCAGATGATTCGTTCCATAACCCAAAAATATGCATATAAAAATGATTATAGTATTATAATACAAAATAATAAAAATACAAATAAATCTGCACTTACCTTTGAAAACCTTTGTGGCTCGTGTGAGAGAGACAAGAAAGAGGAGAGTTGCTGTGTAGGACGACTTTCATTATCACTAACGGATCACTGCTATCTACTGGTTCAATGGGATCTTTCTTTTTCTTCCATGCAGCTTTAACAAGGAACCTATCCCAGTGACACTTGCTTTTGCCTCCTTTTGAGGATTTTGCAGAAATGTGACATTGCGTTGTCGTTAAACAGACTCATCACTTGCACTGCTAGAACCTTATTTGGGTGGTGCTTTTCTACAAAATTTTGCACAAACAAGGGATTCCTCCGCTTTTTTCTTCTCTGCAGACGAGATGAGGTGTAGACTTTGTATAAAATCCTGCAAATTTGGCCACTCACATACCTTGTTTGTACTTCTCAATGATTTCCTTAACTTCCACTATACTCCTCTCCTATTTGCCGCCTTTCTTACCAAACTTTTTTTCTGCATGGAGGCCATTGTATACACTCGCACTGTAGGTGCACTGACTGCAGTACAGTATTGATAAACTCTTGTCATAGACTGTACTTAATGTAACTGGCAATAAGGCAGCAGAGGAAAGGCTCTGTATGTGCAGGCAGCCTGATCTAGAAGGAAACAAAGCATTCCTAAGCTCACTCTGTATGGAAAAGCAAAGAAAGGACTGTCCATAGGTGCTTTGAAGTGACAAAAAATACACAAGGGCCAGTTGTGGGCACCTTCCAATGTTCTGAAAAATCACTGATTTCTGCCAAACACCGCAGCCTGAGACCAAGTATCCAAGCATGGGAGATAATCACCCACGATCCCGCAGAGAGAGAACCTTTGGCTCAGTTGTGATCACGTGATGTTCAATGTCACGTACTACTCATATTTCAAGACATCGCTCGTTTAGCAAGTTAAAATTCATTAGAAATGTTTGCTTGTCTTGTGGAATGCTCGCAGAACAAGTTACTTGCAACCCAAGGTTTTATTGTATTTGTAATTTTAACTATATAATACCAACGTGGCAAGTAACCCCCAAAACAGGACAGTAACATTAGGATCCCCTAATTAAGTTCAAGAAATGTGAGTAACTTTAACATCTGCAAAAGATGCCTGCTTGTTCAGAAGACAAAAGCATTGTTTATCTTTTACTAGAAAAACTCCAAAAGTTTAACATACTATTGAGAGTATGGGGAAATACCTAATAAGGGAACAAAATAAAAAGCTAGTGAAGGTAAGAACTCCCATAGAAGAGAAGCTGGTAATTTCCACAGAATTATCTATGCATCCATCCTTTGTCTCACAAGTCTACTTCTGGGCTCTTTCCCACAGCTAACGCTGGCAAAAATTTGTGATGATAAATGCAAAAAAAAAAAAAAATGGAAATAGCCAAATGCCAATAATAGACTGACCGAATAAACAGGTAACATTGAGTGGAAGGGTCCTTAACAGTCAAAAAAGAAATGATTATTTCTCCATATTGATACAGAAGGATCGTCAGAATACAGGAAATCAAAATGCAAAAAATGGTTTATGGGATACTTCCCTTAGTGTAGGAACGGGTGAGAAAGGCGAATGCACACACATGTATCTGCTTATTTCAAAAAGAAGCTAGAAGAGTCACCGAAACTGATAAGAACGGTTACCAATAGGGCAAAGAACAAGGCAGGGAAACAACACTTGTGAGTGTACTTTTGTCTATAGTTTTCAATTTTAGAACCATCAAAATTTAATAATTTAAAAGCTAAATATGGGGTGCCTGGGTGGCTCAGTTGAGGGTCTTATCTGACTCCTTGCTAAGTGCAGAGCCTGCTGAAGATTCTCTCTCTCTCTCTCTCTCTCTTCCTCTCCCTCTCCCTCCCTCCCTCTCCCTCCCTCTCCCCCTCTCCCCCACTCACCCTTGCTCTTAATAAATTTTAAAAAGCTAAATAAAAAGTTATCCTAACATTTGAAAACAAACATACGAAGTGGTGACAAACACATTACCTACAAGTGACTTTAAAATACAGTATTCTGTCCATAGCTGGTGAGACGGAAAAGACAGAACCATAGATAGAAGTCTTAACACTGCAATTACTAGTGTTTGGAGTAAAATCGGTAGTATGTTGAAGCTATTTTCATGTATATCATAAAAGTAACAACTGAGTCATCAGGAGCTACTATTTTCACAAGTACAGAATCAATACAAACTTAACCATTATTATTTTAAAATGCACATTTCCTAGCAACACCCACCAAAAGGGCCTAAAGGCGAGGACAATTCAGAATTCAGTAGCAAAGAGCAGCAACCTTAGTGCTCAGATGTGGTCTCTAAACATTTCCTACTAAAAGGACGGGGACCCTTGAAAAGATGTCTGAGGCAGAAAACACACAAGGTAAGCGTGGGTTCTCTTATGACAGAAAGTGAGGAGATACCAAATATCCTTCATTAAATCAACAGGATATAGGACCGAACTGGCTGGATAAGGGGCAGTGGGAGGATTAATTTGAGCATCAAAATAATGTCTGGAGTACACTGAAGCAATCTACAGAAAATCTCCAAGTTCATAATGATAGTGAAAAATCATGTTACCTTTGGAAGTTGTTAGAGTACTAACTCATTTACTCTGTAACTTAAAATGGAATCATGCATTTGTCTGTATGTAGTCTTGTTTGAAAGAAATTTCAGGGAAATGTCAATCAAGAAAATTTTCTTATAGAAAAATGCCAGCTAATAGAGAAAAAATGAAGTTTAGAAAGTCACTATTGTGACCTTAATGAAACATAGACCAGGGTAAAAATCACCAATGAAATCCTAAAATCCTTAGGGGACTCATTGAATGCAGGGAGCAGGCTGCCCCTACCTGAACCCATTGATCCATTAGCACTGAAGGTCGGATAAACAGATATGTGCCTTCTTTTTCTTTAATGGTGAATTTTTATTTCAGAAATAATCCCTTGTGGGTTTTTAAGCTTATTTATTTTGAGAGAGAATGCACGAGCAGGGCTAGGGCAGAGAGAGGGAAAGGGAGAGAGAATCCCAAGCAGGCTCTGCACTGTGAGCACAGAGCCCAACGTTGGTTTCGATCCCGCAAACCGTGAGATCGTGACCTGAGCTGAAACCAAGAGTTAGATGCTCAACTGACTGAGCCACCCAGGTGCCCCAGATATATGTGCCTTCTGATGTGACAGGAACTAGGACACAGCACACTTGTGAAGATTCAACCCTTAAAACCTGAGCCTGGATCCTGTCAAGCCTCTGAATGTTACTCTGAGTTTTTAGGGGCAGAGGAGGAAGTTAAAGGACATAGGAAGAAGCACACAGCCAGATACTGGCCACTATACGGGACAAATGACTAACACGAGGAAAACAGGGATGAGAAGCACAGCAACCAAATGAAATCTACAGATCATGCTCGGACCCAGGTTCAAACAAATGAAAAGAGGGTGTCCTATCAATGATCTGCCAGAAATCCACAAATCTGACATCCTCGTTACAATCTGATTAACACCAGTTACTGGTTGGAGTATTAGCTAGAGCATTCCAGTTTTAGTCATAATACAGACTTGGGAATTATAAATCCACAGTTTGTGCTAATTCTCTCTCACGGCTTCAACTCCACCAAAATTCCAGACTCTGCTATCCAGCTGCACAGCAGATTTCTCCACGGGGAAGACACACACATCTCAAACAGCACAATTGAAACCTGAACTCACATACCCGGTTTCCTCCAAACCCATTCTTCTCTTCCCGTATTTTCTACCTTGGTGTTGCATTCTCCCATCCTTGTCACCCTTACCAGGAGCCTAGAATCCCCTTTGTCTAGTAAATATAATCTGGCTCTAAGCCTTGCCCAATTTTCTTTCCTAAATAAACCTTTTTAAATCTGTCCCACTTGTCTCCTTTGCTAATGCCTGAACTCCCTTTGTCCAGCGCCCGGTTTTCCAGAACGATTATGACATCCTCCTAACTGGTTATCTTGCACGGAGCCTTTTCTCTCATGGCCTAGATCTACCACACGGTCGTCAGTTATCTGTAGAACAAACCGATGGCGTCATTCCTCTGCTTAAAACTCTCCAGCAGCCGGTATTTAAGTCTTACCTTCATATAATGTGACCTCTTCCACGACTGGGCCTTTGCTTGGGTTTCATCTTCCTCATGCGATGAAGTGGCGGCCTGCATTGTTCCCTCTGCAAACATGTCGTGCCTTATCTCTTGATTTAAGTTCCGGTGTCTGCTCCAGGAACACTCTCCTGAGGGAACGCAGGGGCTTCCGCACTACACCCTGGACAGTTCTGTCACTGGGGCTGGGCACTGCTGAGCTACTGAACAAGACCACCTTTTGCTCTCTTTACTCATTTCTGTTACAGATAAACAAGAATACAGAAAATATATACTATTTCCACAAAACTGTTCCTCTTTGGATAGATTTTCAGGGGCTTAAAGAGACATTTTGTTCTGAAGGCTGTTGAACATGAAACAAGGAAACATTTAGTGCCTTTTGTTCCGCCATCACACAAAGAAGTCGAGCGTTAGTTAGACCATCAAAAGCATCGGCTCTACCTTCCAACATAGGGTTCCTCTAACAATGAGAAACAGTAAAGTGCGCAGCGCAGGTCAGGGAAGCCCAGCCCAGGATTACAAATGGCCACAGACGAGCTCCTTATCCATGAGTTGCATTAACTATTAAATAAAACTGCTTTATGAAATGATGCCCTTAAAAAATACACGAACCCATTTAGGATGTTGCTAAAAGACTAAAAGTGAAGGAAAAGGCAGGCACACAGAGAACATTTTCACAGAATATTTTTTATTACTCTACTCCTTGTACGATGCATGGAAATAGTTATGCTTAATTTTTAAGTCCAAGTGAAAAGACAATTCACAGACAGCCAGAGTTCACGGACAGAATGAAATACCCGAATTTCTTAATTGAAAATTAAAAAGAAATTTAGACGTAGGCAACATCAGATAGACTACACCCCTCTACTGGACCCCTTTGAGACCAGGGCTTTGTCTATTAGAAAAGTCTCTTCTTGCCAGAACTGCCCAGCGGGTCCAGAGCCGGTCACCACATTGCCCGCTGGATCCCTGACAGTTGCCCGTGGTCTGCCAAGTGACGGAAGACAATACGACTAAGCCTCCAGCGCCGCTTTACACCACGTGGACGGGACGTCATAACACACCGATTTCGGATTCTAACAGGACAGCTATCCCGGGGAAGGGCAGCGATTTCTCCATCAGCCACTTCCTAAGGGAAGTCACAACATTATTACACATATCACATGCATATATGTGTTCTATATTCTTAAGTCAATGCTTAGAGTAAGAAACAAAGGGCTACATTCAGTGATGTAGCCAGTTTGCACAAAGAACCTTGGACACAGTAGTGAACCCTAACCTCTGGGTAGAAACAAATAGACCAGAAAAATGACAGATGTGTGGCATGCTCCCAATAAAACTTATAAAATTTTATAGAAATGTAGATACACAAGAATCTACAAACCGGAAATATAACAGCTCAGTAACTTTTAACAGAACATCTGAGTAGTAAGTAACTAGAATACAAACAAACAAACCATGATGCGCACCCCAGGTGCCTCCTTTCAGACACTGTCCACTAACAATTCACCTGATCACTAACACCGCAGATGAGCTTTTCTTATTTAGATTTTTATATAAATCTAACCATACAGTTGGCATTCTTATTTCTTCGTTTCTCTTTGGCTTCTTCCATTCAATAATATGCTTGTGAGATTCATGCATACTGTTTGATTTTCATTGTGTGACCATACTGGAATTCATTTATCCATTCTATAGATGATGGACATCTGGGTGGTTTCCAGTTTTGAGCTATTATGAATATGGCAGCTGTATAAATTTTCTTTCTGAATCTTTTTATTTCTGTTGAAGTACAGTTGACACACACTGTCAGCTACAGGTGTACAGCATGGTGATTCGATGAGTCTACACATTATGCTGTGCTCACCCCACGTGTGGCTACCAACTGTCACCACACAACACTACTGCAATGCCATTGACTATATTCCTCATGCTGTACGTTCCATCCCCGTGACCTATTCACCCCCTAACAAGAAGCCTGTGCCACTCACTCCCTCTGGCAAAACAGTTTTCTGTTTTTACGGGTCTGTTTCTGTTGTTTTTTTTAGATTCCACATATAAATGAAGGCATATATCATTTGTTTTTCTCGGATTTCACTTAGCATAATACTTTCTAGGTTCATCCATGTTGAAAATGACAAGATCTTAATTGCTTTTTATGGCTAAGTAATATTTCACTGTGTATATATATGTATACACACACATCTTCTTTATCCAACTTTCTGTCAATGGGCACTTAGGTTGCTTCCATATCTTGGGTACTGTAAATAACGCTGCAGTAAACACAGAGGTGCAAGTACCTTTCTGAGTTAGTGTTTTTGTTTTCCACAGGTAAACACCCAGTAGTGGTATTACTGAATCATATAGTACTTTTTAAAAAACTTTTTAATATTCGTTTTTGAGAGAAAGAGAGAGAGCGCGCGTGTGCGCATGCACGTGGGTGAGAGCAGGGGACGGGAGAGAGAAGGAAAGAGAAAGAACCCAAGCAGGCTCTATGCTGTCAGCGTAGAGCCCAATCTGGGGCTCAGTCTCACAAAATGTGAGATCGTGACCTGAGCTGAAATCAAGAGTCAGACACTTAACTGACTGAGCCACCCAGGCGCCCTGACTGAATCATACAGTATTTCTATTTTTAATTTCTTGAGCAACCTCCACACTGTCTTCCACAGTGGATGCACCAATTTGTATTCCCACCAACAGTGCACAAAGATTCCCTTTAATCCACATCCTCGCCAACCCTTATTTCTTATCTTTTTAATTCTAACCATTCTGACAAGTGTAAGGTGACATCTCATTGTAGCTTTGATTGGCATTTCCCTATGATTAGTGATGTGGAGTGTCTTTTCATGCGTCTGTTGGCCATCTGTTTGTCTTCTTCAGAAAAATGTCTATTCAGGTCCCTTTTTCCCCCCTCTATTTTTATTGAATTATTTGTTTTTTGGGGGGTGCTGAGTTGTAGGAGTTCTTTATATATTTTGGGTGCTAACCTCTTATCATTTGCAAATATCATCTCCTATTCATTATCTTTTCATTTTGTTGATGTGCAAAAATTATTGTGGTGTAGTCCTAATCATTTATTTACGCTTTTGTTTCCCTTGCCTAAGAAGACATGTCTAGAAAAATGTTGCTACAGCCAATGTCAAAGAAATTACTGCCTATGTTTTCTTCTAGGAGTTTTATCATTCCAGACCTCACATTTAGGCCTTTAATCCGTTTTGAATTTATCTTGGGGTATGGTTAAGTGGTCCAGTTTCCCAAAAGCATTTATCGAAGAGACTGTCTTTTCCCCATTGTATGTGCTTGCTTCCTTTGTTGTAGATTAACTGAGTTTCTGTTCCAGTGATCTAGGTCTGTTTCTGTGCCAGTACAACAGTGTTTTGATTATTATGGCTTTGTTGTACATCTTGAAACCCGGGATTCGGATATCTCCAGCTTTGTTCTTTCTCAAGATTACTTTGGCTACCTGAGCTCTTAAGTAGTTCCATAAAACTTTTAATATTATATGTTCTAGTTCTATGAGTGGTGCTGGTGGTATTTTGATAGGGATTGCACGGAATCTGTCGATTGCTTTGGGTAGTGGGGACATTTAAACAATATTAATCCTTCCAATCCATGAGCATGGAATTTTTTCCATTTGTTTGCATCGTCTTTATTTCTTTCATCAATGTTTTTATAGTTTTAGAGTATAGATCTTTCAACTTCTTGGTTAGTTTATTCCTAGGTATTTTAATGTTTTGGGTGCAACTGTAAATGGGACTGTTTTCTTTTACTTTTTTTTAACGTTTTTATTCATTTTTGAAAGACAGAGAGAGACCAGGGTATGAGCAGGGGAGGGACAGTGAGAGAGGGAGACACAGAATCCGAAGCAGGCTCCAGGCTCCGAGCTGTCAGCACAGAGCCCGATGCGGGGCTCAAACCCACGAACTGCGAGATCATGACCTGAGCCGAAGTCAGCCCCTTAACCTGACTGAGCCACCCAGGTGCCCCGGGAATGTTTTCTTAACTTCTCTTTCTACTACTCTGCCGTTAGTGTATAGAAATGCAACCAATTTCTGTGAATTAATTTTGTATCCTGAAACTTTACTGAAGTAATTTATTACCTCTAATAAGTTTTTTGGTGGAGTCTTTAGGGTTTTCTATGTATAGTATCATGTCACCTCCAAATAGTGACAGTTTAACCTCATCCTTATCAATCTGGATGCTATCTATACCAAATTTTTGTCTGATTGCTATGGCTAGGACTTCCGGTACTATGTAGAATAAAATTAGCAAGAGTAGACATCCTTGTCTTGTTTCGTTTCTTAAAGGAAAAGCCCTCAGTTTTCCACCAATATATATATATATTCTTGTTTAAGTCATTTGGAAAATATGTGAATGTATTTCTGTTGTCTCCCCATGTTTTTTCCCAGCTTTACTGAGATATAATTGACATAGAACATTGTGAAACACATTTAATACACGTATACTTTGCAAAATAATTACTACAATAAGGCCTAATGAACACCTCCATGACCCCAAATAATTACCTTTTTCTTGGGTGATGAGAACATTTAAAATTTACTCTTAGCAAGTTTCAAGCATGTAAAACAGTATTGTTAACTGTAATCACAATTTTATATGTTAGATTCTCAGGACTTATTCAGTTTCTAAACAGAAGTTTGTACACTTTGCCCAACATCTTCTCATTTCCCCCAGCTCCCAGCCACTGGGAGCCACCATTATAATGTGTTCCTATGAGTTCAACTTGTTCCACATTATATATGTAGTGAGATCAAACAATATTTGTCTTCCTCTGACTTATTTAATGTAATGCTCCCAAGGTACATTTAAGTTACTGCAAAAGGCAAAATCCTATTACAGTGTGTGTGTGGGGGGGTGTGGGTGTGTGCACACACACATTTTCTTTGAATAAATATCACCTTCATTTGCTGACACATAGGGTGTTTCCATGTCTTCGCTACTGTGAAGATGAACTGCTGCCATGAACATGGGGGTGCAGATATCTTCTTCAAGTAGGATTTTCATTTTCTTCAGATAATCAGAAGTAGAACTGCTAGATCATATGGAAGCTCTAATTTTAACTTTTTGAGGAAACTCCAGTTTTCAATAATTAGTGCATCAATTTACATTTCCACCAACAGTGCACAAGGGTTCCCTTTTATCTACATCCTTGCCAACACATACCTTTTGTCTTTTTGATAACAGTCATTCTAAAAGGTATAAGGTAATATCTCATTGTGGTTTTGATTTGCATTTCCCTGATGATAAGTAATGTTGAGCATCTTTTCGTGTACCTGTTGGGGACACTTGTAGGTCTTCCCTGGAAAAATGTCTACTCAGGTTCTCTGCTCATTTTTCAACTGAAATGGTTTTGAGTTTTTTTCTTTGCAATTGAATTATAGGAGTTTCTTACATATTTTGGATACTAACCCTTTCTCAGACCTTTTGCCATGCAGAAACTATTTATTTTTATGCAGTCCCACTTATTTATTTTTGCTTTTGTTGCTTATGCTTTTGGTGTCGTATCTAAAAAATCACTGCCAATAGCAATGTCAAGGAGCTCTTCCCTTATGTTTTCTTCTAGAAGTTTTACAGTTTCAGGTTTTAAGTTTTCACCCACTTCGAGTTAATTATTGTGAGTGGTATAAGACAGAGGTCTGGTTTCATTCTTTTGCACGTGAACATCCAGTTTCCCCAACACCATTTATTAAAGACACTACCCTTTCCCTATTGAGCAGTTTTGGTTCTTGTTGGGAATCAATTGGGTTGGGTTTTGGGATCTTGGTTCTCTTCCGCTGCTCTATGTTTTATGGAATATCATACTATTTTGAGTACTATAGCTTTGTAATAAAGTTTTTTTTTCTTTAAAAACTTTTTAAAGTAATCTTTATACCAAACGTGGGGCTTGAACTCACAACTCGAAGATCAAGAGTCACACGCTCTACTGACAGAGCCAGCCAGGCACCCCTGTAATAAAGTTTTAAACATTAGGAAGGGTGTAGGTGCGCCTGGGTGGCTCAGTCCATTAAGCGTCCAACTTTGCCTCAGGTCTTGATCCCATAGTTCATGAATTTGAGCTCCACATTGGACTCTGCTGACAGCACAGAGCCTGCTTTGGATCTCTGTCTCCTTCTTTCTGCCCTTTCCCTCTTCACTCATGCACTCTCTTTTGGGGGGGAAAAAAAAACACGTTAAAAATAAATTTGGAGGTTTGTAGGTCCACTTACTACCAAAAAAAAAGAACCAAAAAAACAAAAAAAAAACAAACGCGTGTGGCCTCCAGTTTTGTTCTTCTCTCTTGGATTTGTTTTGGCTATTCAGGGATCTTTTGTGATTCCATATGAATTTTAGGTTTTTTTTTTATTTCTGTGAGAAATGTCACTGAAATTTTTATATGGACTGCGAAGAGTCTATAGATGGCTTTGTGTAGTATGGACATTTTAATAATATTAATTCTTTTGATCCCTGAACACAGAATATCTTTTCGTTTAGGGCTTCTTCAATTTCTTTCATGTCTTATAGTTTTCAGTTTACAGGTATGTCCCCTCTTTAAATTTATTCTCAAGTATTCTACTGATTTTGATGCTACTGTACATCAGATTATATTATTCCCTTTTCAGATTTCTGATTTGAATGACTTTTTAAAATTTCTTCTTGCCTGACTGCTCTGGCTAGGACTTCTAGTAATATGTTGAATAGAAGAGCCAAGAGAGGGCATCTTTTTCCTGTTCTTGATTTTAGAGGAAAAGCTTTTAACCTTTCACCATTGAACATGATGTTAGCTATGGGCTTATTCTTTTCTTGCATGTTTCTTCTACACCCAATTTGTTGAGAGCTTTTATCATGAAATAATGTTGAGTTTTTCTGCATCTGTTGAGATAACTGATTTTTTTTTTTTTTGAGAGAGCGAGTTCAAGCGGGGGGGGAGGGGGGGGAAGAGAGAGAGAGATAGAGAGAGAGAGAATGAATGAGAGAATCCTAAACAGGCTCCACGCCCGACGTGGAGCCCAACACAGGACTCAATCCCACAATGCTGGGATCCATGACCTGAGCCAAAATCAAGAGTCAGATGTTCAGCAAACTGAGACACCCAAGTGCCCCAACCATGAGTTTTATATTTCATTCTATTAATGTGTATATCATATTTATTAATTTGCATATGTTGAATCATCTTTGCATCCCAGGGACAAATCCCATTTGATCATGGTGGATGATACTGTTAATATGTTATTGAATATGATTTGCTAGTATTTTATAGATAATTTTTGCATATATTCTTCAGGGACATTGGCCTGTAGTTTTTCTTAGAGTGTCTTTATCTGGCTTTGATAACAGTATTATGCTGACCTGATAAAATCAATTTGCAAGTGTTTCCTTGTCTTTAAGATTTTGGAAGAGTTTGAGAAGTACTGGTATTAATTCATCTTTAAATATTTGATGGAATTCACTCATAAAGCCATTTATGGGCTCTTCTTTGTTGAAAGGTTTTTGATTACTAATTCAATAGACTTATTCATTATTGGTCAGTTCATATTTTTCTCCACTTAGTCTTGTTAGGTTGTATATTTCTAGGAATTTCCCCATTTTATCTAGGTTATCCAATTTGTTGGCATGTAATGGTTCATATCAGTTTCTTATGATACTTTGTGTTTGTGATCTCAGCTGTAATGTTTCCTTTTTCATTTTGATTTTGAGTTCTTGCTCTTTTTTACTTAGTTTAGCTAAAGATTTGTCAATTTTGTTTATCTTTTCAAAACATCAACTCTTTGTTTCATTGATCTTTAGTGTTTTTCTGGTCTCTATTTCATTTATTTCTGCTTTGATCTTTATTATTTCCTTTCTTTTTCTTTTTCAAGCAAGCTCTACGCCTAATGTGGGGGGCTTGAGCTTGAACAACCCTAAGAGTCACATGTTCTATCAACTGAGCCAGCCAGGCACCCCTGTGAGTTCCTTTCTTTTGCTAACTTGGGCTTAAAGTTTACTCTTCTTTTTCTAGTTCCTTGAGGTATAAAGTTTGGTTATTTCCCATATGATTTATGCATCATAAAAATCTGAAACCTCTGGGATGCAGAGCAAGTGTGAGCCTGGAGAAAGAGGATAACAGAGCCCTGACATCTATGGTAAAGATTCTGGCGGCCAGAGCAGCAAAGATGAGAGGTCAGATGAGATTTCCATTTTTATTTATTTTTTTAAAGTTTATTTATTTTGAGAGAGAAAGGGAAGGGCAGAGTGAGAGAATCCTAAGCAGGCGCCGCACAGGGATCCATCTAACGAAACCTGAGATCATGACCTGAGCCAAGAGCCCAATGTGGGGCTCGATCTCACAAACTGTGAGATCATGACCTGAGCCAAGACCAACAGCTGGACATAACCAACTGAACCACCCAGGTGCCCTGTGATATACATTTTTAAAAGATCAATTGCAATGTAGAGAATGAATCTAGAAGGGCAAAAGCAGGATTACTACAAAAGTTTGTAATAAGGATTTCTCTGAAATTTATTCTTATATATGTGCCTATTAGTGTGATTGTATTCATTTAAACCTAACAAGTATGACTGATCCTGTGCTGGACTGTAAGAAAGCACAGATACTACTCTAACATATTAAAAGTGCATAAATTAAATAAAATGCATATAAAATCCACTAAATTAACATAACCTATTAAGCATTAAGAATATTTCCTAGGTACTTTATTCTTTTTGGTGTAGTTGTAAGTGGGGTTGTTAATTTCTTTTTGCTACTTCATTATTAATGTATAACAATGCAATAGATTTCTGTATATTAATTTTTTTTATCTTGCATCTTTATTAAAATCATTGATCAGTACTAACAGATTTTTGGTGGAGTCATTTGGGTTTTCTATATATAGTATAAGGTCATCTGCAAACGGTGACAGTTTTACTACTTCTTTACCAATTTCGATGGTTTTATTTCTTTTTCTTGTGTGATTGCTGCAGTTAAGAGTTCCAGTACTATGCTGAATAAAAGGAGCGAGTGTGGACATCCTGGTCTTGTTCCACAACTCAGTGGAAAAGCTTTCAATTTTCCACCACTGAGTATGATGTTAACTGTGGGTTTTTCAATATATGGCCTTTATTAATTTGAGGTATGTTCATTTTGCTGTGTTTTATTGTAAATGGCTAGTATATTATGTCAAATGCATCTACTGGGATGATCCTATGGCTTTTATCCTTTCTCTTATTAGTGTGATGTATCTGATTTGATTTGCCAAAGTGACCCACCCTTGCATCCCTGAAATAAATCTGATTGTGGTGAATGATCTTTTAATGTATTTGTTGAAATTGATTTGCTAATTTTTTTTTTTAAGGATTTTTTCCACCTGTGTTCATCAGAGATTTTAAGCCTGTGGTTTTCTTTTTTTGTAGTGTCTCTGTCTGCTTTGGTGTCAGGGTAATTGTGGCCATGTAGAATGAATTCAGTTTTCCTTCCTCTTTTATTTACTGGGATAGTTTGAGAAGAATAAACATTAACTCTATTTTTTATTTGAGAGAGAGAGCGAGCACGAGCAGGGAAGAGGGGCAGAGGGAGAGGGGGTAGGGAGGAGAGAGGGAGGGAGAAACTTAAGCAGGCTCCACACTCAGCACGAGCCTGACACTGGGCTCAAATCCCATGATCCTGAGATCATGACCCAAGCCGAAATCAAGAGTTGGATGCTCAACAAACTGAGCCACCGAGGCATCCCTTACTTCTTCTTTAAATGTTTGGACGACATCTGGTTCTGGAATTTTGTTTGTTGGGAGTTTACCAATTCAATTTCGTTATTAGTAATAGGTCTATTCAAATTTTCTTTTATTTATATTAAAATTTTTTTAAGTTTTATTTATTTATTTTGAGAGAGACAGGGACAGCAGGGAAGGAACAGAGAGAGAGGGAGAGAGGGGGAGAGAGAATCCTAAGCACAGAACCAGACGCAGGGCTCGAACTCACGGAACTGTGAGATCATGACCTGAGTCAAAACCATGAGTTGCATGCTCAAAGGACTGAGCTACCCAGACACCCCTATTTACTTTTTTTTTTTTTAAGTTTATTTATTTGGAGAGAGAACACACACATACACATGAGCTAATGGGGGAGGGGAGAGGGTGAGGGAAGGCAAGAATGAATCCTAAGCAGGCTCTGCACTGTCAGCATAGAGCCCAACGCAGAGCTCAAATTCACAAACCGTGAGATCATGACCTGAGCCAAAGTCAGATGCTTAACTGACTGAGCCACCTGGGCACCCTGTGTTCAAATTTTCTATTTCTTCCTGATTTAGCTTTGGGAAAGTGTAGGTTTCTAGGAATTCATCCATTTGTTCTAGGTTGTCCAATTTGTGGGCATATAATTTTTCAAATATTCTCTTATAATTCTTTGTACTTCTGTAATGTCAGTTGTCATTTCCTCTCCTTCATTTCTGATTACATTTCTTACTTTTTCTTGATAAGCCTGGTTAAATGTCAATTTTGTTTATCTTTCCAAAGAATTAGCTCTATCATTGACCTTTTCTAATGTTACTTTTCTCTGTCTCTATTTCATTTATTTCTGTTATGATCCTTATTATTTCCTTCCATCTACTAGCTCTGAGATTTGATCTTCTTTTTCTAGCTTCTGTAAGTGTTAGGTGAGGTTGAGATTTTTGTTGTTTCTTCAAGTAGGCCCGTATGACTAAACCTCCCTTGTAGAAATGCTTTTGCCATGTCCTAAAGATTTTGGACTACAGTGTTTTTATTTTCATTTGTCTCCATGTATTTTTTTATTTTCTCCTTGATTTCTTCCTGACTCATTTGTTGCTTAGTGTCATGTTTAGCCTCTAAGGGTTTGTGTTTTTTTCTGGATTTTTTTTCTCGTAATTGATTTCTAGTCTCATACTGTTATGGTCAGAAAACATGTTTGATATGATTTCAATCCTCTTATATTTATTGAGACTTGCTTTATAAACTTACATGTTATCTACCCTCGAAAATGTTCCATGTGTACTTGAAAAGAATGTGTATTCTGCTGTTTTTGGATAGAATGTTCTATATGTATCTGTCAGGTCTGTCTAATGTGTCATTCAAAGCCTCAGTTTCCTTATTGATTTTCTGTCTGGATGATCTATCCACTGAAATAAGTGAGGTGTGAAAGCTCCCTACCATTATTGTTTTACTGTCGATTTCTCCCTTTGCATCTATTAATATTTGCTTTATGTATTTAGGTGCTCCTATGTTGGGTACATAGGTATTTACAATTGTTATATCCTCTTGTAGGACTGATCCCTTTATCATTTTAATGCCCTTTTCTGTCTCTTGCTACAGTCTTTGTTTTAAAGTTTTGTTTTTTTTTTTAATTTTGGACATATGAATAAGTTTAATCATCCAGATGTTGTGGATGTGGTAAATGGAAATAAAGTTCATAGACTTAGGAGACATACATGCATTTTTAGACAACTAAACCTAAACTGACTGAACTATTTTTTTAACATTTAAAATAAAACTTTTTTTAGCACAATAAACAATGTATTAAAATGGACTTCAAGAAATGCCCAAATTATTTTTTAAAACATTATCTAAATTTTTCCCACATTTCTTTAAATGTCCAGTTTTCTTTGGCAAATGTATCCCAAATCCTAAATTTTCATTTTATTTATTAATTTTTAAAAGCTTACTTATTTTGAAAGACTGCATGAGCAGGTGGAGGGGCAGAGAGAGAGAGAGAGAGGGAGAGGGAGAGAGAGAGAGAGAGAGAGAGGAGAGAGAATCCTATGTAGGCTCCACGCTGTAAGCACAGAGCCTGATGTGCTGGGGTTAATCTCCCAACTGTGATCACAACCTGATCTGAACTCAAGATTCAGATACTTAACCGACTGAGCCACCCAAGTGACCCCTAAATTTTCATTTTAGAACTGACTTTATATTTATATAACAGAGTGCCCTAAATTGATGTTCATCAAGGAACCTTTCTCTATGCCCTAATGGTTTCTACCTTCCTTTTAAAATGTGTTAAGTATCTCTTAAGTTGTTATTCTCAAAAATATTCTGGAGAAAAAGTTATTAATTAAACACTGATAAATTCTTCATTTCTGTTACAGTGTAAATTTATCATCTAACCCACAGTGGTCTATCAACTTTGTGTGGTTGGGTTTCTTGTTCTCCTCAGACATAGCTGACTCCAACTCCCAAAGCCACAGCTGGCTCTAGCTTCTCCATTTCCGTATTAACAACTGTCACTGAGACATATGAATCTTTGATTGGTACATTTTGACCAGTTTTGGCCTCCAAAGTACATTTTGACCAGTTTTGGCCTCCAAAGTACATTTTGACCAGTTTTTTCTCCTTAATCAGCTTCACCAATTTTGCTTTTTCTTCACACAATCCTTATTTGAGAAGATTCTCATTCACAACATCACTTTGGAGGTCACTGCCTGACTCAGTATCAATTGAGATTGACATGCACTGATACTCTTTTAAGATTTTTTTTTTTTAAGTAATCTCTACACCCAACATGGGGCTCAAACTCAACCCCAACATCAAGAGTCACATGCTCTACCAACTGAGCCAGCCAGGTGTCCCTGAACTGATATTTTTGAAGCTATTTTTCAAATATGCACTTTCTTCAAATTCATTGTCTATGTGTTTAAAACTTTTTTGAAATTCCAAACAGTTTTCTTCTGTTGAAGATGCTGGTTTCTCTGAAAAAGTCTGATAATTTTCTTCATTCTCTACTTTAAGATTTTTACCACACTGTAACAGGAACTAAAATGAAGATCTAGTTTTCTTTAATAGTTCTCTAAGTGTTACACTCACAGGTTGTTTTCCTGAACTACTTGTATGTGGGGATGGTAGGCTGGCACAACCCTGTGCAGTGCCAGCGGTGGGCTTTCCATCTTGATAATGAAATCTTGCTTTACCTCTCCCTCTGCCATCCCCACAGTGCAGAAAAGGCACCTAAAGTATTGCTACCCTGGCTTTTTTGCTTTTCACTTCTATTTGCATGGGATGCGTTTCTCCATCCCATCACTTTCGGTTTGTGTACATCTATAGGTCTCGACGTGGGTCTCATGTAGGCAGTGTATAGATGGGTCTTTTTTTTTTTTTTTAATACTCCATCACTTTGTATCTTTTTGATTAGTGCATTTAGTCCACTCACATTTAAAGTAATTACTGATTATATATATTATATATATAATATATATAAATACACACAGTTATTACCAGTTTTTTTATTGTGTCCTTATTGTTTTTGTAGTTTTTGTCTGTTTTTTCCTCCTTCTCTTGTTCTCTTTGGTTACGCTTGGATTTCTGTCTCTATTTTTATGTATCTACTATAACTTCTTCATTTGTGGTTACCACAGGGTTATATATAATATCTTAAGCATTTAACAGTCTGTATTATGTTGACTGTAGCTTAAATTCAAACATACACTAAAAGCACTGAAATAACCCCTCCATGTTTTGTGGATATGATGTCATATTTTACATCATCTTATTTTGTGTATCCTTAGACTAATTTTTGTAGATAAAATTGATTTTACTAATTCCCATATTTGGCTTCACTACTTCTAGTATGTTTGCCAAATTTAACTAAAGAGGTGAAAAACCTATACTCTGAAAACTAGAAGATACTGATGAAAGATATTGAAGGTGACACAAACAAATGGAAAGATATTCCATGGACATGGATTAGAAGAATTAATATTGTTTAAATGTCCATGCTACCCAAAACAATCTATAGATTCAGTGCAATCCCTATCAAAATACCAACAGCATTTTTCATAGAACTAAAACAAGTAATACCAAAATTTGCTTAGAACCACACAAGACCCTGAACAGCCAAAGCAAACCTGAGAAACAAGGGTGGAGGTATCACAAACCCAGATTTCAAGATATACTACAAAGCTGTAACAACAAAAGCAGCATGGTACTGGCACAAAAATAGACACACTAGGCCAACGGAATAGGACTAGAGAGCCCAGAAATAAATCCACGCTTATATGCTCAATTAATCTATAACAAAGGAGGCAAGAATGTACACAATAAGGAAAAGACAGTCTTTTCAATAAATATGGTTGGGAAAACTGCTACTTGCTGAAGAAGGAAACTGGATCAGTTTCTTACACAACACACAAAAATAAACTCAATATGATAAAAACCTAAATGTGAGAAACTGCAACCACGTAACTCCTAGAAAACATAGGTAGTAATCTCTTGGACATTGGCTTTAGCAATATTTTTCTAGATATATCTCCTCAGGCAAGAGAAATAAAAACACAATGAACTATTGGGACTACACCAAAATAAAAAGCTTTTGCACATCAAAGGAAACCATTAATGAAACAAAAAGGCAACCTACTGAATGAGAGAAGACATCTCCAAATAATACATCTGATAAGGAGTTAATATCCAAAAATATATAAAGAACTTCTATAACTCAATACCAAAAAAGCAAATAATCCAATTAAAAAATAGGCAGAAGGCTCGAATAGACATTTTCTTCAAAGAAGACATAGATGGCCAACAGACAGATGAAAAGATGCTCAACATCACTAACCATCAAAACCATAATGAGCTATCACCTTACAACTTTCAGAATGGGTAGAATTAAATATTGGCATGGATGTAGAGAAAATGGAATTCTCCTGTACTGTCGGTGGGAATGTAAATTGGTGCAGCCACCACGGGAAACAGTATGAAGTTTCTTAAAAAAATGAAAAATAGAAATACTATACAATCCAGTAATTGAATCCAAAGAAAACAAAAACACTAATTTGAAACAATATATGTACCCTTATGCTTATTATAGCATTATTTACAATTGTCAAGAAACGTAAGCAACCCAAGTGTCCAACGACAGATGGATGGAGAAGATGTGTATGTATATACAATGGAATATTACTCAGCCTTAAAAAACAATGAGATCCTACCATTTGTAACAATGCAAGTGGACTTACAGGTTATTATACTAAGCAAAATAAGTAAACAGAGAAAGACAAATGCCATATGATTTCACTTATATGTGAAATCTAAAAAAAAAAAAAAACAATCGAACAAACAACTAAAATAGAAATGGGACCCACAAAAACAGAAAATCAGTGATTGTCAGAGGGAAGGTACATGGGTACATGGGCAAAAGGGGTGAAGGAAAATAGAAGTGCAGGCTTCCAGTTACGGAATGAAGTCACAGGGAGGAAAGGTACAGCATAAGGAATCTAGTCAATGTATCATAAACAGTGTTATGTG
>CM053562.1:16078460-16141201 GCA_028646485.1 Cryptoprocta ferox
CAGAAAATCAGTGATTGTCAGAGGGAAGGTACATGGGTACATGGGCAAAAGGGGTGAAGGAAAATAGAAGTGCAGGCTTCCAGTTACGGAATGAAGTCACAGGGAGGAAAGGTACAGCATAAGGAATCTAGTCAATGTATCATAAACAGTGTTATGTGGTGGCAGATGGTAACTACCCCAGTGGTGAGCACAGCAATGCCACCATAATAATAATGTGTTGCCAATAAGGTGTGTTGGTAAGTGAAACATTTTCTTAGATTTTTATTTTAATTGTTTGATTTTTACTTAGGCTAACAGTGGTTCAAAAACCAAAAAACTGAAAAAAGAAATTCAGAGTACACTCTCTCCCACCTCATCCCTTACCTGCCCAATGACCACCCCTCCACCTCCAAAGGTTTCCACTGTTACTAGATCCCATATCCTTCCAGATATCTTTGTCTATACGAATACATATATACACTCCCGTCCCATGTCTCATGCCCTCCCTCTTTTTTCTCATTTAACAATGTATCTTGGAGATCTTTCATATCCATATGTTAAAAAGCTTCTCCTTTTCTTTAGGTTGTATATTCCACTGCACGGATGTAACATGCATGTGTCCAGAGTCAGACACACAGCCCCACTGAGCCACCCAGGTGCCCCTAATTTTTGTTCTTTTATCTTGTCAAAGGAGTCCCTAAAGCTAGCCATTCTACTAATAAGGCAATTGAGAGCTCTTTATAAATAATTTTTCCCCCAAATGTAGCCAATTTAAAGGCTCCCATTGTCTGGCCATTGACAAGTAGGGTTTTATTAATTTTAATATCGACTCCTATCAGTAAGCCTTTTTATGGCTTAACCAAAGATACTCTCACATGCACTCTCTAAAGTTTAAATAAACTTTAAAAAAAGAAAATTAGACTTAAGACAAATGCCCATTTAGTGAAAATAACCCTTTGTTTTTAAGTTTTTTTGGGAGAGAAAAACGGGAGGGACGGGGGGGGGGGGGCGCGACGGGGGGGGCGACGGGGGGGCGCGACGGGCGGAGCGGGGGGTCGCGGGCTGTCAGCGCAGAACCTGAGGCTGGGCTTAAACCCACAAAACTGTGAAATCATGACCGGAGCTGAAACCAAGAGTCAGATGCTTAACCAACTGAGCCACCCAGGCACCCCAAAATTTCCCCTTCTTAAAATCCAGCCCCGTCTGTTTTAACTTCGCCTTCCCTACAAGATTCACAGAGAGCACTCCAGCCTAATCTCTAGGTTCAAAGTGTATCAGTTAGTTTTGTAAACGCCGAAAACAGAAAGTGAATTTAGTGGAAGCCTGGGGAACCAACTCTAGGGCCTGGTTTACTATGATCAATCCCAGCCAGCTTCAGGCATTTTCATGCAATCACCTTTGCAGATGTAGCCTAGTCACCCACCCCCCCCACCGTGCACCAGAGAATTCATGTTCCCTGAACACCAGCAAACGTTTTAAAGTATAAAGCTAATACTTTATGCTAATAGAAGGCTTAGAGATGCCAAGGTTGAACCATAGTAACCAGAAAGAAGGCTTTTGTTAAAATGCTTTATTTTATACAGACTTGTACAAAGACAGCAATCTTTTGATTCTGATTTTCGTTAAAAATCTCCCTGATATAAAGAAGTAAATCTATTTAAAAAGGTGAACCAGTTCCTTGATATTCAGGCTGTAACCCAGTTCTCTGGAGAAAAATGGTCTTACAAATCTCTCCAAGAGCAGAAATGAAACTCTAGAAACAAGTCAAAACCCACCTACCTTTAACAATCCTTAAACCTCCCCTATTTTCAAAATGTGCATATTATAAAAGACCAGGATATTGAAACAAAATTGTCTCGTACTTAAGAAAAAAGGTACATTTTAAATTGCAATTATCCTGAAGCTCTTATAAAAATTTTTTACATTCTTTCTCTGTCCCTTGAAATGAAATCTTATCACATCTCTGAAATGTAAGCACAGTTCACAATCACCTGAGACTAAAGGAAAAAAAAAAAAGTGGTGGAAAAAGGCCCCCCTCTTTTTTTTTTTTTTTTTAAGTAGACTCTACTAGATCAGGAGTCATATGCTCTACTGACTCAGCCAGCCAGGCACCCCTTTTAAATACAAACTGCAGAAAGGGTTCTTACGCCCAGACTCTAGTACCTTTGATAATAGACGAGATATGCTCCAAATCTCCACCTTGAAGAAAACTTGGATACATTTTCTGTAAATTTTCTACCCCATCTTCTCTAGGACCTAAGAGCCACTCTTTAAAACGCAAAACTTTAGGGAAAAGTTTTCATCCAATAAATAAATACATACATACATAACATACATACAAGGAGATATTTGGAAATATTAGTAAAAATAAGCTCTAAATTTTTGTTTATACCTCATCTATGTATTTGTGTCCATATATGTTGTAAATACAAGATATTTTCTCTACTCCAAACGGTACTGCTAAAATTAATTTGTAAAAGAGCTCTATTTAGTTGAAGGCAAGTGCTTGTAAAATTTGGGCATTCTAAAACTCTCAGAAAGCTAGAAACTAACCCAAATGTTTTTCAAGTTCACGTGATCTGAAAACAGATTTGATATGAAAACTAGTTTAAAAAGACATATCTTTAGAGTTATCACCATTAAATATGTAACTTTTATTCTACCTAAGATATTGCTTACAACATCTGCCCACCAAAAAATAACAGCTTAGGAATAATGGCTGATTTTGTCTAATGTTTGATGAAGTTGTGTTAAGTCATTTAAACATAACTGTTTAACAAATAAAGTTTTAGGTAACCTTTTAAAATAGTGTCTCCAGGGGCGCCTGGGTGGCTCAGTCGGTTAAGCGGCCGACTTCGGCTCAGGTCATGATCTTGTGGTTTGTGGGTTTGAGGCCCGCATCGGGCTCTGTGCTGACAGCTCAGAGCCTGGAGCCTGCTTTGAATTCTGTGTCTCCCTCTCTCTCTGCCCCTCCCCTGCTCATGCTCTGTCTCTCAAAAATAAATAGACGTTAAAAAATAAAATAAAATAGTGTCTCCAGATCTTTTTAGTAACTTGAAACCTTAAAGTTTTGCTAAGTTAAATGATGAGTTAAGATAAATTCATTAAATATCTATATCCTTTCCAAATAGGACAAAACACTAAAACACTAATTACTAAACACAGGTTTATCCACCTTTGGATTCTTATTACAGAGAAACTAAAAGATATTTAGATGTGTTAATACTACATTAAAAAATTTAGCAGCACCTGGGTGGCTCAGTTGGTTAAGTGTCCAACTTCAGCTCCATTCTTGACCTCATGGCCCATTTGTAAGTTTGAGCCCCAAAACTCTGTGCTGTTAGCACAGAGCCTGCTTCAGATCCTCTGTCCCCTCGCTCTCTGCCCCTCCCCACCCACACTCCCTCTCTCTCAAAAATATTTTTAAAATTCCAAAAGACACACATACGTTTCTAGAAATTATAAAATGTATTTATAAGTCTGCAAATTTAAGGACTGTTGGTTACCAGACCATTCATAATTGCTTACCTCTCAGTTTTCACTGGAAATTAGTTTCTAAGGTTAAAAATTCAAATTAATGTATATAATTAAAACTACTAGGGGCACCTGGGTGGCTCAGCTGGTTAAACGTCTGACTTCGGCTCAGGTCATGATCTGAGTTGGTGGGTTCGAGCCCCCTGGACCCTGCTTCAGATCCTGTGTTTCCCTCTTTCTCTGCCCCTCCTTGCTCGCTTACACATGCTCGCTCGCTCTCTCTCAAAAATAAACAAACATTAAAAAAAAAAACTACTAAAAATACGGAAAACATCTCCATAGGCCAAGTAGGTAGGATATGTTTTCACTAAAAAAAAAAAAAAAAAAGTATGAGAATTAGAGATGAATTTTGGTTAAGGGGAAAACAAAGAAAAACACATGACAAAACCGAAATGCAGGGGAAGAAACTTAGAGGTTTGTTGGAAAGGAGTCTTTGAAAAGAATTTTAACCTGTGATCAAGCTGGTTAAGACTCAAATGAAGTTATCTTATAAAATGAGTTTTAAGGGACACTTGGGTGGCTCATACTGTTAAGTCTGACTGTTAAGTGTCTGACTCGATTTTGGCTCAGGTCATGATCCTAGCCAGGGTTCCTGAGTTCAAGCCCCACCTGGGGCTGGGCTCAGTGGGGCTCTTCTCAGGATTCTCTCTCTCCCTATCTCTGACCCTCCCCCGCTCATGTGCACGTGTGTGCACTCTCTCTCAAATACACTTTAAAAATAAACAAATGAAGTCTTTGACCTGGAATATTCTGAAAGATTTGTTAATATATAAATGGGGGGGGGACCTGGGGGAAAATATGTAAAAATGAGTAAAATATGGGAAGCATTGTCAATTAAGTAATATTAAGTCTTTACATTGTATTTGTAAGATTGTGGCACATGTGGATAAAGTGGTATTTTGGAAACATCATCAGATAAAAACAGTTCTTGAGCCCCGCTGGAAAAGACCTTACCAAGTACTCCTGACCACTGATGATGCTACAGCCAAACTAAAAAGTATTACGTCTTGGGTACACAACACACAGCTTTAAAAAAAAAAAAAAAAAAGGCTCCACCTGACACCTGGTCCATACAGATGCGGCAGACCTCTAAATCAAAATGACAAGGAAGAGAAGCAGCTAATATTGAGGTAGACTGCTTCAGCCCAAGATGACAGATTGATTTCATACTAAAAACATAAAATCTATTCTCCTTTTCCTTTACTCCGGAACTGGCCTGGAAAGATTAATGTCCCCATCTGTTATCTCCCAGGCCGTTGCTAAGAGGGCATAACCTCTTTAATTTCCGGCTAGGAGAAAATCTAACTGTGCTCTTAACTTTTCACAAGCAAAATAAGATACCTCATCTGTCGATTCCCCTGAATTTACATTGTTGAGTTGAAAAGGACCCACCAGGAGGCTTTCATGACTCAAAGATTCATTTCTTTTGACAGGTCCCTATTTCTCTGACTAGAGATACACATAAATGAGGCTATGCTGAAGAACTGCCCCTTAATTCTTAAAATTACTGCAAAATCTGTTGCTAAAGCAATAGCAGCCCGATAAAGATCCTTAGACTCTCCAGCCTAAGTTGTCCTTAATAATAGCTCTTGATTATCTTTTATCTGAGCAAGATGGCTGTGCTTACGGCCACCACCTGCTATGCTTGCATTAACACTTCTAGGGAAACCGAAACTCAATTACTAAGATCACAGAACAAGCCCCTTGGCTTAAAAAGGTAGCTCCTTGCATGGGGTCTTTCTTTGAATTACTTCTGATTGGTTTGGGTCTTGGGAACCATAGCTCTATAGTACACTCCATGTATTGGGAATTACCTTGCTTCTAGTAATCATACGAACTTCTGTGGTCTGCTGTATTCTCTTAAAAGCTTTAAATGCATGCTCACAGCTGCTAACCACCAAGCAAATGATCTCCCTAAGACCTGAAACATCTGTGGGTGCCTGGCGGGCTCAGTTGGTGGAGTGTGGACTCATGATCTTGGGGTGATGATCAAGCCCCACACTGGGCATAGAGATTGCTTTAAAAAAAAAATTAAAAAGGACTTGAAACATCTAAGGAACAAAGAAAATCACCAACTTAAAAAAAAAAACTGTGAACCGAAAGCCATGACCCGTGGAAATCCCAGAGATTAAGCCATGACCTATGGACAGGTCAAAGAAATAACAAAAACTGCTAGAACTTGCGGTTAGTACCTGAGAGTGGCACTAATGCCTTTAATTTTGATCACATTTCTGTTAAGCTGAGAGTCTGATCTAAAGGGGGTAACTGTAAAATAGAAAACCATAGACCCAAAATGGCATCGTTTAGCCCTAGTCTCTAAACCGGGGCTTAATACCGAACCTAACTGCAATTTCAACCTCCCCCAGCAAAGCAGTGTTAACTGGTCAGTCAGGAATTTTCTGATGGGTGCCAATGACTGCCACAAGGGCCCTCCATCCCCACAATGGAAGATGAGGTCATCTGCATAAGACCCCATGCTCTTTCCCCCTAAGGGAAGGCGATCTTCCCTGGAAAAATCCTTTTCTTTTTGCTGGTAACTTTCTTGCCTCACCCTCCTTCCTATAAAAATCTTCATTTTCTATAAGGCCTGAGAGCTTCCCTCTACTTGCTAGATGGGATGGTGCCTGATTCAAGCATGACTTAATAAAGCCAATTAGATCTTTAAGTTTACTCAGCTGCATTTTGCTGAACATAATGCAGGCATAGATTGTATAGGCCACTAGAAACTCAAGACTCTTCCAAACCAGAGTAAACGCTACATATTACATTTCAGCTACAGAAAATGATAGCTTCCAATAAAAGCTGTTTATAGAAGAAACATATGTACAGCATAATACAGAATATAAAAGTGAAAATGAGATTACTGGAAAGCCAACATTTTTTCAATCTATTAATAAAAGATAAACTGAATGCCTTCAGTGCTAAAATTCTCATGGAGAAAGACAACAATTCTGCAATCACTTTTGGAAGTAAGACAAGCACAAATGGAAATTCAATACTGATTTGACACATAACTGAGTCAAATGAATACCAAGGTCATTGCAGCTGGGCTGGAAAGAAGTGTCCTGGAAAAGGCAGCTTCACTAAGGCTTTGAAGGGACGGGACGAATTTTTATACAGTTGGGGGGCGGGGAAAGAGGGGCGGGGGAAGGGAGAGAAGGTGACGTTTGCCCAAACCAAAAAGGAAAATGAACGAGATACATTCATAAGACAAGGGGAGATCATTCTGGCTGAAAGAAACAATTCGTGTTGAGGGGCAGTGCAAGGTTTGCTTTTACCTGTGAAACTGAAAGTTAAGGAGACTTAGATGTCAAAATTAAACATTTTCCTTCAATTCTTCCCCACACTATTTCTCATCAACTTCCTCTCTACCATCTCCTAACAGGTTTCTTTTTATTTTAAAACATCTCTCATTCTTTTTTGGTATAATTTTTTTCTGACTAGAAATACTCTTAAAACATTTAGTGGTCGGTTATATTACTTCTTCTGTGAATGTTTTACGTCCTTTGCCTACATTTCTATTATATTGTCAATATTTACTTATTGGTTAATGCTGGATATATGAAGATTGCGATCTATTCTGTTCTGTACACATTCTATCCTGTCCCCCTGTCACCTCCCAAAATGCCTCCACTGGGCCCTCTTCAATTCATGCTGTTTGGTCATCAAAATCTCCTAAATCCTCAATTTCTCTTACCATCTTCAGATTTTTGCCCTAGCTGAATCTTGAATCCCTCCTGATAGCTTCCCCTGTGGTTTTTTTTCCCCCCCACAACTGGGCATAGAGGTGTGCGGGAAGTGTACTGCTCACTCTTCAGGGCAGCTCCCAAACCTTCTTTCCTGAAAGGAGGCTGTGACTTTAATGTTTTTGGGTTATACCTCCCACCACCCCTCACTCTTGCACTCATCTACCACAGCCTCCCTTTCATTTTTAAATGAATCTAGATCCTGGCTCACTGTTACTCTCTCCAATATCATTATTATTTTTTTTTAAAGTAGGCTCCAACACGGGGCTTGAATTCATGACCCTGAGATCATGACTGGAGCTGAGATCAAGAATAAGATGCTTAGGGGAGTCTGCGTGGCTCACTCGGTTGAGCGTCCGACTTCCACTCCGGTCATGATCCTGCAGTTGGTGAGTTCCAGCCCTGCACTGGGCTCTCTCCTGTCAGTGCGGAGCCAGCTTCGGATCCTCTGTCCCCTTCTCTCTCTGCCCCTCCCCTGCTCCTCTTTCTCTTAAAAATAAACAAACATAAAAAAAAGAGTCAGATGCTCTCTCTTCGATATTCTTGCCCTAATTCCTGGTGAGCTCAATATACATGAAATTATCCCCTGATCTCTCTGTACCTCGAACTCCTCTCCTCCAGTGACTTTTATACTTACTTCCTTGCTCTGGGTCTTTTATTACCGTTAAGCACAGGCTTTCTGTTACCTCGGTTTTGTGTATCTCCTTCTCTATTGCTTATTTCTAGCTTGCTCCTTCAAACACCCCAAATACAGTTTCTGGGAGGTTTTAAATTCATTGATCCTATCACCTTTTCATTCTCAGCTCTTGATTTCCTGTCTCCCCTTACCCAGCCTGAATTCCAGTGTGTAAATACAATGTTGTCTTTCCTACATCCTCAACTCTCCGGCCCCTCTCTAACATCACTGTACTTGCTCCAATTCGTGTTACTATTTCCCATCTACTTCTATTTCACACCAGTTCTTCCTTCCTTAAATCCCTAACACCTGCTCCCACATCCTCACACGCCACTTAGGACTTCTTTTTAATTATAAAATTAGAAGCAATCAGGAATTTCCATAAACATCCACTATTACATCTATCCACTTACAAGTATCTAATCACATGCTGTACATTCCCTCCTGTTATTAAAGATCCATTCTAGTATAGTAGCCACTAACCACATATTGGTACCAAACACTTGAAATGCCAGTGCAACTGGGGAACATTAATTCCTAATTTTATTTAATTTTAATTCATTAAAAATTTAAACTGAAGTCGAGGCACCTGAGTGACTCAGTCGGTTGAGTGTCCGACTTTGGCTCAGGTCATGATCTCATGGCGTGTGAGCTCAAGGCCAGCATCCGGCTCTGTGCTGACAGCTCAGGGCCTGGAGCCTGGTTTGGATTCTGTGTCCCACTCTCACTCTGCCCCTCCCTTGCTCATGCTCTGTCTCCCCCTCTCTCAAAAATAAATAAAACATTAAAAAAAATTAAAAAATTTTAAACTGAAGCAGCTGTAAATATTGAACTTTATTGTTTGGGTAGGACTATATTTTCCATTTTAATAGTGGAAAATTTGGCATCCAAACAGATGTGCTGTAAGTAAAATTCAAACTGGATTTTGAAGATCTAGTATGAAAAAAGAATGCGAATATCTCATAAGTCATTTTCAGAGATTACATATTGAAGGAATATTTTGGATATGCTGGGTTCAAATATTTTATTAAAATTAATTTCATGTTTCTTTTTGCTTTTTTAACATGGCTACTAGAATGTTTTAAATTACACATGTAGTTGGCATTATATTTCTATTGGACAATGCAACCACATGATGAACTGTCCATGTTCCTTACACCAAATAATGGAACAGGAGACCCGTCACCTTTTATCTACACAAGGGCACAGATCCAGCAATTCTTCCCTCTCTTAATTTTCCTCACGCTACCCGATCTTTCCCTTTAACACAAAAACCTGCAGTTAACTTCTGTCACGTGAAAAAACAAGGACACAAAACACTCACTCTTAACCCACCTCTCCTTCCAGCTACTGACCCATTTTTCTGCTCCCCTTTGCGGCAAAACATCTGCAAAGGTTTGTCTATACTCGTAGTCTCCCAATTTCTTTCCTCATTCTCTCTTGAACGCTTAACCCCCACCACGCCATTAAAACTGCTATGATGAAGGCCCCAACCTCCACACTGCTAACACCAATAGCCAATTCTCGCCTTTTTTAATGGGTCGGAACAGAGAACGGACCACTGCCTGCTCCCAGAAACTGTCACCTGTGTCTGGGCCACGACACTATCCAAGCCTTCCCTCTCCCTCACTGAACTCCCGTCCAGTCTTCTTTGCTCGGCTCTCCTTGCTTAACGTTGGGGATCCCTGGGGCCTCGATCCATGGACGGCTTCTCTTCTCCACCTGCACTAACTTCTTATAAATCGGTGGCCATTTGCAGCTTTCAATGCCTGTCAGTTATAGGCTTAGGAACACCACCAAATCTGCAGCTCGGACCTCCCCTCAGACGGGTCCGCACTGGGCACTACAGTTGGCAGAGTAGTAGGGGACCCGTGGGTTTGGGGACTCAGTGGGGAGGGGGAGGCATGGGGCTAAGGGCGCGGGCCTGACCTGCCGGACGGTCCGCAGCAAACAACCCAGCATGGAGGCCGCCATGTTGCTCGCCGCAAGCGCCAAACGGCCGCAATTTTATTGACTGCCAAATACGGCGCGGACCCGAGGGGCGGGGCCCGGGCCGTGGGGGCGGGGCGGAGGGCGGGTCTTTAGCCTGCCTCAGGAGGGCTTATTGGCTTCGCGTTCTCGCGGTATTTCAAGGAACGTGGGCAAATAAGAAATCGGGAGGGAGCGCAGATTTGAAACAGACGGTGCAATTCTGTGCTTCGGCTTTGTTGCAGCCTTTCCTGCAACGTTTTTAAAAATTTTTTATTTATTTTTTAAATATTTATTTATTTTTGAGAAAAAGATAGCGTGCAAGCAGGGGAGGGGCAGAGAGAGAGGGAGACACAGAATCTGAAGCAGGTTCCAGGCTCTGAGCTGTCAGCACAAAGCCCAGCGCGGGGCTCGAACTCACAAGCTGCAAGATCATGACCTGAGCTGAAGTCAGACGCTTAACCAACTGAGCCATTCCGGCGCCCCATCCTGCAGCTTTACATACTGTTGAGCTCCCTTCGTTCCTGCCCGCTTACTTTCCTACCACTCCCCAGACTCTCCAGCTTATCATCATCAATTTCTCTTTCCCTGAGCCTTCCTGTGTCTTGCTCAACCTGCTTCTCCTCCTCCATCCAGTTTGGGATGCTATTTGCCATAAATCTTGAATTATTGCCAACTCCTCCGTCTCTCCTTCCTGTAGATTCTGCAAATCTTTTCTGTCCACTATAATGGCGATAATTATCATATTAATGATGGCAATGATAAAAATTGTTTCCATTTACATGTCTAGGATTTTTATATATATTAAACATTTGGGGTTTTTGGAGGGGAGGGAGAAGCATTGCCATTTAGAAACTGCTGTTTTCTGGCTCAGTTGGAAGAGCAAGCGACTCGATCTGGGGGTTATGAGTTGGAGCCCCACATTTGGTGTAGAGATTACTTAAATAAATTAAAAGTTTTCAGTCTATATTACAGGGAACTTCTAGGTCATCTTTATGGCAGATGTCTTTGGTCTGGAGTGAACACTCTGAGGGGCCCCTTTCCTTTGTTTGGTTGTAAGGAGAGTACCACCTACCCACGATTTTGGAGAAGAGTATCAAGGAGTGTATACCAGCATGGCAAAGACCTGTATCTTAGATGTGCTAATGGGTGAAGTGAGGAGATGCCCATGTGCTATTTACATCTTATGGGAAGGAAGCTGAATGCAGACTCCTTTCTTTAAAGGTTCAATTTTATTGGAACATCTCTAATGGACCGCGGAGGAACTGACTGAGATCACCTGGCAGCAAAGAACAACATGGGCTGCTGTCAAGGTAGAATCAGAAAATTCCAGGGCCAGTGTCAGGTAGGCATCTATTCCTAATGTTAGCCCCTGGGATGCCTTTCTCTCCCCGCAACTGAGGGTCATCTAATCAGATTATGAAATGAGTGAGCCAGCTTTGTGTACAGTGGCCTTTTGCTTCCTTTATGTAAAAATAGTTCTAATAGCATATTTTTTTTGAAGAGAGAGAGAGCAAGGGAGGAGCATCAGGAGAGAGAGAGAGAGAGAGAGAGAGAGAGAGAATCTTAAGCAGGCCCCACATCCATCGTGGAGCCTGTTGTGGGGCTCAATCTCACGAACCGTGCGATCATTCCTGAGCCAAAAATCAAGATGCTCAACTGACTGAGCCACCCAGGCACTCCTGAAAGCATCTTTAAACAGCATCAGTAACTTTTTAAAAATATTGTGGTAAAATATATATAATATAAAATTTCACATCTTAATTATTTTTAAGTGTACAGTTCAGTGATGTTAAGTACATTCACATTGTTGTACAACCACCTCCATCATCCATCTCTAGATCTTTTTAATCCTCCCAAACTGAAACTGCACCCAGGAAACAATACCTCTCTATTTCCCCATCCCCTGGCAGCCACTATTCTGCTTTCTGTCTCTATGAATCTGACTATTCAATGGACTTTATATAAGTGGAAGCTGACAGTTGTCCTTTTGTGACTGGCTTCTTCCACTGAATGTCTTCAAGTTTTATCCGTGTTACAGTATGTGTCTGTACGTCATTCCTTTTTATGGCTGAATAATACTCCACGGTGTGGATAGACCACATTTTGTGTCTCTATTCATCTGTCAGTGGACATTTGCTTTGCTTCCACGTGTTGGATATTGTGAATAATGCTACTGGGAACATGTAGGTATAAATGTCTTAAACAGCAATAGTATCTCATGAGGCTGTCTTTCACTTTAAGAAGAAAGTAAAGTAATTCGATGGCTAGTCACTTAGGCAGCTCTCAGATAGTAAGAGAAAATTCCAGGGTCTTCTTTAATTAGTAGTGTTGGTTTTGTAAAACAGCCTAAGATGTTCCTCCAACGCACCCTTCTCCATTTGTGTGTGTGGGGAAGCATGGCAAGCCCTGAAGGCTCACTTTACCTGAGGTTTCCTAAGCAGTCCGTGATTCTCCCTGGCCATTTGACAGAAGGTGGGGAAGGCTCTTGGCCTTACTGTCCCAGAATTCTAGGATGAGGAGGACAATCACCACTCATTCATTTATTTATTCAACAAATATATATTAAGTGCCTAGTATGCGTGTATATGTGTGTGTGAGGTGGGGTGAGAGAAGGGAATGCCTGCCCTTCTCATGCTTATATTCAACTGGAGATTCCAGAGTTAGATATAGATGGAGATAGTCCCCATTGTCAGTTATACTGCCTTTGCTTTTTCCAGATAGTCTTTCCTTTGAAGGCTAGAAGGCACTTTTTGGATGGACAGATTAAAAATTTAATTGTTAAACGTTTTGATATTTCATTGTGAGAAGGTGTCCCAGTCACCATGTTGATTCTCGGCCTAATGAATTAACAAGAGCCGTTCATTGTATGAGATGATGAAATTGAGGCACAGGGAGGTTCTGGAACTTGCCAAGCTCACAGAGCAAGGCCCCAGACTAAGGCCCAGGTTCTAAATCCTCACTCTGTCTTCTGGAGGAGCAACAGCTCAAGGAGAAAGTCCTGATTGCTGTCACAGAATCCTTGCTTACAAAATCCTTACTTATGTCCATTGGTTAACGTACAGATTTCATGCCATTTCAATCAAAACTTCCAATGGGGGTGGGAGGGGGGACTTCTAATGAGTTTTTTTCTTAACAAAATAATTCTAAAATCTATGTAAGAGAATAACTCAGATGGGAATGTCGTAGAAAGCTATGCAATTTTTGAAAAGGAAAAAAACGAATAGCCTTGCTCTACCAGATATTAAAATGGCATGTATTATAAAGCCATAGTGATCGAACTACGGCTTGGCACCGGTGCCAAAATCAACAGACAGGTAAAGGAACTTAAATCAGGCGGCCCAGAAAAATCCCCCAATGTAACTGCAATTGCTTATATATTAAAGAAAGCATAACAGTCACTGATGGTAGAACAACTGGTTAAAGAGTTAGGGAAAGCAGTCTTTTGTTTCTTTTTTTTAAAGATTTTAATTTCTTTTAAGCAATCTCTACACCAAGTGTGGGGCTCAAACTCACAACCCTGAGATCAAGAGTTGCATGCTCTACCAACTGAGCCAGCCAGGTACTCTGGGAAAAAATGTTTAATTGTATCTTTGCCTCTTACCATAGATACATTAGAGAGTTAAACGCTAACAAAGCTTAAAACACACACACACACCGAAGAAAACATAGTATCTTTTTAAACTTGAAGCCCAGCAGACAATCCTCAGGATGTCTAATAACGACAAATATTCAACCTCCCTAGTTTCCAAGAGAAAGCAAATTAAAACAATGACAATTTAATCTAGCAAATTACCAAAGGTTAAAAGAAAGTTCAGGGTTATGGTGGGTGTGGGGAAATGGGTAATTTCCTATCCTATCAGTAGCAATATAAATTGGCATAACTAGTCTACAAAAGAGTTTGGCAAGAGTGTTTTCAAGATTTTTATCTATTGACCTAGTTATACCACTTTAAGGGATCTATTCCAAGGAAATACTGAGAAACTCTAAAGTTTATTTATAAGGACATGTGCCATGGGATTATTTAGAATAAAAACAAATAAATAAAACAGTAGAGGGAGAGTTAAATAAATAACTAATAGTAGAGGCAGAGTTAAATGAATTAAGAGATAACGTGTTGTAATTCTAGTTTATAAAATCTGATGGGTTCCAAATTTTGAAAAAATGTATGGGTAAAGATAGAGGTATAGTTATAGGATAGATAGATATAGAAAGAGTAAGAGGGAAATAACTCAAATACTAAGTAATAGGCGAGTGACCAGATTACTGGTTATATTTATGGTTTTTTTTTAATTTTTAAGTCTTTATTTATTTTTGAGAGAGAGAGAATGAGCACAAGCAGGAGAGGGAGACACAGAATCTGAAGCAGGCTCCTGGCTCTGAGCTGTTAGCACAGAGCTCGACGCAGGGCTCAAACCCACAAACCGCGAAATCATCACCTGAGCCGAAGTCAGAGGCTCAATTGACTGAGCCATCCAGGCGCCCCTATATTTATGTTTTTAAAATTTTTTCAATTTCCCTATAATTTATGTTTTACTTTTAGACTTACAAAAAGTTCACATTGATTTAAAATTATTAATCAGTCCTTGTCTTTTCATGCCTCTATTATCTCACACAAAATATCTGGAACATGTGTTTCTCCAAGGACATGACAATGGGTCATGCTCTGGTCCCAGTTAATCGTCTCTGCTAATCCTTGGGGACACGTGCAATCTCAGCCCTCGACAAAGCAGGAGGAAATGAAGAAATCAGGGATGTTTGCTTCATTCATATTTAATACCAAGCCATTCGCTCTCCCCTTGGGCTTCATTTCTCTGTCTCCTCTATGTCTACCATCAAATAAGTTGTTCCTTTAGTGTCTAGTCTATAGCGAATACAGGATCGATCATTTCCTTATCCTCTCTGTTTGGGGGGAGGATTAATTATTCCTTTTCACTATTTTGTAAGTGGTAAATACCAGGGCTCCTTGGCTGCAGCCCCTGGAATCACAGAGTAAGAATATTTACTTGGCATGTGTCTGTCCCTAGGGACCCTGTCCGGCCCAGCAGTCCAGGCTGACTCAGGAAACCTGACTCAGCAGCCTCCCTGGACGAACTCCCTCCCCGCTTTGCCCCTGCAGTGCCTCACAACCCTGGTGTTCTCCAGGAGGAACCTCGAGGGCCAGGCCGCCCACATATGGAAAGTTGGAATACGGTTTGACTCAAAAGAACAGACTTCTTGGGCTTTCGGTGATCCGTGTGCGGGGACGGCTATGAGAGGGGGGAAAAGAAGAGGGAAAGTAGGAGTGAAGGAAAAGATGGTGTGGAAAGAGAAAGGCACAGGGACACACACACACACTCACAGAAGCATTTTCAGCCCTGGCTCTAAAATGGTGTGTACAGGTAGTCGGCCTTCATTAAACACCACCAGCTGAATAGTAACTCTACTGGTGTACGAGCGTGGCCCTGGGGTGGGGTGGCCTTCGGCCTTACTTGGGCAAGCGGCTGCCTGCGAGTCTCCTCCTGGAGCTACATGCTGTTCACAGACTGAACACAAGGTGGCAGTAATACCACATCTGAGTTCCCAGGCCGGCCGGGCCGTCCTCCCCCAGTTCCCACATACGCGGCCTGATGCAAACTAGAAACGTGCGCGCGCGCACCCCCACATACGCCCACGGATACACACCTGTCCTCGAAATAAAATGATGACATAATAGCTTCAGGTAGGACCCGTGTTTTCGATTGAGTTTGCCTCTTTTGTAGGAATTACCGGCAAGACAGGCTACGTGATTTGTAGGACCCTCGTGCAAAATGAAAACGTAGGGCTCCTTGTTCAAAAAGCAGGAGAAAGGTGCTATGAAACGTAGTCAGATATAAAACTGAGTTCAGGTGCGATGAGACTACCGCAAGCTGACCTCAAGCGCCTCTTGCTTGTTGCTCCGTGGCTTCTCTGAGGTCCCCATGCGACACCTAAGGAACCAGGGGTCTGCTTAACATACATACAGGGCTACCAAGTGCAGAGCCTTAGACACCCCAGGGGACACCCTGAACCAATGGGGGATGGAAGCCTGTGGAGAACATGTCTCCTGTGACTCCTTGAAGGCTCAGAGATATGGAACACCAGTCAGGATGTAGTGACACATCCTGGCATTGCCCTTTCCTCTTTGCTGGTTCCACTGCCCTGATCCCTCACTCCTGCTCCCCAGGCTGGCTGCCCACAGCTATTGGCACATAATCCTCTGTCTTGGATTCTGTTTTGGGGGGGGGGGGTTGGGCGAGTAGCAGGGGAATTCAGGCTAAGACAGAAATATCACATCCAAACAGATCATCCAAATCTTATTGATTCTACTTCTACTTGTCTTTTAAATCTTCTCCATTCCTACTGGCTCCTGTAGGCCAGACCCTCTTCATCTCCTGCCTGAATTCATGTCAACTGGATTCTGAATTGCTCTTTTCCCTACTCCTCCTTCTTTTACTTAACCTATGACTTTCCCCATAAAAGCATCCCCCCTTTCCTGCTGCCAGAGTGAACTTTCTAAAACTCGACGACTGCTCATTTTTGGTAGTTCCCCATTGCTTACGGAATAAAGTCCAAACCCCTTATCTCAATCTGTGATCATCCCAGCCCTCTGCAGCAAGGATTCCCATCCCTGCCAAGCACTTCTCACTACGTTGGATCCCCTAACTTACAAGGTTCCCCTTGGTGGCTCTTCCTTGTGAAGCCTTTATTTCGGGCAACCTCTCCATTGGGTTCAGTTTAGTCTATTAAATGCATAATTGAACCCCTGGCACATAGTCATTTCAGCCATTCGTGGGGGCGAGGAGCAGGAAACGAGGTGGGTGGACCCACTCATTCTTCGAGATCTGGCTCCCTGGCTCATAGCTGCATTGCTATATTATTATTATTATTATTATTTTATTTTAGAGAGAAAGTGTGGGGGGGGAGGGGAGGAGAGAGAGAGAGGAGAGAGAGAGCGAGAGAGAGAGAGAGAGAATATTAAGCAGGCTCCACACTGAACATGGGACTCCATCCCATGATGCTGGGATCATGACCTGAGCCAAAATCAGGAGTCAGATGCTTAACCCACTTAACTGACTGAGCCACCCAGGCACCCCTGCATTACTGTTTTTTAATTCTGCTATGATTCAGAGACGACAAGTAAATCGGTGACAGAAATGGCTGAGAATAATCTTCTTTGTAAGAGTCTGAGCACAAAGGCACAAAGACACGAGACACATATCTGCAGATAATTCTCAATCCTCCTCTCCAGCTCCCAGGGCTCATGATCTCAGACATGGCTGAACTCATCAGTCATCAGCCAGAACTCCTGAACTCGGGAGAATGCCTGAGACGCCTCTGCCTATCACTTTCATCTTTTAGAAACTAACTAATGAATTGTGGGGGCAGAAAAAGAAACATTTTGAGTAGGACCCCCAGGAAGACGCCTGCCCAGATGAATCATCCCGTGCCTGACGCTTACCTCAGCTTCATTAGATGTTGAAATCTCTGTCCTGGGAAGGGCACGAGCTTCATCAGCATGACATGCAAAGTATGTACAGGCATGTTTCTGAGAGTGGGGGTGCAGCTTCATGCCTGCGCATGACGTGCCACCTCTGAACATCCACCTGCAGCCCTAGTAAGAGGGGCCCGCTCACCCCCGTTCGGCGGGACGCAGCTTTGGAAGTTATTCCCCATGTTCTTATTTGCTGCAAATAAACATAATTCTGTGAGGCGGCTCCCCCTGCCGTAGTCTGTCTGTAACCCGCCGGGGAACGGACCCACATTGGTTCGGCGACAGGATCTGTACAGAAGCCCGTGCTGTCAACTCCACTCTTCGTCCTAACTTCCTACCCTCCTTCTGCCAAGGCCACTCCCCAGGTCAAGGGCCTGGTTTACCTTCCCTCTCTGTACTCATTACCTGTGGCTTCTGTAACAAGTTGCCACCAACTGGGTGACTTAAAACAATGGAAATGTGTTCTCTCAGGGCTCTGGAGGCTGGCAGTCCCTAATCGAGGTGCTGGCCGGGTCACACTCCCTCCAGGGGCTCTAAGGGAGGATCCTTCCTTGCCTCTTCCAGGTGACTCCTGGCATTCCTCGGCTTCTTGTGGTATCACATTGCAATCGCTGCCTTCGTCTTTCCCTGGCCTTCTTCCCTGTGTATTTGAACTCTAACAAGCACACTCTCATTTGCATTTAGGCCATTCTAAGTCAGTATGACGTCATCTCAGTCCTTACCTTAATTATACCAGCAAATACCCTACTTTCAAATAAAGTCACACTCTGAGGTTGTAGGAGGCCATGAATTTGGGGGGAGCTCTATTCAACCCACTGCACTCATCTACTTTATCAAGACCTCAATGCCAGCACTTCTGCTTCTTTGTTTATTCATTTTTGAGAGAGAGAAAGAGAGAACATGTGCCCGCGTGTGGGGGAGGGACAGAGAAGGGGACAGAAGATCCAGAGCGGGCTCTGCATGGACAGCACAGAGCCCGATGCTGGGCTTGAACTCATGAACCGTGAGATCACGACCTGAGCCAAAGTCGAACGCTTAACCAATTGAGCCACCCAGGTGCCCCAGCACCTCAATTTCTTTACCTCCTTTTTCCTCTTCTGACCTCCAAGTTCCTCTTTTCCTATTTGACTCCATTAAGATGACTCATAATTTGGGTGCTCAGGACTCGGTCATCTGCTTTCTAAAGAGATATACAAAGGGAAGTCAAAGTCAGGGAGGGTGGGACTGATACATTCACGCACACATTCTTTAATATTGTACTTGTTTGACATGTTCCCCCAAGCTGTCAATATATATATATAATTATTATATTATATACTGTATATGTTATTATAAATATAATAACATATATATTGTTTGTATTAATTTCCCCAACTCATTTGAAAGTTCCTTAAGGCAATGTGCTGTTTTCACCTTAATCCCAGGTTCTTAGCAGAGTGTCTGGTGTATATTGTAGGTCCTCATAAATATTTATTGGATTACAATAATTCAGATTTTTACCTTTGACCGTGTCCTAACCAGACACTGCTGATTTGACCAGTAAAGGACTAGAATGGCACAAAATTATCTCTTCATTCCTCATGGACTTTTCCTTCAAATTCAGCCTCCAAGCTGGCCTAGTTTTTTAGGAAAAAGGTGCGACAAAGATGACAGAGACCACATCACGATGCTGATGGGAATAATCTAAGCATTTTGTCTTAGAATGGAAGTAAAGTCCATGAGGACAGATATGAGGCTTGGCCTCTGTATTCCTAGGACCCCGTATGCCGCCCTGTACCGAGCCAGACCCAACAAACCCTTGATAACAATGACCATACTTCATCTGCTGAAACCCAGGCAGATGTGGTCACTCTGCTCTCCCCTGGAATGCCCAGGAGAGACTTGCCTGCTCCCTGAAGAGACAAGGGCCCCCAGAGCCACCTGGCCTTCGTGTGTTCCAGACCTCCTGCCTCGGCGGACTTCCACGAGAGTCCCGGCACTCTCTGCACGGGGCCTCTGTGCCCAAGACCACGGCCCCCTTGGTTGTCAAGCTGATTCTATTGCTGGCTCCTGCCTCCTCCTCCCCTTTCCAGAGGGGAGTCTACACTTACTCTGAGGGTTTGGATCCAACTCAGTGCTATCCCAGGCGCTCTCCTCCAGCTGCTTGTGGCCCAGGCTGAAAACAAAATGTTTCGTGTGGTTTCAGGGATGAGGTCACACCGTTTTCTTTTGCAATGTCCCTAACAGATTTTCATTTGGGGGGATACACGGTTGAGAGGAAAACAGCTTCTTCTTTCTTTGACACCATTTCTCCTTTTTTCTTTTCTTTCCCCTCTTCCGAGTTTGTCTAAATTCCGAACGCCGATGAAAAGGCAAAACGTTAGCATTTAATGGAAGTGCATTGCTTTTAGTAGCTATGGGGACGGAAATATCAAAGAGCCAGAAGTTAATGGGATTCAAGGGTAGGAAACCTCTGCAAAGGCACAGGGTGAGTCCTGACGATGCCAGCACAAGGCAGAGGTGGGCTTTTCTGGAGAAGATGCATGGTCAGGTGATCCTGTGGGCCACCCAGCAGGCCTGGAGCAACAGAAATGTGTCCTGTCCTTTTGTCCAAAGTCCGTGCTGGGGCTTAGGAAGGAGTGAGAAAAGAGCACTCACTTTACACTCACTTTACATTCTCTGTCTGCCCGAGACCCTTCTCCATGGCTTTCTCCCAGAAACCCAAGAATCCTTAAGTTTCACCCCATTGCTCCCTCCCTGCCCCCACACCCTGCCAGCCTAACTTAATTTAAAGAAAAATATTCCTGGATGTACCCTGTCTCCTGCTGGGTTTATTAGTTGTCAGTCAAAGCAGGGGAATTCAAATTTTGTCCTGATTTATTGTAGAAAAGGAAATTAAAAATCGTTTCTAGATTTTTTTCATCCTCTGCTCTTTGCTGTCATAAATAGCTAGCATGCTCTTTTGTGTTATTCACTAATTGTTTTTGTGTCTCGTATATGAGGGCAGGACTCAGATTTCTCACAATGTACAGCACACAGTAGGCATTCAGTCCTCAGTATACATCTTTCCACCAAGTGATTAAGTTACTGGATTGAGTTTGATTTGCTGAACATCTGTTTTCAGGGATCCATTTGGGTTTTTTTTTTTTTGTTGTCGTTGTTTTGTTTTGTTTTTTCCCTTGGATGTTATTCACAGTGAACAGTGCCCTCAACTTCTCTGCTCAAGGAAGAGAAAAGGGAACAGAAGTACAGTGGTAATTACCTAAATCACTACACCACCATAGAACGCGAGCTGTAGGGTTGGTAGTTTCCTGTACGGCACTGGGAAATCTTGTGTGTATCCCCTGAAAGATACATGAAGAATACAGACTGCTATTTATTCATTTACGTCTTTTGCAGAACCACAGGGCAATACTTCATCAGTATTAGTTCCTTCCACTACAGGGAATGCTAGTCTGTGTTTCCCTCTAGAAATGTAAACTCCAGGAGGGCAGCAGTGATGATGCCGCTGATAATCAGTCTATTTCGTTCAATTCTATATCCTCATCTCATAGAACTGTGTCTGTCCCATGGTATACATTCAATAAGTATATATTTTTTAAGTCAGACGAGACTACTTTAAATGTTTATTTATTTTTGAGGGAGAGCAAGGGAGGGACAGAGAGAGAGGAAGGGAGAGAATCCCAAGCATGCCCTGCACTGTTAGTGCAGAGCCAGATGCAGGACTTCAGTCCACAAACCATGAGATCATGACCTGAGCCAAAATAAAGAGTCAGACGCTAAACTGGCTGAGCCACCCAGGCCCCCCAACATTCGCTAAGTATTTGAACGGAGTTCAGGTTGTCTTCCGTATAACCTTTCAGATTATAGTAACCAGCAAAGTAGATATTAGACTTGTCCTCTCATACATTTGAAGTCTGTCCCTGAAGTTTGATGTCAGGCCAACTGTCTCCCACTCTGATTTGATCTGGGATTCTGTAAAAAACCTAAGCCTCATGCTTTCAATAACCACGAATGGTCTGCTTCTGGAAGATGAGGAACATTTGCAGTAGTGAGGGGAATGGCAACCGAGTAGGAAAAGATGATGTAATGAAGGCGAAAGAACAGGCCCACACAGGCGGGTATTTCACTGCAGAATACATTCGTCTGTGTGGGATGTGCATAACGACCACACAGGTCTTTTACAGGATTCTTTCTCCCTCTTGTTTCACTTAATTATCCTTCACCCCTCTATGGTAATAGGCTGCGTTCTGATGAATGTTGATTTTAATACTGGGGAAGAATTAGAGAGGATTGGCCAAAACTGGCCATCTGTGATGATATTATTTGGAATAATAAATCTTGAGAATCATCGTTTCCTCTGGGAAGACCCAACTTCTCAGATACAGACGGGAGCCTGTCAATATTGCAGCAGGTTCATGAGGCCCAAAGATCATTTGCTCCATTTTTCAGATGGTGAGACCACAGCACGTACATTGACCCGAGGCCAAGCATGCCAGACCTGCCATGGAGGTTTCTTTCATCCTGGTCTCGTATTGCCAGAAAGCAACAGGACCTTGACCTGTTGCTACTCTCTGACGGAGAAAATGATGTGCTCCATGATTCCAACATTGTCGTGTTTTTTATGGCTTATGTATCTTACCACTGCAATAAAGGCCCAGACGAAGGTAATTATCTATAAAGCTCTTTGAATTTAGGATCGGCCAATCCTAACAGAGGGTATTAGGTGAAAACGAATGGGTGGAGATTACATAACTAAAATGTTTTTAAATAATTAGTGGTTTCTGGCCTGTACACTGGGGGGGGGGGGGTTTGCCCTCAGTTTTCAGTCCCAAGGGTGAGATGCAGTTAAGAGTTGCAGAAGGTGTCGGGTCCACTATGTCGTGGCGCTGGGAGCCCGAGCGAGTGACACAATGTCTCTGTGCATCAGTTGAACTTCTCACCTGTAATAGCGTCCACTTCATTGGATTATTATGAAGATCAAATGATTTAGATTGAGAAACATTAAGAATGTTCCATACTTAAAGCCCTTAAAATAGCACTTGACACACAGTGTGTGTTCGACAAATGCTCTCTGATGATTAAGATGATGGTGATTTTCCTTCTAACCACAGGCCACAGGTATCCTTTCCTCCAATATTGGCTCATATCATAAAATGACAATTTCTACATCCGACTGACATCCGGTTTATTGGACCTGACCCAGAAATGAAACTCTTCTGGGCATTTCCAGCAAAGAAAAGAAAAAAAAGGGTAAGATTTAGGAAGAAAGCAGAGGAATGGTTAGAGAGATACAGATAGAAAAAGTAATTAATTATTGTACTCACTCAACAGTCTTTATTGTGTATCTTCCATGTTCAAAATACCATACAGGACTGTGGGGGGACATATTCGTACATGCACGCGTGCACGTGCGTGCACATGCACACGAGATTGTTTCTGCCCTCAGAGCACCTGTTCTTCTCTTCTTCTGGAGGTTTCCCTGGGACCCCAGGCAGGATTGGGGCTGTTCATTTGTACCCTGTACCTCTGGCACTCATCACGTTAGCAGAATTGTAGTAGCCTCCTTGTCTGGAAAACTGTGTTTCAAGACAAGGAGGTTTGTCTTTTTTGGTATGTGTAGCACTGAGGAGGGTTCTTGATGCCCAGTATGCTTGTTGGACAGGACAGGGCTGGATGGAATGAGCAGAGGTTGCCTCTTTGGTGTGTATCTTCCTCCCCACCCCCTTGCTTTGATGCCATACCTTAGCCTTAGACCTCACCTTCAAGCCCGATTGTCATCCTTGATCTCTTCTTAGTCCCTCCTCACCTGTGACTTTACCTCTGGCTTTTTTTTTTTTTGCCTCCTTGACCCCCCCACCCCCCAGACACATTGGGTCTTATCACTGAGCCCAGAGAAAGAAGGGGTCTGTCTTCTCCAACAAGGTGCATCTTGAGGCAAGTTAGAGGGATCAACCATAAGCTCCTTGTGCTTCAGCACATCCACTTCTTAAGCTCTGGCTTTTGCACCCCTCAGAGGCGGCCTCTCTTTCCCAAGGGCTTCTCTGTTCATTCATTCACTTTCACCAGATGAGGAGCCTGGCATGGAGGGAAACTGGGGCCTGGGGGTAGAGATGGCCAAAACTTAGATCAGAGAACCTCATGTCCCACTGGGTTTATCTGGCTCTTTCCTTCATTTTCTCCCCAGCCAGGCTCTTGAGCACAGAGTTGTCAGGGTCAGCCCTTTCCCCCAAGGGCACCATCCTTGTCCAGCTCATCTCCAGTCTCTGCAGCTTCTGGATTCTGTCAGTGGCTGGAAACTTAGGGCTTTCTGAAAGTAACCGCAAAATGTGTCTCTGCAAAGTGTTTATGCCAAGTGAAGTCTCATGCAGACATTCATAAACATGCTGCTAGCTACCAATCATCCCTGGTACTTTTTTGTTGTTGTTATTGAGATTTTTTATTTTTTTTAAAAGTAATCTCTATACCCAACGTGGGGCTCAAACTTGCAACCTCGAGATCAAGACTTGCTTGCTCGGGGTGCCTGGGTGGCTCAGTCAGTTAAGCAGCCGACTTTGGCTTAGGTCATGATCTCACAGTCCATGGGTTCGAGCCGCGCATTGGGCTCTGTGCTGACAGCTCAGCTCCTGGAGCCTGCTTCAGATTCTATGTCTCCCTCTCTCTCTGCCCCTCCCCTGTTCACTCTCTGTCCCTCCCCTGCTCACTCTCTCTCTCTCTCTCAAAATAAAATAAAGACATTAAAAAAATAAAGAAAATAAAAGGAGTTGCATGCTCTACTGACTGAGCCAGTCAGGTGCCCCCTCCCTGGTACCCTTTTCATCAGTCTGAATGGCTGTTCATCTTTCCAGTCCACCCAAGAGGCTCCCTCTCCTGTGACACGCATGCTCCCCAGTACATGCCACATCTGTTGAGGTACCTTTCTGGACATTCAGTTCACAGACTCACGGTGCACCCCCAGACTTCTGCAAAGAGACAGCTTATCTACATCTCCCTCTGTGATGGTGTTTAGCCATGTTTAGCCATTTGCAATTATTCTGGAAGCTTAGCTTTAAACCTCTCTTCAAACCACAGTGGTAAGGCTGCCAGGGTTTAAAAGAGTCATAATGCCTGTCTCCCCCTTGCCTCAGGCTATTTTCTTCTTCTTCTGGAACTCTGTAATGGAAAGGAGGACAGACATTTTCCTGCAGTTGTCTGATAACTCCTCCTAGAACATAAACTAACACATGGCCCTTGTGGTTCCAGAGCTCTGCCATGGAGGCTCATCAGAGAGGCTATTGGATGAGCTGCACTTGGTTTTGGAGTTGGCTGAACTGGAAGGATTCCTGGGGGATGTTTTTTGCCCTTTGTTATTGCTGAGAGGTTATAAGAGCAAAGCAAAAACAATGGCAGCATTTGAAATTCTGGGTTTTACTCTCCAGTTTCTTCAAGTCAGTAGTGACTTGGGTTAGAGGACATATTTTTTGATGAGAAATATATTCTTTTTTCCCCCAAAATTTTTATTTAAAATCTAGTTGGTTAACATATAGTGTAATATTGGTTTCAGTAGAAGTTAGTGATTCATCACTTACATACAACACTGAGTGCTCAACCCAACAAGTGCCCTCCTTAATGCCCGTCACCCATTTAGCCCATCCTCTACCCTCCTCCCTCCATCAACCCTCAGTCTGCTCTCTGTCCTTAAGACTCTTATGGTTTGCTTCCCTCTCTCTCTCTCTTTTTTCCCTTCCCGTATGCTCATCTGTTTTGTTTCCTAAATTCCACATATGAGTGAAATCATATGTTATTTGTCTTTCTCTGGCTTATTTCGCTTAGCATAATACATTCTAGTTCCAACCATGTCATTGCAAATGGCAAGATTTTATTCTTTTTGATGGCTGATGCAATACATATATATTTTTTAAAGTTTTTATTTATTTATTTTGAGAGAGAGAGAGAGAGAAAGCATGAGTGGGGGAAGGGCAGAGAGAGAGAGGGAGAGAGAGAATCACAAGTAGGCTCTGTGCTATCATCACAGAGTCCCATGAGGGAACTCAAACTCACAAACTGCAAGATCACGACCTAAGATGAAGTTGGACGCTTAACCGACTAAGCCCCCCAGGCATCCCCAGAAACATATTCTTTTTTAGGCCTTCTTGATGGCTCTCTTTCCATCATTCCCACATTTCATCCATCAGCAAGTTCTACCAGCTCTACTGCCAAAATATTCCCCCAACCTCTGTTTCTTGTTGAATGTATCCAAGAAGTCACTGGGTTCTGCAGATTTGATACCATAACTTCTCTCTCATCATTCTGCCCGTTCCCTAGGTACTCTCCCCTCTTTATCCAGGCTCTCTTGCTTCCCTCCTTATTAATCTGCCAGTCTTCAATCTTACATCCTTTAAAACCACGATTGATTCATTGCAGCAGGATTTATGGAGTGGCCAGTATGCTTGGGAGTCAGCTGTGAACAAGGCACACATGATGCCTGCCCTGTGGGGCTTACATTCTTCTGAGGAAGACAGACCTCCAATGAGTAGGACCAGTGGTAGGAGAACCCCAGGGGCTGAGAGCATGGAACGTGGAGACCTAACCTAACCTAACCTAACCTTAGGGCTCAGGCAATTCTTTCCAGGGAAGGAAACTTTCAGCTGAAAACGGAGGAATGAACAAGAGGCAACTAAGTGAAGGGGAAGAAGGTGAGGGGAAAGGAAAGGTATCTAGTCAGAAAAACATCACATGATAAATGTGTCATGAATTTCCTCCACAGTTACCTGTTTAATCTATCTTCTTTCTTTCTTTTTTTAATGTTTACTTATTTTTGAGAAAGAGAGAGTGCAGGAGCGGAGGTTGGGGGGCAGAGAGAGGATCCAAGGCAGGCTCCGTGCTGACAGCAGGGAGCATGATGCGGGGCTCGAACTCAGGAACCTCAAGATCAAGCCCTAAGACAAAGTCAGATGCTTAACCAACTGAGCTATCTTCTTTCTTAAAACTTTTTTTTTCCCAGATAAAAGGCAATATACATTCATTTCAGGACATTTGGAAAATACTGAAAGATTTAGAAAAGAAAATTGCCTTTATTCACAGTCTTACCCTCCAGGGACAAGCATTGTTTACCGGAGGCACACGCCCTTTCAATCGGTCTATGCTTGTGTCCAAAGTGATCTCCCCGCACTAAAAATCTCATCACATTATGCCCTTTCTGAAAAACAATTGGTGGCTGCTCACAGGTCAGGAGCCCAAGAGCCTAGCTCAGGACTTCGCAATAAATTTTCGCTGCATGGATGACTAAATGCATGAGCAAGTGAATAAATGCGTGTGCACTCACCTCCTTGTGCTTTTTCTCTTTCCCATGATCTGTGTGACAAAGTCTTATCTTAGGGTATGACTCTATCCAAAGCCTTCTTTAAAGGCTCCAACTCTCATGGCAATGCTTGTCTTCAAGCACGGGCTGTGTTGCCTCTCAGATCCTTTGCAAAGGTTAAGGATGCCTTTGACTGTTTTTCTAAATTTACGCTTAGAAGCTTTTCATGCTGGACTGTTTGCCAAGAACTCAATGTCATCCCCTCCCTTCTACATTTCACCCTTACCTCCAGGGTTGAAAGCCTGAGAACAACACTTCTCGGCATTCTTTGCTGGCAGCATTCCCGGCTAGATTCCACCAAAGAAAGGCATTTGCCTGAAATATGGCAGGAGAAAGAGAGGCAGAAGTGTGCCTATTGCTTCTCTGGCTGTGGAGGCCCACGTGGCTGGGGAGTCCTCTGAACATGTCTGACCTTGGCGCTTGAGGCAGCTGGGATCATCAGTAGCGGTTTATGGAAACTCCAGAAGCTCCTGATTGTCTCAAAGGCAAACCTGAGAGCTGCCCTTTGCTCCCCTGCCCCTGTCTCCTTCTGTGTCAGTGCTTCTGTTTTCCTGACCAAAGCCTCACGGAGCTCCCTTATTGGCTAGGCTGGTGGTCTGTGACTCTTTGCACTTTCCACCCACACAGTGCCTTGCTTTGGTGTTTGCTGCTGCTAAGACTAACAGTAGAGCTGGATACTTCATCACTGTGAGCAAAGCATCTTACTTAGTACATCTAGTACATCTTTCTTCTCATTCCTTGAGGACATGTGCACTTATGCAAAGATAGCAGAACAGTCTTACAAGACAAGGTGAAGGCGGGGACCCAGCTCACTGAGGCCAGCACTGATATTGCAGCACAGGGACTGCTTGGAGCCCCCAGCAATATTCAATAACTATCTATGGTGCATCCAGAGCCTGCATTAGACCTGACTAGGGTTGGGCACCAGGGAAAATTACAATCAACTCGTGTCTATTTGTGGACCACTTAGTGTGACCCAGGCATGGTGCTGGGTATTGGGATTTTATGTTGACCAGGAGGGGCAGCCCTCTGCCCTCCCAGAGTACAGCCTAGCCATCTCATTGCTCGATGGGCATTACTGACAAGAAATGAGGTCACTCATTCGCTATTCCCACCCTACTCCCTATGACCCCAGCATGAACGTCTTCAAGTTCACCAGGCCTACTGACCCCCGGGATAGCACCAGACTTTTTAGGAGGTGGGGCTGCAAACTGGGGGGTTCCCCCAGTGTGCTGGCATACCTGTGGTCAGGTTCAGCTTGGTCATTTCCAGATTGCATGCTTCTTGCTCAGCATTCCATTCCTTGTGGAAAGCGGGCCTGGAAACCAGTGGCAACTGACCCTAAATACTAGGAAAAAGGCAAAGGGGGTGGTAGTGTGACTGTCGACAGGCAGTGTTGGATACACTTGTACAAATGAACTAGAGCTGTATTCTGTGCCAGGCCACCGGGTGGAACATATGGGGGATAGAGTAACATGTAAGTAGCATATTTTGAGATTTTTAAGGAAAAATTAAAGAAATGCAAAAACCCACTAAGTAACTGAAAGGCAGTGCAAAAGGTGGCCATCCCATGGGCTTAATCAGTATTTATTGAGTGTTTACTGTGTTACTGTGTGCCAGGCGCTATTCCCAGCGAGTTACATGAATGAGTCACTTAATCCCACACGTGAGTACGTGCTACCAGAATCCTTATTTGACAGGTGAGACAACAGAGACTGGAGAGGAGAAGCACCTTGCCCAAGGCCGTGTAAGTAACGGCATAACTGAGGTGTGAACCGGAGTGTTCGGATGAAAATAAGGGGACATTTCAAGTTCCCTCCTGTGGAATTTCTCCTGCTTCCATCTGAGCTAGTCTGATCTGAACACGCAGAGAGTACACGCCAGAAGTGCTATTTTTAAGAGAGAGCTGGAAAGGAGGCCTGTGGATGTCTTCCATTACTGTTGGGATCTGAGGAGATGTTAGCGCTCAAGCCTCAACAGTCACGTTTCTTCCTCTGAGCTAGACTTTTGTCCCGACACGTGAATGTGCCATCGGATCGCCGATCAGCCCTCAGCATCTCAGGGTAAATCGCCACATTATTTCACTTTATTTTCAAGACATGGGGCTCAGAATAGACAGCCAGGTGACAAAACCCTTCAGAAACATGGACATCTCAGAAACTGTAGAAGCATCCCCTGGAAGGTTCTGAGGTCCTGGGGGTAAGCATTTCAACATATAAGTTTGGAGAGTACACTATTCAAACCCATAACATTCCCTAAATTAATCTACAAATTGAGGACTACCCCAATCAAATCCCAGGAAGGCTTTCCTTGGAATTTAATAATCTGAATCTAAGTTCATATCAAAGAGCCAAGGTCAAATATAAACTAAACATTTTTGAGAAAAAGAATGAGATGGTAGGGTATGCCTGTTTGCAGATTAAAACTTATTGTAAAATTATAATAATTAAGGCAGAGTGTATTAGTATAGGAATGAGCAATTAGATATGGGAATAGAATAGAGAATCTAGAAGCAAAGCCACATATATATGAAAACTTGGTAAATGAGACATGGCATGGCATATTAGAAAGATAAACATGGCTTATTCAATAAATGGTGCTTAAAAACTAGATATCTATATAGAAATAGAAAATAAAATTGGATTCTTTGTACTATGGACAAAAATAAATACCAGGTATATTATAAAACTAAATGTGTTAAAGTAACACTTTACTGTTTTTAATTTTTAAACTTGTTTTTAATGTTTATTTTCTTTATTTGGGGGGGGTGAGCACGAGCAGGGGAGGGGCAGAGAGAGAGAGGGAGAGAGAAAATCCCAAGCAACCTCCATGTTGTCAGTGCAGAGCCTGATGCAGGGCTCGATTTTGTGAACCATGAGATCATGCCCTGAGCCAAAATCAAGAGTTGGACACTTAACTGAATGAGCCACCCAGGTACCTCTAAAGAAACACTTTAAAACCTTTATACAAAGATATAAGTGACTATCTTTTGGGCCTCAGGATAGAAAAATATTTCTTAAATAAGTTGTAAAAGAAATAAATCACAAAGGGAAAGACTGATAAATTTGACCAAATTAAAATTTAAAAATTCTGCATGTAAAAATAACAGATAGAAGTTTGGTAGAGAAACACATGAAGAAAATCAGTAGTGCAATAATACAAAGCCTTAGGAACTAGAACACATAAAGAACTATAAATAGATAAGAAAAACAAAGAAGAAACAAACAAAAGAGAGAAATATACAGACAGTCCAGCACAGTTCCCAGAATTAAACAAAAATAACATGTGAAAAGGTACTCATTACCTTTTACTCACCTCATTAGTATTTCCAAAAATAAAAATTTGAACCAGGAGATTCCATTTCACAGTTCTCAGCTTGCCCATAAAATAAAGATATTAAAATAACTCTGTCAATTTCAAGAGTAGGAGACTATGTGGAAATGCGGAAGCCACACACTTCCCGGTAGAATGGACATAGGCCATAACTGCTCTGGAGAGTAATGTGACATTAACTAGGAAAGTCGAAGACTTTTGGTGTGCTTTAGGGCCTAGAAACTTTCTTGCATGTACAGAAAAAATCTGTAAAGACTATTCAGTATGACATTGTTTATAATAGAAAAATTGGCATCACACTAAGATAATCATTAACAGCAAAATGGGGAGACTTCCTAGGCCAACCAACAGATCACAACAATTCCCATCTACTGGTGGGTGTTAGTACTTTTGTGAAATTCTCTCCCTTTAGTGCAGGGACGCTCAAAATTGATGGATGAATCTGATACGTTGTCTAACCTCACTTTAGAGGACTAGAATGAAAGGTTCTGCTGGTCTTTACAGAAGCAATGATGGGAGCTGTCTGGGGGGAGGGCCACAGGGCAAGCGGTGGGTGTCCTCTAGGAACTAAGGCCCTTAGCCATACAAACTCAAGGAAATGAATTATGCCAACAACCTGAATAAGCTTGGAAACAGATTCTTCACTGGTCAGGCCTACACAGGAGAATGCATTCTGCCCAATACTTAGATTGCAGCCGGTCAGACCCTGAGCAGAGCACCCAGATAAGTCACACCTAGACTCCCGATCCACAGAAATTATGAGATAATAAATGTGTGTTATTTTAAGCCACTGCATTGGTAGTGGTTTTGCAGTGACAGAAAACTAATACAAACATTAATAAAAACATAATAGAAACTATATGGATAGAAATGATAGTCCCAGTTTCAGGAAACGGTTTCTTTCTTGAAGGAAGGGGAATAGGATCAGAGAGGCATATGCAGGGACTTGAATAGTGTTAATGATGTTCTATTTCCTAAGCTGGGTAGGGATGCAAGAGTGTTTATGATACTCTTCTCTATGCCTTTTGGTATATCTGAAATAGTCCATAATTTTTCCTAGACCTGCAATTGGCAAGAGGGAAGGGGAGAAAGACGAGCCTGTAAAGCCTGGCTGGTTACGGGCTCTGGGCTCTGGGCTAATAGAGGTGGAACGAGACAGGAGCCCAGAAGGCCAGAAGGATGGCATTCTGCAGAAGTACCTTGTAGGAGCCCAACAGTCACTCAGGGAGCCACCCATAGACTCATCTCCAGATACCACAGATGGCCTCAGACCAGCGACCTCAGCAATTCTACAGTAATACCTTGTCATTAGCGTGGCTTTGCCCTTGCATGCAATGGAAGAGTTACCACACACCAGCCTTGCTGTAACCCTACACTCTGAGACAACAACAATTAAAAAAAAAAACAAAACCACCCAAACCCAAAATCTTAGCAGTTAGTCTCCTAGGGAGAATCAAATTTGTGCATTTTCTTTCTTCCCTCCTCCCTTTCTTTCTTCTCTCCTTCCCTCCTTCCCTCCCTCCTTCCCTCCTTCCTTCCTTCTCTCCTTCCTTCCCTCCTTCCTTCCTTCCTTCCTTCCTAACAGAACAAAAAACAAAAGCCTGAACAGCCTGGCAATTTGAGATGGAAGGCTATGACTCTGTAAAAAGAAAAAAAAAAGAGTGTATTTTCCTATCATTTTTTAGCAGTTAGTCATCTTCGGCGAAGGACAGTGGTGTCTTTCTTCTCTTTGATTTACAGCCATGAAGTGTGGCAGATATCATGATACCTTGGTTGTATGAGAATGACCAAGAGAGGAATCTCCAATGGTGTGCTAGTCACATTGAATAGCTGGCTCTCCAAAGAGAAAAAGCTCTTTCCTCATTTCCACGGTATAACTACTCTCACAGTGACTGATGTTTAAGCTACCCCTGTGACATCGCTGAGTGTGGGACTGGGAAGAGTTAGGGAGAGATGGACATAATTGGCTCTCAAAACCCATATGTGCCGGCTTCAACATACAACTGAAATTCCCCTCCTACCAGGGTGGGGAGCAGCTCTGGCTGGAGTTCTTCATCATAGGAAGGGTGACTAGTGTCGGGGGGCGGGGGAAGACTCCTACATCTGTGGCCTCTCCTGACTCCCCCTCAACCCAAAGATGCTGAGATTACATCATTCCACTTAGAATGTAAAAGCACTTCCTTCAGATCCAAACATTATTAGAGGATAAGAATATATGAAACACATCAATACTAAAACTCTATTCCTTTTATAGAAAAGCAATAGATGAGAAGTTCTCTCTGAAGAAGCCAGGGACTTAGTGTTGGTGATGGAGTTCAATTTATATACCATAGCTTTTCCATCATCATCAGCCTTAAGGTCAGGTCTCCTTGCAGATGTCAAGGAAACTTCATCTGGGGCTAAGTTTGGAAAAATCTCCTTGGAGAATTTCAAATCTCTGGGTTACCATGCTCACTCAGTCTTACAGTCCCCTTAACATTTTTCAGTCCAAAAGGCATTTTCTGTGAAGTCAGGAGGCCTCTATTGTTTAAGATAATCTGAGTACAAGTAACAAAGCACTCTAACCCAACTGGATTAAATAATGAAGAAATACATTGTCTTGGGTAATGAGAAGTCCCAAGGTGAGAAAGCAACAAGGTAAGTTAATTCAGGGGTTCAAGAATGTCATTAAGGACCTAGAATCCTCTCATATTTCTGCACTGTCAGCCTTTGTCCTGTTTAGCTCCCCTCATGGTTGTAATACGGCTGTCAAATTCCAGGAAGGCATGGCAACCGTGACTGTAGAGAAAAGGACCAGCTCTTTTGATAAAAGAAAACTTTTCCAGAATCTGCATTTGACAAAAGTGGATCAAATATCCTTTCCTAAATCAAACCATGTCGAAGAGACTGGAATTACCACAATTAGTTTAGATAAATCAGGATTCAACCATGAGTCACATAGGGGAGAGGTAAACACCCAGACAGAATCGTGGTCTTGGTTAACAGGCAACTGTCACCCCGAGGATTCTTCCACTTCTCGCTGTTGACTTGGACAGGTTAGTTTCGTTATTTTGGCTAATCTGAGAGATCCACTTGAATCAGACCAATCAATTTGATCAATTCGTCTATGTTTACTAAATTGATTAACCTCAAGAATAATTTATCAAAAAGTATTTGTTAAGGACCTAGTAGTAGGAACTGACACTTAAAGGTCACAACTATTGGGCACTGGACCTACTGGTGTGTATACATGGAGATTGGACTTAGAACTGCTAATCAGCTGACAGAATAAGTAAAAATTTCTTCCAGCTGACCACAGGTATTTTTTAAAAAATATCTGACTATGGTTTTCAACAAGGGTGCCAAGACTACTCAATGAGGGAAAGAAGAGTCTTTCTAATAAATGGTGCTAGGAAAACTGGATATCCTCATGCAAAAGAGTGGAGTTGGACCCTTACCCCACACCATATACCAAGACAAACTCAAAATGAATCACTGATCTAAATGTAAGTGCTAAAACTGGGGCGCCTGGGTGGCCCAGTCAGTTAAGCGCCCGACTTTGGCTCAGGTCATGATCTTGCAGTCCATGAGTTCAAGCCTCGCATCAGGCTCTGGGCTGACAGCTCAGAGCCTGGAGCCTGCTTCGGATTCTGTGTTTCCCTCTCTCTCTTCCCCTCTCCTGCTTGCACTCTGTCTCTCTCTCTCTCAAAAATAAATAACATTAAAAACTTTTTAAAAAATAAATCTAAGTGCTAAAACTGTAAAAGACTTAGAACCTGTAACTCTTGTGACTTGGATTAGTCAATGGTTTCTTATATATGACATCTAAAGCATAAGCAACAAAAGAAAAAACATAAATTGGATTCATCAAAATTAAAAATTTTTGTGTTTCAAAGGATGATTTCTAGAAAGTGAAAAGACAATCCAAAGAATGGGAAAAGTATTTGTAAATCCTATGTTTATTAAGAGCTTAGTATTCAGAATATGTAAAGAACATTTACAACTCAACCATAAAAATGCAAATAATCCAATTAAAAAGAGCAAAGTATTTGAATAGACATTTCTCCAAAGAAAGTATACAAATGGCCAGTAAGCACATGAAAAGATGGTCAACATCATTAATCATTAATTAATTACAAATAAAACCCTCCAGATTATTACTTCACCCCTACTAGGATGATTATGACAAAAAAAGTCAGGCAATAATTGGTGCTGGAGAAGACATGGAGAAATTGAAGCACTCATACATTGCTGATGGGAAAATAGTGTAGCCACTCCTCAAAAAGTAAAATATAAAGTTACCACATGGCCCAGCAATCAATTCTACTCCTAGGTAAATACCAAGAAAAAGGAGAACATATATCCACAGAAAAACTTGTCCACAAATGCTCATAGCAGCATTTATAATAGACAAAAGGTGGAAATATCCAGGTATCCAAAAATGGATGAATGGATAAACAAAAATGTGGTATATCTGTATGATAAAATATTATTTGGCCATGGAAAGAATGAAGTACTGATACATGATACACCATGGAGGAATCTCAAAAACATTACATTAAGCGAAGGAAGCCAGTCATAAAAGGTCATGTATTGCATGATTCCATACAATGAATATGAATTATATGAAATACTCAGAATAGGCAAATTCATATAGACAGCAAGTAGATCAGGATGTTTCACAGGCTGGGGGAGGGGGGAATCGTAAGTGACTATTAATGGGGATGGGGTTTTTTCCTAGGTTGAAAAAAATGTTCTCAAAGTAAATAATAGTGATGGTTGGACAGTCTTTTGAATATATTAAGAACCACTGAATTGTAGACCCACTGAATTGTAGACTTTAAAAGGATGAGTTCTATGTTACGTGAATTATGTTGCAATAAAAATATTTATATGACTATCTCATATAAATATCTCAAGGGGGAAAATAGGACAAAAAATCAGTGGGCTAATAAATGTTTAGTTTGCAAAATTTGTAAAACTCTTTTATGATTCTGAAATGTACACATCCCATTTTATCACCGTCTACCTCTTTGGTCCAATGACTTATTGTGCAAATCAGTGGTTCTCGACCCTGGTTGCACATTTTAGAATCACCATGGGAGCTTTCAGGAAATATGAGGACTTGGCCCGATCCCATGGCCAATTAAATCAGAGTCTCTGGTGCCCCTCCCCCACCAATCCTGGCATCTTATTTTATTAAACACTCCCAGGTGATTTCCGTGTGCCATCAAACCTTAGAAATTAAATAGTAGATCAAGATCTGGGCAGCATCAGGTCATATTAGAAGGCGATTCTTAAGCTAAGTATTTCCCTCCTTTAGTCAGGTTTATTGAGATATAATTTGTATGCATTAAAATTTACCCCTTTAAAGTACCCAGTTCAATAAATTTTGACAAATGCACAAGGTCCTATTACAGTCACCACAATCCAGATATAGAACATTTCTATTATTCCCGCAATGCCTTTGTGTCCCTTTGTAATGAATCCCTTCCCCGGTGTATTAGATGCACAGACCAGAATACTATACAACATTAAAAAGCATGTCCTTGAAAGAACATGTAACAAAATGGAGGGAAAAAATCTCCATATAAAGAGCAAAGAGCAGAAAAAAACTCTATGTAGTATGATCCTAATTGTTTCACTTTTTTTATACATGTGCATAGATACATACATCTCTCCATGTATGTATGTATACATTTGTAGAAAAAAAATCAGTGGTTATCTCAGGCTGTGGGAATTACAGGAAATGTTAATTTCCTTCTTCATATTTTTCTGCATGCTCCAGTTAGTCTATAATAAGTAACTTTTAAAATGGAAATATTAATAATTATCTACAAAACCGTGATCTATGGACAAGTGATGCATGAAGAGCATCCTAAAGACTGAACTGCTGCCCCCTACACAGTTCTACATCCCTAGCAGCAAATCCAGCCTTCTGATCCCACACGCACTTTAGGTCTTTGGCTCACAGCAACTGTTATCGCCCAAAGAGATTAATAAGAAGATATTGACTTCTACAGAGATGGATATCAAAAAATATTGACCCAAGAAAAGAAAATATTGATGAGAAAAGAATCAAGGTCTTTCAATGCCTTGAAGGAAGTAATAATTTTTGCTTCGCTGAAAGCCTTTTGCAGAATGCCGTAGTTTGTTGTCTATTTTTGCAGGCACTTGCACATTTGAAGTCAAATATGGTGTATCCTTATAAGCATGAACAGAGAATCTACCACAGAACCTGTCATACAGGGAAGATGACCCTATGGACACAGAATGCATAGTCTATAGCAGAGTGAGTGAGTGAGCCGAGACAAGATGGTGACAGTGGAGAGCTGCTTGGGTTCGGTTTCAGTTCCTTTTGATTCAGCAGAATCCTAATTAAAAATATGAAGAAATATCTTCCAACCAGCTCAAACAGACCCAAACCAGCTGAAGCCAGCCCAAGATCTCCAAACTAGACACAACTGATTCAGGCTACCTCAGAGCCAGCGCATTGGGTTTTGGGTGATTTCTTAGGACAAATAAAATTGGAGATGACTGCAGTTGGAATGCTTTTCTCTGCATTTTTCTCAAAGAGAAGAAGATATAATAACATGTTGGCTGAACCATCATTTGAACCAGCCACTTTGTTTTTTTCCAGGTTGTTCTGGAATGGGTTATTTGGACAAAATAATGAGTTGAAATTAGTTTCAAGTTAAATTGTTCCCCTAATTTGGGAATAGTTCTGTATCATTTTTCCATTGTTGCATAGCAAACCTCTCCAAAATATGGTGACTTAAAACAATTAGTTATTTGTTCATAATTTTGTGGGTTGGTAGTTTGGGCTTGACTGGGCTGGGGTGTCTCACATAGTATTGGCTGGACTCATTCATATGTCTGGGGCCTCAGCTAGGACAGCCAGGCTTCTTTCTTCTTTCACTCTTTTATCCTCCAGAAGCCACTTGTATTCCAAGAGGGTGATAGCAGAAACTGTAAGGCCACTTGAGGACCAAGCTCAGAATCATAATGTTCTATTGGGTAATCACAAAGGTAGGCCAGGTTCAAGTAGTGGGGAAATAGACTTGGCCTGTCCTGGGAAGGAGTTGCAAAGAATCTGCTGTTATTTTAAGTCTACCATGAACGCTCAACCTCAAGGCAACACATTGGAGCTAATAGAACCGAAAGCTTTGGAAACTGATTTCCCCATTTCCAAGTCACGGCCTGTGCTGGCTGTGACTATTTCCTCTTAGGAATTCTTTACATATACCTCTTTCTATGTTCTCGGCTGAATGTCAATAAATCACTTGGCTACTAAGACATTAACTGAACAATGTTGAATTCCTTAGATGCTTTTAGCTCTAAGAAATAAAGCCCTGACTCAAGAAAGTTCTGAAGGAGTAAAACTTGAAGCGTTGTTAATCTAGCAGTTTAGCAGAATCCTGACAATCCAGATTCCTTCCATCTTTCTGTTCTGCCATCCTTGATAGGTTTTATCTTTGGCTAATTTCCCTTGTGTTTGGTTGCAAGGTGTGTGACACCGTGTCAGCTCTTATATAAAGATGTGACAGTAGCTGCCCCTTCCTTGGATCATTTATTTATTGTTTGAGTGAAGGACACCTTCTTTGAAGCCCTGTCAGCAGCCTCTCCCTGACTCTAAACGTATTTGCCTGATCTTGTCTGGATTAGTTAGTGGCAGTGGGATTGATTACCTGGGTTGGCTTCGATCAGTCAGAATCCAACTCATGGAGCAGGGAATGGGCCCAGCCTCCTGAAGCCCAAAATCAGGAGGAGGCCAGTGAATATCTCAATAAAATTGGGATTCTCTTGGGAAAGAGGAAGGATGATGCTGTTGGGAGCTGGACATAATATTACATGCCAGCACGGTTTAGGCTTGATATGTTTGGGGAATTTGCTTTGTCCTTGGGCATTTTGAGGAATAAATCTGTTGTGATGGGATTTCAGGTAATGTACTATGTACTTTGCAATACCATAGGTGATAAGGGGAAAATGGAAAAGTCCTCGTCCTCCAGAAGTTCATATCGAACTTAAGGAGACTTTGCGTGGATACATGGAAAGCCAACCAGCACTACGGGTCTCAAAATGAGGGGTACGGGGAATCAGCCTGTAACTCAGGTGCCAGCTGAAGTCATTTTTCTTAGAGAGTTAAATGTAATCAGCTCCACCCTCCAACCTCTGACCTGTGGGAAGTCCAAAGCATTCCTGTTCCCATCACCAATTTCTCTGAATTCTGTCCTGGACAGGGTGCAGGGGCTCGTGGCCAACAGATATGTCTGGCTCTGGATTCGTGCTTCCTCTGAACTCTGCTGCATGGTGCCTTACTCCTCTGGCTATTTCCTTCTCGTTGTGCAGCATTGACCCAGATGTGTGACCCAGTCTTTTCCTTTGGTTTTTCTTCTTGCCTTTCAAGCCGGTCAAAAACAAGCAGTTGTGGGTGTGGAAGACTCAACCTTAAGTTGCCTCTTGGGGGCCCATGAAGGGGGGCTTATATAAAGCAAAGCAAACTCTTTAATATATATAAAATATATATAATAATATATATTATATATAATGATATATAATATATAATAATATATAATATGTATAGTAATATATATTTAATATCTTTTTTAATGTTTATTTTTGAGAGAGAGAGAGAGAGAGAGAGAGACAGAGTGCAAGCAGGGGAGGGGCAGAGAGAGAAGGAGACACAGAATCTGAAGCAGGCTCCAGGCTCCAAGCAGTCAGCACAGAGCCCGATGCACGGCTCAAATCTATAAACTGTATCATGACCTGAGCCGAGGTCTCAACCAACTGAGCCACCCAGGTGCCCCCTTTAATATATTTTTTATGTTTATTTATCTTGAGAGAGAGAGAGAGAGAGACAGAAAGAGAGAGAACATGGGGGAGGTGGAGGAGGGGCATAGAGCAAGAGAGAGAGAGAGAGAGAGACTGAGAGAATCCCAAGCAGCTCTGCACTGCCAGCACAGAGCCTGATGCAAGCTTGAACTCACAAACTGCAAGATCATGACCTTAGCTGAAATCAAGAGTTGGATGTTTAATCGACTAAGCCACCCAGGCACCCTTCAAACTCTTTAATATTGAGTAGACATCCTCATTCTTAAAAGTAATTCATCTTCTAAAGATTATCTCACTAGCCCCAGCCCTCCCTAGTCCCCGGCCTCAGCCCTCATGCCTCACCATCTCCATAATCTTTTCTGTTTTCCCCTTGCTGATTCCTATTCATTCCATGCAGAGCAGTTGGCAATTATTGGTTTGTTTCTTGGTTTCATTGCAAGCCTGCCTTTAGGATCCCAAGTGTTTTCCTACATGAAGAGAGTTACCTCTGGGGCTGGCTGTTAAAAAAAAGTAAGGATTTCACCTTAGTTCAGGTGATTGTAGTAGGAAAATCAGAGAAGTGCAGATGTGCTTGGCCTCAGAAAGAGGGGGCATGGATGAGAGGAGCATCATGTGGACCAGGACCGGGGAAGGCTCAGTGGTCAAAGCTGACCATTTGTTGGGGCAGGAGAAGTGGAAGATGAGCCTGACCATTTTGCAATCCAGAAAGTAAGGAAATGTTCTAAGCGTGGCAGGGGCATGTTAAAAGGGTGCAGGGACCAGCTGAAAGGGCTCCCCCCCATCCCTGGCCAAATCTGGGAATATTTGCAGAATAAAATAAATAATGACAGTAAAGAAAATATAACTCATAGAATAAAATATAAGAATACATGAATCAGTTTGAATATAGATAAATAAAATAATAAAGTGGGAGGAGGGAAAGGAAAATCCTTTATAGTAGAATCCTGTCTGTCAACACAGAAGGAGTAATGGAATTAGAAAAACCACCACTTGATGGTGCCTGGGTGGCTCACCATTAGTGAGTCCATTAGTTAGTCCATTGAGTGTCTAACTCTTGATCTCAGCTCAGGTCATGATCTCGTGGTTCCTGGGATCAAGCCCAGCATCTCGCTCAGAGCTGTAGGTGTAGAGCCTGCTTGGGGTTCTCTCTCTCCCTCTCTCTCTCTGCCTCTCCCCCGCTCACACACACTCTCTCTTTCTCAAAATCAATAAATAAACTTAAAAAAAAGAAAAATCACCATTTATGGACACCATGGTAATAACTGTTTGAACAATGCTGGTAAAAGTAGAACACCAAGCAGGACACCAAGCAGGACATTTGCATGATCTCAAAACATCTTCCCACAAGACACCTATCAGTTACAATAGGGGACCTATTTATAGTGGAGAAACCTGGCAGACCCCAACTTAACCAAATGATCCAAGGTCACATCACCAACATTGGGGCAGTTGGATATCAAGCGCCTCCTGAGAAGATGCACTGAGGGCACACCACTTCTGTGGTATTCCTGCCCCAAATGCATAACCTAAATCTAGTTATGAAGAAGCATCAGACAAACCCAAATTCGAATGTTCTACAAAATAACTGACCTTCATTTTTCAAAAATATCAGGACCATGAAAGACAAAGAGTGAAGGAGTGCTCCAGGTTTAAAAAGACTCAAGGAGCACCTGGGTGGCTCAGTTGTTTAAGTGTCCGACTTCGGCTCAGGTCATGATCTCAGGGTTCTTGGGTTCATGCCCCATATCAAGCTCTGTGCTGACAATGTGGAGCATGCTTGGGATTCTCTCTCTCCCTCTTTCTCTCTGTTCCCCTCCCCATTTGTGCTCTCTCTCTCTCTCTCTCAAAACTAAATGAATAAACATTTAAAAAAATAAAATAAAGAGACTCAAAAGACAGGATAATTATATGCAATGAGTTATCCTGGATTGGATCCTAGATCAGGAAAACAATTTTTATTTTGCTACAAAAGACATTAGAGAGACCATTGATGGAATTTGAATACAGTCCATGAATTAGACAATAGTATTATGCCAATGTTAATTTCCTTATTTTGATCATTGTGTAGAGGTTATGTAAGAATATGTCCCAGTTTGGGGGAAATATTACACAGGGAAGTCATTTAGAGGTAAAGGGGTAAAGAGGTAAATCATGTCTTTGACTCTCAAATGTTTTAGAAAAAAAATATATAGGAAGAACAAATGTTAAAGCCAACAGGGCAAAATGTTAACATTTGGAAAATGTGGTTTAAGATTGATTGTGGATTCTTGGTAATATTTTTGCAAATTTTTGGCAAGGCTGAAACAAGTACAGAATAACAAGGTTTTGTTTTTGTTTATAAGGAATGGACATGCACTTCCTCTGCCCTCATTTCTTTACTCTTCCCTCTAGCTGGGAGATAGTGCTGGGGAGAGAGGTGGCCATGTGCTGTGGACGGTGGTGCTGCCCTGCTTGTCCCAGGCAGCCTTCTACTGTTAAGTGAAAGGGAAATCATCTCTATCTTGTTGAGCTATTTGCATTGGGTGGGAGGGCTCTTTGTTATAGCTACATGTCCTGCACCTGACCTCATGCAGGCTGGAGGAGGGAGAGGCTGGAGGAAGGTGGCCTGTTAGGAGCCTGTTGCATTAGTTTTGTTATTCCTATTTCGGGCATGAAAGATGGGGTAACAGAGAGAGTTGGTGAAGATCACCCATTTGAGGAGAATTAACGAAAAGAAATTAAGAACTGGAGAACAACGTGAGGGGACAGCAGGGTCCTAGGAGACTCTAGGGGAGACTTTGCCATTTAAGAAGCAGAGAAGAAATACCCAGGGGAGAAGAGAAATGTTTGGGAGCAAGGGGATTTTCTGGTGACCCCTAATTCTCACCACAGTGAATATACCACTTCTGTGTGTAGCTGGCCTCGATTCCAGGGCCAGATAGCATGGCTCCTTATGGTTTTGATGAAGAAGGGCAGAGAACTATGAATCTATCTAGACTGAGGTGGGGATTATCAAAGACTACTTGGTGAGGTATACAAGAAGAATCCTTAAAATGATAATGATTGCAACAGTTTACTGAGTCCTCATTGTGTCCCTGGGACTTAGTCGAAATTCTTTTTTTTAAATTAAAAAAACAATTTATTTTTATTTTTAATTTCTTGGATTACATAATTATTAATTCCATTTGTTTTTGCTTCACAATATGAATGCTTGAAAAAATATATATTATATATATTAACATATACAATTATTTTTTAAAAAAATCTATACTTTGTTATAGCTAAATAGCTAAAATCCCATAGGTTCTGATCTGGAGTAAGAACAGAAGTTCTGGAACCAGATGGTGTTTTCCCATTGTGAATATACTGCTGTGTATGGAAGAATAATTCTGGAATGAAGTAGCATCTTCTCTTTTGAACTCAAATTAATCTTGTTTCTTCGTTTCCAACTGTGTGGATATGTTTATATCATTGAATGAAATCTCTTATTAAACTCTTATTCCAATTAAATTCTTATTCCAATTTCAATGACAAACTCTACTAATCACAATAGGACTTAACTTTCTATTTTGGGTTTTTTTTCCTTGGGTGTTCCCTCGCTGTCACAGATACTAGAGTCTTCTTTGATGCCTTGTCATAGAAAAGGCAGATTTGCATGGTATGAGCAACACAGGAGAGGAGATGAAGGAAACTGTAGGGGTTCATATTACTTTCATTATCATCATTTAAAAATTTATGTGCAATTTGGCCGTTTTTCATTTAGATCCAAAATTATTTGAAAAGTTTTCATTTTAATTTCCAGGTGGGAGGATTAAAAAAAATATTTTCTCCATACTTCTTTTAGTATTATATTGGGTGAGAGAAAATGACCCACCACACTATTTATAAATTTTGGAATGGATTTAGATTTTCTTGGTCATATAAGATTTAATTCATTTTTATGAAAGATCCATAGGTACTTACAAAAAAGGTATATTCTCTGTTTTAAGATAAGGCATTTCACAGACTTTTGTATAAATCTGCTCTGGACTACAGTGTTCAAAGATAAACTGAGGCATATTAAATTTTTAATAATTTATTTTATCAAAAATTACTTTGTTTTTATTTTTTTTAAATGTTTTTTATTTATTTTTGAGAGAGAGAGAGAGACAGCGTGAACACGGGAGGGTCAGAGAGAGGGAGACACAGAATCTGAAGACATGCTCCAGGCTCTGAGCTAGCTGTCAGCACAGAGCCTGACGCGGGGCTCAAACCCACGGACGGTGAGATCATGACCTGAGCCGAAGCCAGACACTCAACCAACTGAGCCACCGAGGCACCCCAGCAAAAATGACTTTGAATTGGGCAGCCCCGAACCAGAAGTGGTTAGGAGTGCTTCTCTGAGAGGAGCTAGGGAATGATTGATCAACTCTAGCTTAAAGCCTAGTTGGCTGTTTTGCAGTTGGTTGTCCTTAGGTTTCCATTTCCAAACCTGGAGGCACTTGTAGGTTTAAATTTTGGTTTGTTTCTGTAGGCCACCATAGCGTCAGAGTCACCTCCATCTCATGGCCTCCTCGTTTAATTAATTTAACAATGGAGACCTGGGTTTGTTCTTATCACCCTCTCACCACCTTAAGTACAAAATTTACTTGTTTGGACAGCTTCATTAAAGGTGGAGTTTTATTCTCTGTTCTTCACTGTTCTGTTTTAGGGCAGGAGTAGTTAGTTTTTGTTTTTTTGAGAGAGAGAGAGAGAGAGAGAGAGAGAGGAGGAGGAGGAGGGGCAGAGAGAGAGGGGGACAGAGGATTTGAAGGCTCAAACTCAGGAACAGTGAGATCACGACCCAGCCCAAGTGGGCTGCTCAAGTGATAGAGTCCCCAGGCACCCAGGAGTGGTTAGTTTTACAGAGGAGAGTTGAGTAGAAAAACCTTTTCTCTATTATCTTTGATTCGAAATCCCCCTAATAAATACTTTACAGTTTGAAAATACTAATGATAATGAAGCCCAAGTTAAATATTTAGAGCTGTAGAATTCATTTGCTTCAAGTGAAAGCAGAGAGCCTATGTTGTACTCATGTTCGACAGTAAAAATCCTTTAAAATATTTCCCAGGACTCCTCCAATTCTCTGTTTATACTGAAATTTTATTGTACTGAAGATTCTCAGATTCTTGGAATCTTTTTAGGAGATTGTTATAACAAAATCTGATATTTTTATTTTTATTTTTTAATTTTTAATATCTATTTTTATTTTATTTATTTATTAAATATAATTTATTGTTAAATTGGCTCACATACAACACCCAGTGCTTATCCCAACAAGTGCCCTCCTCAGTGACCATCACCAATTTTTCCCTCTCCCTCACCCCCCCATCCACCCTCAGTTTGTTCTCTGTAAATAAGAGTCATTTGTGGTTTGCCTCCCTCCCTCTCTGTTTGTAACTATTTTTTTCCCCTTTCCTTTCCCCATGGACTTTTGTTAAGTTCTCAAGATCCATATATGAGTGAAAACATATGATATCTGTCCTTCTCTGACTGACTTATTTTACTCAGCATAATACCTTCCAGTTCCAACGACATTGCTGCAAATGGCAGGATTTCATTCTTTCTCATTGCCAACTAGTATTCCATTGTATATATAAACCACATCTTCTTTATCCATTCATCAGTTGATGGACATTTAAGCTTTTTCATAATTTGGCTATTGTTGAAAGTGCTGCTATAAACATTGGGGTACATGTTCCCCTATGCATCAGCATTCCTGTAACCCTTGGGTAAATTCCTAGAAGTGATATTTCTGGATCATAGGGTAGTTCTGTTTTTAATTTTTTGAGGAACCTTCACACTGTTTTCCAGAGCAGCTGCACCAGTTTGCATTCCCACCAACAGCGCAAGAGGGTTCCCATTTCTCCACATCCTCACCAGCATCTATAGTTTCCTGATTTGTTATTTTAGACACTCTGATCGGTGTGAGGTGATATTTCAGTGTAGCTTTGATTTGTATTTCCCTGATGATGAGTGACATTGGGCATCACTTCATGTGTCTGTTGGCCATCTGTATGTCTTCCTTGGAGAAGTGTCTATTCATGTCTTCTGCCCATTTCTTCACTAGATTATTTGTTTTTTGGGTGTTGAGTTTGGTAAGTTATTTATAGATTTTGGATACTAGCCCTTTATCCGATGTGTCATTTGCAAATATCTTTTCCCATTCCATTGGTTGCCTTTCAGTTTTGTTGATTGTTTCCTTTGTTGTGCAGAAGCTTTTTATTTTGATGAGGTCCCAATAGTTCATTTTTGCTTTTAATTCCCTTGCCTTTGGAGATGTGTCAAATAAGAAATTGCTGCAGCTGAGGTCAAAGAGGTTGTTTTCTGCTTTCTCCTCTAGGGTTTTGATGGTTTCCTGACTCACATTTAGGTCTTTCATCCATTTTGAATTTATTTTTGTGTATGGTGTAAGAAAGTGGTCTAGTTTCATTGTTCTCCATGTTGCTGTCCAGTTCTCCCAGCACCACCTGTTAAAGAGACTGTCTTTTTTTCCATTGGATACTCTTTCCTTATTTGTCAAAGATTAGTTGGCCATACAGTTGTGGGTCCAATTCTGGGTTCTCTATTCTATTCTATTGGTCTATGTGTCTGTTTTTGTGCCAATATCATACTGTCTTGATGATTACAGCTTTGTAGTAGAGTCTAAAGTCTGGGATTGTGATGCCTCCTGCTTTGGGTTTCTTCTTCAATAGTATTTTGGCTATTTTGGGTCTTTTGTGGTTCCATACAAATTTTAAGATTGTTTGTTTTAGCTTTGAGAAGAATACCAGTGCAATTTTGATTGGGATTGCATTGAATGTGTAGATTGCTTTGGGTAGTATTGACATTTTAACAATATTTATTCTTCCAATCCATGAGCATGGAATGTTTTTCCATTTCTTTGTATCTTCTTCAATTTCCTTAATAAGATTTCTATAGTTTTCAGCATACAGATCTTTTACATCTTTGGTTAGGTTTATTCCTAGGTATTTTATGGTTCTTGGTGCAATTGTAAATGGGATATCAGTTTCTTTATTTCTCTTTCTGTTGCTTCATTATTGGTGTATAAAAATGCAACCGATTTCTGTACAGTGATTTTGTACCCTGCGACTTTGCTGAATTCATGTATCAGTTCTAGGAGTCTTTTGGTGGAGTCTTTTGGGTTTTCCATGTAGAGTATCTTGTCATCTGTGAAAAGTGAAAGTTTGACTTCTTCTTTGCCAGTTTTGATGCCTTTATTTCATGTTGTTGTCTGTGTTAAACAACAATGGTGAGAGTGGACATCCTTGTCGTGTTCTGATCTCAGGGGGAAAGCTCTCAGTTTTTCCCCATGGAAGATGATATTAGCTGTAGGCTTCTTATATATGATGTTTAAGTATGTTCCTTCTATCCCACCTTTCTTGAGGTTTTTATTAAGAAAGGATGTTGTATTTTGTCAAATGCTTTTTCTGCATATTTTGACAGGATCATATGGTTCTTATTCTTTCTTTTACTAATGTGATATATTACATTGATTGATTTGTGAATATTGAACCAGGCTTGCAGCCCAGGAATGAATCCCACTTGATCACAGTGAATAATTTTTTTATATGCTATTGAATTCAGTTTGCTAGTATCTTGTTGAAAAATTTTGCATCCATGTTCATCAGGGATATTGGCCTGTAGTTCTCCTTTTTTTTTTTTTTTTTTGTGGGGTTTTTGTCTCGTTTGGGAATCAAGGTAATGCTGGCTTCATAGAATGAGTCCAGAAGTTTTCCTTTCCTTTTTGGAACAGCTTGGGAAGGATAGGTATTAACTCTGCTTTAAATGTCTGGTAGAATTCCCCTGGGAAGCCATCTGGCCTCGGACTCTTATTTGTTTGGAGATTTTTGATAACTGATTCAATTTCTTCACTAGTTATGGGTCTGTTCAAATTTTCTATTTCTTCCCGTTTGAGTTTTGGTAGTGTGTGGTATCTAGGAATTTGTCCATTTCTTCTAGGTTGTCCAGTTTGCTGGCATATAATTTTTCATAGTATTCTCTGATAGTTGTTTGTATTTCTGAGGGATTGGTTGTGAAAACTCCATTTTCATTTGTGATTTTACCTATTTGGGTCCTCTCTCTTTTCTTTTTGAGAAGCCTGGCTAGGGGGGGGGTATCAATTTTTGTTTATTTTTTTCAAAAAAACAATTCTTAGTTTCATTGATCTGTTCTACTGGGTTTTTTTTTAATTCTATATTGTTTATTTCTGCTCTGATCTTTATTATTTCCTTCTTCTGCTGGGTTTGGGGTTTCTTTGTTGTTCTGCTTCTAGTTTCTTTAGGTGTGCTGTTAGATTTTGTATTTGGGATTTTTCTTGTTTCTTGAGATAGGCCTGGAATGCAATTTATTTTCCTCTTAAGATTGCCTTTGCTGCATCCCAAAGTTTGGGATGTTGTGTTTTCATTTTCATTTGTTTCCATAATTTTTTAAATTTCTTCTTTAATTGCCTGGTTGACCCATTCATTCTTTAGTAGGATGTTCTTTAACCTCCATGCATTTGGAGGTTTTCCAAATTTTTCCTGTGGCTAATTTCAAGTTTCATAGCATCGTGATCTGAAAGTGTGCATAGTATGATCTCAATTCTTTTATATTTATTGAGGGCTGCTTTGTGACCCAGTATGTGATCTATCTAGGTGAATGTTCCATGTGCACTCAAGAAGAATGTATATTCAGCTCCTTTAGGATGAAAAGTTTTAAATATACCTTTCACATTCATCTGGTCCAGTGTATCATTCAGGGACATTGTTTCTTTATTGCTTTTCTGTCTAGATGATCTGTCCATTGCTGTAAGTGGAGTATTAAAGTCCCCTACCATTACCACATTCTTACCAGTAAGATTGCTTATGTTTGTGATTAATTGTTTTATATATTTGGGTGCTTCTGAATTCAATGCATAGACATTTATAATTGTTAGCTCTTCTTAATAGATAGACCCCGTAATTATGATATAATGCCCTTCTCCATCTCTTGTTGCAGCCTTTAGTTTAAAATTCAGTTTGTCTGATATAAGTATGACTACTCTAGCTTTCTTTTGACTTCCAGTAGCATGATAGATGGTTCTCTATCCCCTCACTTTCAATCTGAAGGTGTCCTCAGATCTAAAATCAGTCTCTTGTAGACAGCAAATAGATGGGTCTTGTTTTTTAAATCCGTTCTGATACCCTATGTTTTTTGATTGGAGCATTTAGTCCATTTACATTCAGTGTTATTATTGAAAGATATGGGTTTGGAGTCATTGCGTCATCTGTAGGTTTCATGCTTGTAGTGATGTCTCTGGTCCTTTGTGATCCTTGCAACATTCCACTCACAGAGTCCCCCTTAGGATCTCTTGTAGGACTGATTTAATGGTGATGAATTCCTTCAGTTTTTGTTTGTTTGGGAAAATCTTTATCTTTCCTTCTATTCTGAATGACAGGCTTGCTGAATAAAGGATTCTTGGCTGCATATTTTTCCTGTTCATTACATTGAGGATTTCATGCCATTCTTTTCTGGCCTGCCAAGTTTCAGTAGATAGGGCTGCTACTACCCTTATGTGTCTACCCTTGTATGTTAACATACCCTTGTATGTTGTCCCTAGTTGCTTTCAGAATTCTCTCTTTATCTTTGTTTTTTTTTTTTTTTTGCCAGTTTCACTATGATATGTTGTGCAGAAGATTGATTCAAGTTATGTCTGAAGGAACTTCTCTGTGCCTCCTGGATTTCAATGTCTGTTTCCTTCCCCAGATTGGGGAAGTTCTCAGCTATAATTTGTTCAAGTACACCTTCTGCCCCTTTCTCTCTCTCTTTTTCTTCTGGAATTCCTATGATACGGATATTGTTCTGTTTCATTGAATCACTTAGTTCTCCAATTCTCTTCTCATGGTCTAGCATTTTTTTATCTCTCTTTTTCTCAGCTTCATCTTTTTCCATAATTTTGTCTTCTATTTCCACCTATCCTCTCCTCTGCCTCTTCAGTCCTCACTGTGACTGCTTTTGGTTTATTTTGCACCTCATTTATAGCATTTTTAAATTCACCATTACTACTTTTTAGTTCCTTGATCTCTGCAGCAATAGATTCCTTGCTGTCTTCTATGATTTTTCAAGCCCAGCGATTAATCTTATGACTGTTATTCTAAATTCTTGTTCAGTTATATTGCTTATATCTGTTTTGAGCAATTCTTTAGCTGTCATTTCTTCCTGGAATTTCTTTTGAGGAGAATTCTTCTGTTTCATCTTTTTGGCAAGTTTTCTGTCCCTTATGTATTTTAAAACCTTGTTATGTGCCCTGAACCTATGAGCACTACTATATTAAAGAGGGGTCATACACTGTCCAGGGCCTGGCCCTTCAGGAGGTGTTTTTTGGGGAGTGTTACTTGCTTTCTCTTGTTGTGACTTTGGTTACTTTATCTCCCTACTCGTAGTGATGTTTTGGACCCTCCACCAGGTGTGCTTTGATTTGTTCATTGATGTAGCCCTGGAAAGGAAAGCAAACAGACAAACAAAAAACAAACAGAAAACAAAAACATGCAAACACACAGACAAATTAAAAAACAAACAAACCATAAACACCAACTACAAGTAAACAACAGGGTGGAGGCAGTGCATAAACAACAGGGTGGAGGCAGTGCTGATGGAAGAGGCCTTATCCCACATGAAGAGAGAAATGACAGGGGTGAGGAAAAAGAAAAAATAAAAATTGACCAGGCAGAGAAATTATACGGCTTAATCTAGAGAGAGAGAGGGAAAATAAAGAAGGAGGCAGGGAAAATGAAAAGAAGATAAAGTTGTCCAGGCAGAGAAACTCTACGGCTTAATTAATCCAGAGAGAGAGAGGAAAATAAAGAAGGAGGTGTAGAACATGCATCAAGAGAATGGATTAAATATGTCTGTTTAAACAAACCAACAACCAGAGTAACCATACTAGAGGAGGGAAGAGATAAGAAGGAGAAAAGGAAGGAAGAATATATCTATATAACAAGAATTATCTGAAAATTAAATCAGGCAATGTAGCAGTGCTGGTCTGGAGGAGGGGGCCGTCTGGTTTCTCAGCATCTATCTGGCTCCAGTAGATACACAGTTACTCAGTGTGGAGGGGCATGGTTTGGTATAGATGGTTTGGCCTCCATTGTGGGTCCCACTGTCCGATCCCTCAGGCCCCGCTGTGGTGGTGGGGGGGGGGAGAAAAATGGTGACAACCCAGTCTCTCCTTCACAGACTCAGTGTCTCAAACCACTCTGTTGGAGCCGTCCTCACTGTGCCTCGGGCACAGATGAGGCAGTCTGTCTCGCTCTGCTGACTCCCATGACCCAGCGATTGGCTGGGATTCAAAACTCCTGCTTTGCGCCACCTGATATGTGGTCTCTGGCTGGTGGTGCAGGCAGGCTCTGTCCTGTCCCATAGCACTCACGAGAGGGGATCCCTTTCACCTACTGTGGACTGCACCACTGACCTGGTCACTGAGCCCGGGGCTGGCTCCCCTCCTCCCCAGGTGCATGATGCAGGCAGCAGGGCCCTGTCCGGAGAAAGCCCCTCAGTTAGAGATTGTATCTTTCTCCATCCCGGTCCGTGATTTTTCTCTTGTCCAGATACAGTCCTACACTTTCCCAGCCACCCTTTCTCTTCCCTTTGTCTCTCCACAGAAAGGGATCCCTCCCCTCCATTCGTTTTATCTCTCCCAGTTCACAATCATGCACCTATGGCCCATCAGGCTGTCCTGGTGGATCCTGGAAGTGACTCTGTCTCTTTGCTTCCCAGACTCTTGGGGTTCCTTCAACACTGCTTTGTCTGAGAGACAAGGGAACTTTGGATCCCCCCATTTCTCCGCCATGTTGGCCCCTCCCTGAAATTGTTTACATGTACGAGCTCCTTTAATCCTTATCATAACCACATTATTCCTCTTTTAGAGATAAGTAACCCAAGGCACAAAGAGGTTAGGTAAAAGTTCACTTGCAAGTATCTGACAAATGTCAGATATAGCACTCTGGCTCTGGATGCCCCCTCATGCTTCTGGGGCAACTCCACCCCCCATCTCTACTGTCCGTCTTTCCTTCCAACAACATTCAATGCCTTCATTGCTAAGTTGAAACATACGCACTCCTTCCAGTGTGGTATAGTTCTGTACTCTGGAACCTACTTCAGGCAGGGCAGAGGTGGGGTGGAGGGTAGAGAGAACAGTGAGTGTCAGCCGTGGCCCATTGGAATAGCTCTGTTTCATGGAAAGAATTAAGGTCTGTCCATCCGATGGCAAAAGAGGAAGGGCAGCACAAAAGGGAGACCACAGTGCTTTCCTGGTGATGGAGCTCTTCTGTGGCTGGTCTGTAGGAGGCTCTGGGTGGGGGTGAGATAAGGAGCATTGGAGTAGAATGCCCTAGATCTGCTATTCTTGCTCTCGGTGACCTCAGAACCCTGCCACTCAGAGCTGCAAACTGATGGCGGGAGGAGGTGAGAGGTTGGCAGGCAGATCCGTCCCTGAGGGTCTCTGCTCATTTCTTTCTATGCCAAAGGTTGTCTCCTATTTTTAAAATGGTAGGCAATTAAGTACCAGGGTGCCTGAAACAGAAAAAAGAGAGACTTCAGAAAAATCTCTTGCAAATCCAAAGAGCCAGTTCCTGGCCAGGAGACAGGCAAACTCTTTTAATAACCTTATTCTGGATCCACTTAAATGGAAACAGTCACCAGTATTTTTAGCTGCTGTGTAACGGATGTAAAAAAGAAGGGGGAAACGTGTACGTTTTTATTTCCTTAGTTAGAATAAGAAGGAATTGCTCATTATCTCTTAACCAAGTCTCTGCCGGGAAGACAGGAAAACACCCAGGAGTCCCCATTGGCTCCTCCTCTGGCCTGAATGGAATTTAAACCCAGGGAGGGAAGCTGAGGAGGGGAGAGAAGGAGGGACTGAGCAGCACCGAGGTCTGCTGCCCAAGGGGTCCAGTCCCTGGGCAAGGAAGTGTTGGAAGTGGTGCCCAGCAGTCTCTGAGGTAAGAGGTCACAAGGGACCTGTGAGAGGGAGGGAGGTGACCAAATGGGAATGAGCTCCTGAGCCTGAAAATCCAGGCAATGTAAGCACTTTCCTTTCATCTCCAGCGGGAGGGAAAACCTAACTAGGAAATATTTCCCAGGACCCAAGTAACATGTCCTTAGCCAACAGTATACTGGATACCAGACAGGGACTGAGTACAATCACCTTCTTACCTGGCCACATGCAGTCTGTGTTGTAGGGAAATTTCTGCCTGGAGTAACAGGGTTTTACATGCAATATTTCCTTTAAGTTTTTCATGGCCTCCTCCTTTCTTGTTTCTTTGTGGGCTTGTTTTTTCTTTATTACAATGTCAAAGCCGTAATTTTTGGTAAGTTTTCTTACATCTCACTTTTTTAAAAAATCCTGAAACAAAACTTTTATTTTTGGTGGGATCAGGAAACTATTCTAACATTCCCCCTTTTTTGAATTTTGCCTATGCCAAGTAAGATGATGTTTGCAAACGCACTTCAAAAGCTTTGAAGTTTTTTCAAACATTTAATTTTATAGGTTTTATTTCTTACTTGTATTTATTTCTTATTTCATAGGTTTTATTTCTTATTTATAACTTTTCCCCAAATTCCCATGCCATGACCCTTGAAATGCCTCTAAAACACCCGTTTGGAAGCGTTTCAAGAAACTTTGTGGTGGACTAGTTCTCAGGGGTCTTTTTTATTTACGTGCCTATTTATTTATTTTTGTGGTCGGGAGAGAGCTGAGGAAATGGAGAAGGAATGAGTGAGAACAGTCACCTAAAAACACAAAACTGGAGTTGCTGAGATGAGCATTAAAAAAAATAACAAATCCTAACGTGAAAATAACAAACGAGGTTAGCCACAGTACCTAATGTCCGTGGGCTCTTCCAGGAGCCAGAGTACCACCGAGGAAGCAGGTGACACTTGCTTAGCCAGGACTATAGACTGGTGGCTTCCTGGGCACAGGATCTGCATGGGAAGAATTGGTGTTTTTTGGCATTTAGATATTTGTTGGAGACTCAGAGTCAAGGTGACGATGCTGGGAGGCAGACTCCGGAAGGAATAGAAAGTATTAACATCAGTTACCATTTTTTTTCCCAGGGAACTCCCCTTCTCCCCCAAACCAGACATTCCTTCATGCAACTTTGAACACTGCTATGTCCCCAAGTTTGTGGCTGCAGCTTACTGCTGAAGGAGGGATAATTACACAGGATGACTTCAGATCATCTTGTGGCTTCTGGTTTCTATTCCAGCACCGTTCTGTGGTCTGAAATGTGGGGTAGACTGAGGTTTACTCCTGAGAAGAGGCCTGTAGAAATCATACCCAGATCCAGTGGAAACTCTTGTCCATCCACCGCTCATTCCAGAGCCTTGGCTCCTATAGGGTCGGGATACAGATATGAGATCATGGTTTATGTTCCGTAGCAGCATCTGGGGTCGCCAGTCTACAAGCTGATGATGCTAGGATCTCAAGTCTAATCCCCAAATGGGCTTTGCAGGGTCTCACCACAGTAGACTCACTGTTAATGTCAGCCAGCCGCTGCATGAATAAGTGCTATTGATCTCAAGGAGAGACCCTGAGAGGGCGGATGGAACTTAGCCTCTTTGGACGAAGGCTGGAACTTTAAAAATTATTTCAATATGTGGAAAACCACACATTAAACTAAGGATAGGAAAAGGAACAGTTTCATCATACGCCTCTCTTCATGATCATTCAGCTGAAACAGAGTTTGTCGTGAGAAGCCCCCACACCTGTGTGTCTAATGTGATGCTTAGGCATTCTGGAGACTGGGTGTGTGGTAGATGTGGGGTAGACAGGTCCCCGAATTTATGCCCTCGTGCCCACTTTATCTTCTCACTGTGCATGAACCTGTGCATTCCAGTCAAAGTAAAAGGAAGGGCTTTTTATGAGGAAGGGATTCATTCCCATAGTGTAAATGGACATCTTGGCCTGATGCTCGGGAAAAGCTTTAGAAGAGCTTAAGCACAGAGCCTGGCACATCGTAAGCACTTAGAAAATGGTAACTATCATTGTCATCACCCATTTGAGCTTCCATAAGGTAGATTACTATTTGGTTGATGGAATAAAACAACCACAACAGCTTGTGACCACCTATGAAAAGGTGATTGAGTGTTGAGGCTGAATCAGAGACACGGCGTGTCAGCTTTTCTAGCTTGCAGTGCATGGGCAGATTTGATGGAAAGAGCTCTCAGGATAAAGGGCCTTGCATGGCAGTGTGAGTCATCTACAAGGACTCCTTGGGCACTCACTGGTTGTGGTCCACTGACCCAGAAGAGCAAGGGCACCTAATGACTCCTGGAAGGCCACCACATTAAGCCTTACCCCATGCAACCAGTTTTTCATTCTCACCCACACTTGGTGTCTTCTATTCTATATAGAATGCCTGTGCAGAGGGTTCAGGGTCACAGGGACTAGAAATAAAAGTGCTCGTATGTATTCGGCTTGTCTGGAGTACGACCTAGCTGAAAAAGTACTGTCTTGGGAATCTCACATGCTCACATTACTAAAAGAGAAAAGGATCTAGAGGTGAAATCAGTAGGCTGAGGACGAGTTGAGCCAGGCACCCAAGCACTTGCTCTCCTGGACTGAGTATTGGGTCAGAAGACCTTGGGGTCACCCAGGGCCCAAGCTGTAGATCACCGGCAGAATATGCCCAAGACAGTTTGAGGAAGGAGCCAGGTGACATTGTGACATCAGTGCATTCCTAGCCACCATCTCCTTCACCTTCCTTCACAGTTCAATGATGTCCACCCTGTCATTTGGGGACAGAATATCTTTTTAAGTGACCCTACTGGAAATGGATGATACGATTTTTCTAAAACCCAAAGCAGTGTCATTTGCTTGTGGTTCATTGTAAAGGCAGGATGAGGTAATAAGGGAACCAAAGAAAGCCCTGAATTTAAGTAGGAAGATCTGATTAAGCCCTGAATTTAAGTAGGAAGATTTAAGCAGAAGCTGGCTGCCACTCTCCTCATTGTAAGTTGTATATTTTATTTCCAACCAGGATGTATGTACTTTTTGGGGAAAACGAGGTGACATGGTGACCATCAGCCTTAGGATAGGAGAGGACCATCTGGGACTGAGGGTCCATCCTTCTCCTCTGGCCAAGCCTTGGTTGACATCTGCCCCTCCAGACAGAAGTCTTGGTCTGCTTTGTGTTTCTTGGGAAGGCAGTTCTCAAGCATTTCATGAGAAGTGATCGGAATTTAACCTCCTTTTGGGGGGAATAATGAATTGTTCTTCTAGGAGATCATCCTCGGCACTGCTCAGAGGGAGTGCAGGCATAGGATTTAGTTACTGGGCAGTCCATTTTGAAATGAGCACCCGGTAAGCCCTTCCTTCCTTCCTTCCTTCCTTCCTTCCTTCCTTCCTTCCTTCCTTTCTTCCTTCCTTCCTTCCTTTCAGAAGAACCCCTCTCTTAAATATGATAGGCAAGAAGACATTGGGTTTTTTTTTCACATGTGGTAATCTTCTCACAGGATTTTGGTGGGGGCAGTACATATAGCAGAGAGATGAAGAACACAGATAGGGAGAGCTAACAGATCTGGTATTTGATTTCAGCTCTGCTGTGTATTAGCTCTGTGCCCTTGGGCAAGCTAGTTAACCTCTCTGAACACCTATTACAAAGAATGGTATCCGTTGACTCCCAGGATTTTGAGGACTAAGTGAGAATAATATTTATAAAGTACTTGGCACATTGGCCATCATCTAATAAGCCCATCCACAAAAAACCTAGGGATGATTACTACTTAATACACAAAATATTACCTTTGTCAGGATTGTGCTATGTGACTGGAGGGGATCAACACATTCATGGCCATTGCTATGCCCGAGATTATAAGGATGTCTGGCTGAGGAACTCAAATATAGATTTTGAAGCTATCAGTGTTTGGTTGGAAATTGAAGCCACAAGAGTAGATGTGGCCATCAAGAGAGAATGAATACAGCACAGATGTAAAGCCCTGTGACATCTCGGGGCAGAACGACAGGGACTGACCTTTCAGCTGATGGGAGCAGCACACTCCTCAAAGAGCCTTTCTCGAGAAAGCAATGCCAGGCAGCATTTGTCCTGAGTCTTAATACGCCTCTGCCTCCCACTTCCCCACATCCCCTGCCACCCCTTCTGCAGCCAAAATTAAAGACCAGATCGGAGTCAATGAGACTGATTCTTGGGGACACCTAGTTTCCTGTGGTTTCCTGCGGGCACATTCCATGCATGTAAACCCCCTTTATCTCAGACATTCCTACAGCATTTACTAAACGATTCCTCAACAGAAGAATCATCCCTATTCGGAAACTTATCCTGCATTTTCCTTGGTGACATTTGCTGCCCTGTCCGCCCCCTCCCCACTCTGATGGAGCTCTGTCTGTGGTTGGCTGCACATACTAACAGCCTTGGTGAGGTCATCCCTTCCTTCTGCTCTTACACAAGGCAAGTCTCTCCTGCCACGTGCTGGAAGGAAAGCCAGCAGGCTTCTCCTCTCGCCCATTACACTTGACAGAAATGCTGGGTCGCGGATCCCTCCCTCCCATCTTCTTTCCAACAGTCACCCTGCCCAGGGAAATCTGAGCTCAACTGGGGGAATCCAGGAGGCTGCAATTAGCGAGGACATCTTGTTACAAGTGACAGGCGGCAGAAGGACGGGCGACACGGAGGGCTCATACGAGGGCTTTTGGGGTTTCTCATATTCCAGGCTTCCAAAAACACAGTGAGACGGGGCTTCTCGCAGCCTTGCTGCGGTTTATGGCAAGAGTCGGTGGCTGTTTTGCATTCGTGCAGAACTTCTTCAAAAACCCATCTGCGCTCCATGTGCGTCTCAGAATATACTGAGCCATAGGGTGGAGGGGGAGGGGTTGGATGGCAGGAGTGGGCAGAGGAGTCTCAGTCTGCTTTCTTAGCTCCACTGCTGCCTGGGAAGGGGATCTGGGACAGCGAAAAGTCATTCAGAGAAGTTGCTTTGAGATCAATGTGTGTGGTTATTGGCGGGGGGAGGGGGTGTGTGACAGAGGTGCTCAGGGCTTAAGGGCTCAGTTAGTGGACACTGTGTAGACCAGTTTGATTCAGCCTTGCACTTGTGCTGTATAATCAAGGGCACGTTGCTTGATGCCCCTGAGCCTCGGTCTGCATTGCAGGGAGTGAACATGCAGCTTTGCGTGTGACTGTGTTACCATTGGGTTGAACTTTTGAAGATAGCAATTGTGAAGTATCATTTTTTAAAAAATTTTGGCTTATTTATTTATTTTGAGAAAGAGAGAGAGATTGAGCAGGAGCAGGAGCAGGGGAGGGGCAGAGAGAGAGGGAGAGAGAGAAAGAATCCCAGCAGGCTCTGTGCTGCCAGTGCAGAGCCCAATTCAGGACTTGAACTCACAAGCCGTGAGATCATGACCTGAGCCGAAACCAAGAGTCCAACGCTTAACTGACTGAGCCACCCGGGCGCCCCTTGAAATATCATTATTTTTATCCTATACCTGCCTTCCGACTTGCTCTCCTGGCCTTCCTCACCTCCCCCATCCCCTGACAAAAATCTCAAGCAGATTCCAGAGTTTTTCTGGTTACTTTTGATATGGGAAGAAAACCCTTTTGTGAAGGGCGGGTCCGTCCAATATAAGAGCCTCGATCTCCTATCCAGGCCACCTGTCTTGTTCTCACACAGCTCAGGCCTGACCCTGGGGTCTGCAGGTGCTCCATGGGGCAGGTGATGACCCTGGTGACTTCCTTCCTCCGCTGCCTCCCCCAACTTGCCCGGCTGCTTCTGGCTTCTCCAGGTCATCAGCAGGGAGGGGAGTCAGAGAGACTGGAACAGGTATTTTTACCTGGTTAGAGCCATTGCAGCTCCTTCTGGTCATCTGATGCCCTTGTGGTAGCGGCTCCCAGTGCTCGCTCTACCTGCTCCCTCTTGTGCGAATCTGTCCTGGGTTTTTCAGACAGTCTTCATTCCACTGCCTGGGCACCTCCTCCTGTGGTTTGGCCGCTGGGAAAGCACACTTCTGCTGAGCCAGGGGGGCTGCCCCTCAGCCCCTGCCCCCGTAGTATGTCGCGTAGATTTATGCAGGACTATGATCTATGGCAGGACTTAACATAGTCTTGTCTCCCTCAAACTCTGGGGTGCAGGTCTCTCCTACCGTAGCCTCCCTCCGATCTCTGCTATGCAGGCTGTTCCAGGAAACCCCCCACCTCTGAATTCCTCTGGGCAAGGGGCAGGCACTGGTCTTTTTGCCCTCCACTTTCTATTCAAACCAACCTCCCCACAGAAAAGCTCCAGTAGAAAATCTCTCTTTAAAATGTGTGGGCAGTGGGGTGCCCGGGTGGCTGAGACGGTTAAGCGTCTGACTTCAGCTCAGATCATGATCTCATGGTTTGTGAGTTCGAGCCCCACGTCGGGCTCTGTGCTGACACCTTGGAGCCTGGAGCCTGTTTAGGATTCTGTGTCTTCCTCTCTCTCTGGCGCTCCCCCACTCACACTCTGCCTCTCTTTCTCAAAAATAAACACAAAAAATTTTTAAAAATGTGTGGGCACTGATTACCCACTGTCCAAATCTCACACAAACAAGAAATGTCCCACTGACCATCCCATTACATGTGCAGGGTGTTGAGTCCAGTTCCAGGGATATAGTAAGTGCTAAGGAAAGGTGAGCTACTATGATTATTATTAGCAATAATGCATGCTTTGGATTATAGGAAGAGCCAAGAAGGAGTGAGTGGGGCAAAGGGGTGATATAAAGAAGAACTCTCCTTTGGGGCTGCTCTGTTTAGTTCAGAGTGGTAGCACGTCCCTTGGGCCCAACACACAGGGTGTCAGCCCAATGGAGGGAATAGCATAGGGAAGGTATATACTGGGCTCATGTGTTATTAGTGTCCGAATGTCATATTGAAACAGAGCAAGCGCGGGCTTGCAATCATGTGGACCTAGTTTTGAATCTTGACTGGATCACTTACTAGTTGGACAACCCCTGGTAAGTGACTTTGCCTTTCACATCTGGTTCCTCACCCAGGGAAAGGGTCCCGGCACTGGTCTTATCCAGCAGCTCTGGAGATTACTTATGAGGATTAGTGGACCTGGCCGATGCCTGGCACAAAGCAGTCCCTTGACAAGTAACCTGTAGTATTATTGTAATGTTATTATTGTTAGTTTTAATAATAATTCTGTCAGGAACCTTCATCTTCCACTTGTTCATACTAAATAAGTGATGACTCTTAGAAATGAAAGCTTTTACAAAGTATGATAATTTGACTCAATGACGCTTTCTTCCTTTTCTGACCAACAGAATTATCTGCCCAGGTTAACTCTTGATGGTTGACCTTGACTCACTGAGATGGGAAAAGAGGCAGCATTGGGACGCCTGGGGGGGCTCAGTTGGTTAAGCCTCTGACTTCGGCTCAGGTCATGATCTCACAGTTCCTCAGTTCAAGCCCCACACTGGGCTCTGTGCTGACATCTCAGAGCTCAGAGCCTGGAGCCTGTTCAGATTCTGTGTCTCCATCTCTCTCTGCCCCTCCCCGGCTTACTCGTGCATTCTCTCTCTCTCTCTCTCTCTCTCTCTCTCTCTCTCTCTCTCTCAGAAATAAACATAAAAAAAGAAAAGAAAAGAGGCAGCATCAGACGAGGGCCTGTGGGGGGCTTGCAGGATGCTAGCGACATTCTAGGTCTTCAGCTGGGTGGTGGTTCCACGGCTGTTGCCCTTCAACAATTCATTAAAAATGATACCATTTTTGTTGTATGCTCTTTTCAGGATAGCTATCATCCTTCATGATAGAAAAGACGAGAAAGAAAAGGAAGTCTCACTCAGTAGTTGATTAAAACCAAAACCTCATTTATTGAGTACTTAGTGGGCGCTTGGCATGGCGGTGAAGCAGGTGTTATTATTCCCAGAGGATAGTGGTAACACGAGGATGAGAAGCCTTCGCAAGACTAGACACTTAGGACCTGATCTGTCTTTCCAGCACGTTGTCGCTGCCTCTCATAATGGGGAGGGAGAGCCTGGGCTTGACTGGGACAGCACCTCCAGGAAAGGACTAGGCTTCCTGCTTCAGTCTCGGTACAAACGCTTACGACTCTTGAGTTGGTCACAGAAGCCCATTGGCCAGAGGCAGCCCTGCAGCTCGGTTTCTAGTGGAGGGGGGCCGTGACAGCCCAGCCGAGAGGTGTGCTGGTGAGCGAGAGCCCCTGCGCGAATGTGAGGCACTGGCTAGGACTCCTGTGTCTGCCCAGCCTCCGTCTGATAGTGGTCAAGGATGTGCCGTCCTGGATAGGAGCTGGGGACAGGGGTCCTTCTGCACACCGAGGGAGCTGAAGGCTCACACCTCCTGGGGGCCAAACCAGAGGCCAAACCTCTGACAAACCAGGCCACTGAGCATGGATTTGAGGGTGACTGGACCCCTTGGCTTGAGTGACTCTGTGCTCCTGCCTTGGGAGGGCTCCAAGAGGGACCAGCCTTGGCTCCTGTCCTTAAGAGGCTGACAGCTTTACGGGGAGACAAACTGTGTACAAGACTGACTATAACACAAAGCAGACCATGAAGGGACCCACAGAGGAACCAATACGTTTCTCTGAATGCTCAGCAGGAGAGCTAGTAGTTTCCAGATGGAGTGAGACGGGGGGCACGAGAGAAGGCTTCATGGAGAAATTATTTGTATTAGAAAGTCTGATCTTTTGCTGGCTCACAGGCAGAGGTGGTGAGCAGGACCCTGGCCTGGGGTCTTGAGGACAGGCTCTGCCCTTCCTGGTTGTGGCACCGGGGACAATGGGCTCAGTCCCTTGAGCCTTGGTTTCCTCACGTGTGCAAAGCAGCGTGACATAGTGGTGATGAACATGGACTCGGGATTCAAATTCTGCCATGTTGGCTGTTTGCCTGTGGGCAAGTTATTTTAGGTAGCTGAGCCTCACTTGCTGTATCTGCAAAATGGGGCAATAATAGTATATTCCAGGAAGTATTGTTGTGAGGCTTGAATAAGGTAATAAACGTAGAACATTCAGGACAGCGCCTGGCACATAGCATGCCCTCCATGTGCGGCTGTTCTGTAGGTGGTGTTAATGGGGACGGTATTACTCGGGGTGTGGTATAGACTAGGGATGTGGGGATCAAAGCCTGGTCGCAATTGTTTTCCTTGTCACTATGAGTCAGGTGAGTATAGAATTAGAGGTGAAGAGGAGGGTCTCCCAGGCAGTGACCGGTGTAAGCAAAGACAGGAGGCAGGAGAAGGAACACAAAATTTAGTTTGGATCCTCAGGAGATACAGGATGAAGTCGTTCTGCTGGGTTCTCAGCTCCCTGTGGCCTCTCAGAATCCACTACAAAGGTTGATTTCCGCCGGCAAATCTCCATGGTGCGTTTGCATCTTTTCTGGACACAGGTCTCCGAGAGGATCTGCTCCTCGTCTCCCCAAGGATGGGTCTCCAGGGAATGTTCTGCTTCCCCCTGGGGCTCCTCTTTGGCTCCGTGCTTTTGGGGGCCTCAGCCCCGGCCACCCTTGAGCCTCACGGCTGCAACGACAAGGAGCAACAGGTTACTGTCAGCCATACCTACAAGATTGACGTGCCCAAGTCCGCTCTGGTCCAGGTGGAGACTGACCCTCAGCCCCTTGGTGATGAGGGGGCCTCCCTGCTGGCCCCAGGGGAGGCTGAGGAACAGAACATCATCTTCAGGCACAACATCCGCCTGCAGACGCCACAGAAGGACTGTGAGCTGGCAGGCAGTGTCCAAGCCCTCCTGGCCCGAGTGAAGAAGCTGGAGGACGAGATGGCAGAGGTGAAGGAGCAGTGTAATGTCCAGCGTTGCTGCCAAGGAGCTGCCGGTGAGCTTACCATCTGGGATTCACTCAACAAATAATCGATGGGCCCCTTCTATGTGCCAGGTGTTCTGTGGGAGTCTGGTGTGCTCCCACCTCCCTCTGGGTTTTCTTAGGGTGGGGTGGGGTCTCGGCCTTGGCACTGGCTCCAGGAAGCATCTGCGAGCCTTGGTAGAGAGGGACCACCAGTGAGTCTGGACTCCTGAGTTTACGCTTCTGGGCGCTGTTTGACCTGTGGATCCAATCTCTACAGGGAGGGGAAGCAGTGGGCAAGACAGGAAGGATGGTCAGTCTTGGAGCTAGACAGGACTTGGTACAAATGCATTTTGCCACTTTTTAGTTGTGTGGCTCTGGGTCAACTCCTTAAGTTTCCCAAACTGCCCAATGAGGATAAATCTATCCACTAGTCTAGTTCTGAGGACTATAGATGACGTACATAAGTTTCCTGGCCCATAGTAGATAATTCCAAGTATCCGGTGGTATGTTGGCACGCCTTTTTATGCTGGAGGAAGTGCTACCATTGAAAGCGTCTTCTAAATATCGGACACAGAACTCGGCACCAGGGACACTGCATGAAACAGGATGGAATTGGCGCTGAGAGGGGGCCTGCACGGCCAAGGTTTCTAGGAAGGAGAGAGGGTGTTCTGAGAAGCAGGAGCAGTGCTTATTGAAGGCCTCTTGCTGCTGCCTGGGGGTCAGAGAGGGGAGCCCGCTTCCCTTGTCCCACCCCTCACCCCCCAGTAGTGAGATGTGGCTATATTTTTAGCTTCTGTGGGCCCACTTAGCCAGGATTCAGTTTGGGCTCATCTCCCAAGGACCCGACTGTTGCTAGGTCCAGCAACCTCCCGCCAAAATAAGACAAGCTTCAGTGGGGCACCTACCTGGGCGGCTCAGTCAGTTAAGCCGCTGACTTGGGCTCAGGTCATGATCTCTCGGTTGTGGGTTCCAGCCCCATATCCGGCTCTGTGCTGACAGCTCAGAGCCTGGAGCCTGCTTCGGATTCTGTGTCTCCCTCTCTCTCTGCCCCTCCTCTGCTGACACTCTGTCTCTCACTCTCTTTCTCAAAAATAAACATTAAAAAAAAAAAAAAAAAAAAAAAAAAA
>CM053562.1:16141701-16164339 GCA_028646485.1 Cryptoprocta ferox
GCTTTTGGTAGAGATGCAGGCAGTCCACCATGACCTCGCCGGGAGTGGGGGAAGGAGATCAGTTGCCTGAACTCTCTATCCTGCCCTCTGATCTTCTGGTGACTCACTGACTGAGACAAACATCACTGCTTCCTATTTAGAAATTCTTGTTTTCTCATGAAAGTTCTTAGATCTTCAAGATCCTCTTATCTGAGTGCTTCTGATCCATTCATGCACTCATCATATTTTACTGAACATCTACTGCGTACCAGGCACAGTGTTTTAGATGCTGATAAAAATCATCTGCCTCCACCCTTCACTAAACTCCTGGGGAAAGGATCCAGGGAGACCCGGATGGATGGGGTTTGGGGCACATAGTTGTCTCTGCAGAAACATCAGGCTGCTGGTCCTGTTTGGTGGTGGGGATAGGGATGGCTCTGTGTTGGAAAGGGTCATGAAGGACCTGTCATCCTGGGAGCACAATTTGCGATTGCCTTTGTCACCCCCTCTCGCCATAGACCCCTCGGGACACTCCCAAAGTTGAGCAGGTTGGGTTTATTAGAAAGTTAGAAAGGACTAGGATACAATTGGGGCTTGTATTTAGGTGATTTGGGGGAAGTCAAAGGCAGCAGGGGTTTGCTCTGGTTTGCATGCTGTCCGGAAGGGGAGTTAATTCTATGGTAACTTAGTGAACCTTATCTAGAAAGAACAGACTAGTGGGAGGCTAAAGCCATCATCAATAAAGAAAGGGTAGTCACTCCTAGTAGTCAGGAGAGAGAATGTTTAGTCGTTTATGTTGTTTGGACCGTGGTCATGTTTTTGCCTGTATTCAGACATGATCACAGAATGGTCCTGTTTTGTCTTGATCTGTCATGGCCACACAGTGGCTTCTCTGATGTTGATGTTCTGTGCAACTGTTTGTGTCCAGTGGGAGCACACCGAAGCCAGCCTGTGAGAGCCAGGCCAGCGCCCCACTGTTGGGCTGCTTTTCTCTTTCTCCTGTTTTTGTCTGTGGCTGCCTCTGCCTTCAGACAGGCCAGTGCCCAAAGCCTCCCAACGAAGAGCAGAGACATCTGTTCTGAAAGTCTTAGTAACCCCTCTCGGCTTCTGCTCTAGGGACTTGTAAACTCTTGCAGCTGCGGAACTTGTCTTTCTGTTGAATCTGATTCATGTTAAACCCATTCTTATTCACTTCTCAGGGGAGCTGCAGTCCGAGAGATACTTATCCCCATGATAATCTTGAATATTTTCATTAAGTCTCTGCTTTTTCACTTGTGAGCTGCATAGGACCCTTCTGTGATTCTTGAGTCACTTCCATTACTCACCTATTGACCTGTTCCCTCAAAGAATTCCCATCTTCGAAGGAAGAACCTGGAGGCTGGTGGGAGAAGCCAGTAGGTGGGAGGAAATTCTCACAGAATTCCGTGAGCTTCTTTGTTCATAACAGAGTGAATCAGGAATATTCAGAGCCCAGGGACCCTGAGAGCACAATGTTTACCCCCTGCCTGATGCACACATTCTCTGCCCCTTGACCTTGACAAGTGGTTGGTAGGCCTTGGTGGGAGCACCACCACAGCGGTGAAAGTGGGCATGTGACCAAGGAGAAGGGCAAGACTGAGCGTCTAGACACTTGTCTTCCCTGTTCCAAACTTCAGGTGAGACCACAGCCACCTGGGATACAGCCTTTGGAATGCAAAGTACTCTCAGAGACCTAGTCCCCTCCCTGGCCACCACTTAAAAGTTCTTGGAGCCACACCAGAGATCCATTCCTTTGTATTCATCATTAAAATTTCATTGTTTTCTGAGGGGAGGGGGAAAACATTTAGCCATTGATACTTGCTGTGAATAAATGGGCCCAATAACTCTCCTCTACAGGCTGGACAGGTTGGGCAGCTGAGGGCCTCAGGTCTAAACTGTGGTCAAAAGTGCAGGAAGGATCCTCAGAAAGACCGAGTTAAAGTTCACCTACCTTATAGTTTGGCCTAGGGTTAGTCCTCGTAGGAGGATCTGAGAGGCGAGGAAGGAGCTGTACTTCGGGAGATAGAGGATGATAAAATTTCAGAGGCGTTTCCCACACCTGACATGGGAGAGCCTGAGCTTCTCATGCTGGGGTGCAGCCTTTGAGGGGCCCTTCTGTGAATCTTGAGTCACTTCTGCTCAAGGGGGTGTTTCATTCAGAGAAGTATGCCCCTGAGGCCTGCTGGTTTGGATGGCTGGTCAGAGAGCTGTGGCCCAGGACTTGGCCCATGGCGGCTGGGGCAGGGAAGGCAACATGGCATTTGATGGGAAGGGATGGGAAACAGGAGGCTTTCCCAGAAGATAGTCTGCCCTCCATGGATGATGTGAGGACCAGCAGTTTATATGCTACTTTGGTAGTTTGAGACACCTCTTAAAGACTGTGTCCTGGGCTGAAGCATACTCTCAACGTGCCAAGAAAGGGCACTGACCTGGTAGCCAAGGGCCTGTTCCAGACCTGCCAGACCGCTGCTCTTGATGGCTTTCTCCTGCCTTCCTTGACCCCTGCCCTAGATCCGGCTGTGCTTGGCACCGCGTGGGTGACAGAGGAGACTGAGAGCTCCTTGGATGTGGAGTGGGAGAACCCCCCGACCGAGGTGGACTACTACAAGCTGCAGTATGGCCCCCTGACAGGGCAGGAGGTGGCTGAGGTCACTGTGCCCAAGAGCAGTGACCCCAAGAGCCGATATGACATCACTGGTAAGAGCCAACACTGGGCGTGGTGAGATGTTTGCTGTGGGTGCCCCGAGGTAGGGACAGTGTGCACAGAGGGTCCTGGAGCCCTAGGAATCACTTGAACTCTGACGCTGGGAACCATGAGATGTGGGTTCTGACCCTGGGAACCATTCTGTAGGCCTGCAGACCGTGCTTGCTCTAGCATCCCAGAGCTGATGCCAGAATCTCAGAGCACCTGATCAACAGATCATAGGCCCAATGTCCTCTTGAAAACTGCCTGTGTCTCAGGGTGGATATACGGGCACAGATGTTCCTTTTGGAAGAGCTGTGTGTGTGTGTGTGAGTGAGAGAGAGAGAGAGAGAGGGAGGGAGAGAGAGAGAGAGAGAGAGAATGAGAAAGAGAGAGACTGGGTTGTTCGGCATGTTGCATGGAAGGAGTCATACTGGGGGCCTGGGTGGGGATGTCCGTGTCTCAACTGACCAAGTGAACCTGCTGAGCACTGAAAATCTGACGGCTGCTAAGGAAACAGGGCCATGCAGGGCTGGGTCACGTTTTGTGGCTCCTGAAACCTATAGAATTTTCAGGGCTCTCTTTAAGGAAAACGATACACAAGCATGCATCCCCAAGTGAATACCCTTGGAAGTGGCCTATGCAGGGAGAGGGCCCTGAGGCTTCTTAGTTCCATGGTTCAATTCTCCTCTGGGGCCTCCTCCTGCTGTCCACTCTTCGAGTTCCATCTTGAAAGGACATCTTCCCTGGTCCCAGTGTTGGCAGCATGGAGAACAGTGTGTGGGCCTCACACATTCGCTGTTTGTCTGCACTTTGCCCCAGTTTGGATATCTCTGCCATGAAGAACAGTCATTCGAATTGCTGCTACAGAGAAATAACAAACAACAACAAAAAAGAAAAAGCAAAGGAGAAAATAACAGAACACAATGAGGCTAATTAGCACAATGAGGTGGAAAGGAAGTTTTCGGGGCAAAGGATTGCTGGGGGGCAGAAAAACATTCGGGCTGTAAATAAAATTGGGAAATTGGTGCTTGGTGGCCCAGGAAAGGAGCTCCATCAGGCCCACCTCATCTGCTCTGGCCCCTTGGTCCCCCATAAGCCTCTCGATGATGCTTCGTAACTCACTGGTCCTGCCACCCTTTCTCTGCCTTAGATTAGCCTTCAGGTTAGGAGCACAGCCCATCAGCCCCCTCACAGGAGAAATCCTGGGAGAGAGCAGGGCTGGGGTGAGGATCTGGAGCCCTAACTCATCGGGCACTGGCTGGCTGTTTTTTTTGCAGGTCTGCAGCCCGGAACAGAGTATAGGATCACCGTCGTCCCCATAAGAGGAGGACTGGAGGGCAAGCCGATTCTCCTGAACGGCCGCACAGGTAGGAGCTGTTTGGAGGCACTGCGAACATTTCTCAGGTTTGCTTCCTGATGTTTTTCTTGGCTGACTCCTCTCTGGATAACAACCCTGAGATTTATGAGTAGAGAGATCTCAGATGTGTACTGACATCTATTTTGTGGGGCAGGGGAAGGGAAGTAAACACTTCGTATTTGAAATGTTTCTTACCATTGGAAATCTGCCCCCAGGATCTTGGAGACAAGGGGAAAGGCCATTTCTGACACCTGCTTATTTCAACGGCTTTAACCACTGGGTTATTTTATTCATTATCTTGGACTTAGGCACACGACTGCATATTACTGAAGGAAGGTGTTCTATACTTTTTTTTCTTTGTCCTTCCTGTGTTTTTTCCTGATGATCACACTCATGCACTCTGCTTTAAAATGTCAAAAGAGGGGCAACTGGGCGGCTCAGTTGGTTAAGCGTCCGACTTCGGCTCAGGTCATGACCTTGCCGTTTGTGGGTTCAAGCCTTGCATCGGGCTCTGAGCCTGGAGCCTGCTTTGGATTCTGTGTCTCCCTCGCTCTCTGCTTCTCCTGAGCTCACACTCTGTCTCTCTCAAAAAGAAATAAACGTTAAAAAATATTAAAAAAACAACAAATGTTGCAAGATATTAAAGGTTCTCGCATGGGAGTAGTGGTATATTTAGCATCTGAGGATCGAGATAACAGATAGTGGCAAACATTATAAATCAGTAACATTTGATGATAAGTTTGTATTTTATTAATCAGAAAAGAATTAGAAATCTTTGTAGTCACACATGCAAGATAGTCCATGTAATTTTCAGTTTTAGCCGATGCTTCAGTCCATATTAAATAATGTGTGTTCCCAACCCGCACTGGGAACCGGTGAGCTGGAATCCAGTGCCATTTGGGGAAGGCTGAGCCTTGAGGCTGGCCAAGAAGGAATTTTTGAATGCTGAGGCTTCCTTGAAATGTGTTGTAGTTCTTTTCAGTTCAGTCCTGGCAGGAGCTGGTCGGGGTGGTGAGATGGTGCAAGAATTGAATTCGCTATTTCGGTTGCCTAACAGATTGCACATCGGTAGTGTGAAAGTTCTAGTCGGCCGGTTGTGAAGGAGAAGATAGAACTTAATTTATGAACTACACAGTGCAGACTGTGCAGGCTGCCTGAATGGTGGACTCGGGGAAAACTTGTAGGGGTTGGGACAAGGACTTCCTTTCTCGTTAGAGCCCACGATGCATCAGGCGTTATGCTAACAAGTACTTCTGGTTAAGTGTCTCATGTAGTTCTCTCTGTAACCACGTAGGAGGTCATTATTGTTTCTAAGTCACATGTGAAAAATAACAACAACCGAGAAGCTAAGCGCAGGATCGGCCCGCCAAGAAATGACAGAGCTGGGATCTGAACCTAGGATATCCACTTGGGTGGACACACAGCTAAAGTACCTCCCACGTTCACCTTTTCACCCATTGCTGCTGGTTAATTCTTACACCGTTTACCTCCTAACTAGAAAACTTGCTGTGACTCCTCATTGCCTTAGGATAATGCAGAAACCCCTCTGTCTTGGCCTCGATGGACCCAACCAACCTGGGTCGCTGTTCTCACCACTTCTGACCCAGAAGCCTTCTTGCTCCCGGACTGTTCTTGGAGTTTCTTAACACAGAAAGCTTATCTCTACATGCCTGATGGGTTTGTTCATGTTGTTACACCAGCCTAGGAAACCCTCCACGGCTGTCTCTAGCTATCCATTAATTCAGCTGGGAATTCAATTAATACGAGCTATCAATTAATTCAACAAACACTAATTGCAGAGTAGAGCTGGGCCCCAGAGACGTCGTCCCTTTAGATACATCCACAGCTGAAAAGTCCTGGTCCTTGCCCTTCCAGGGGGCTCATAGCAATAAGATCACTCGTCCTTCCAGACTCAGCACTCGTCCTTCCAGACTCAGCTCCAACCTTAGCCTCTCCACTGAGGCCTTGTAGGACATTAAATACCAGCCATTTTTGCGTCTGAGTTTTTGGAGCATTTAATCACACATGGCCTTGAATTGCTGGTTAACCTTTCAAGTATATTATCCCAACTAGAGTGTGAACACTCAAGAAGTGTTTTTATTGTCAATTATAGTCTAAACGCAGGATGGGATATTTTATTGGATAGCAAATAAATGTGCATCATGTGCCCTATGAACATAAAAAATAAGAGGCAATAATGTCTGAGGTCAGGAAACACTCTCAAACCTGGCTAGACTGTTCATTAATTTAAGGGGAAAAAAATGTTTGGCATTTCATGAGATAGAAAAAGACCCTGGAATGTAAGAACAGCATAACCGTATGCAGGGAGGAAATGACACAGTTCAGGTATTTTCCATTTAACAAGTCACTCAGTGGAACTAATCCACGAAAGGGAAGGGGTCAATTGAAAATCCTCACCCTGTTAAGACACTCAGAGTGCATTGAAGCATCTTCCACAAAGGCCAGGCTTCAGAAGCAGGTCAACCTTAGAGTAGCAGGCACCAGCCAGGCCAGCGTCTTCAAGGGGGAAATGTCCCTGGACTTCTCTGCCGGACCCTCCACAGCCACCTCACGTCAAATGACAAGAAGGGCAGGCCACCAACTGAGAGGCCATGCTCTCCCTTTGTCCTCCGTTTCTCCATCTGTAAAATGAAAGGTTAGACTGAATGAGTTTAAAGTCCCTCTTTTTTGCATCATTATGAGTCTTTTAATAACTTCTGTGATTCATGCTTTTTCCAGTGGTGAATGTAGAACAAAGGGCTGCTTGCTTTGTTATAATTTCGCAAGCTGCCATGCACGGGAGGACACACAGCCTGGCATATTCACGTGTGAACAATTTGCTTAGAACGTTTCCCTTTGATGATGCTGTGAAATAGCAGTTTTGGCTCCCTTAGGAACTTGTTCACTTTTTACTGCTTTCCAAACACACTGCTCTGTTTGAAATGGCCCAGCCCCTACAACTTTCCTTCTTAAACTCCTTCATGTTTCAAGATGAACTCCTGTCAACGTTCAGAGCCCCTGCCTCACTCATAGCCACCCACATATACCTGGTGGCCGAAAAATAATAACGATCTTTGTCATTTGAGTACCCCCTGCATTCTAGGTGCTGCGGGGCTTGCTAAACATTATCTTTGGTTCTTATACTAGCATTGTAAGCATTATTATTCCCATTTTACAGGTGTGAAAATTGAAGCCTACAGAATTTAGGAGAGTCAGGGTGAACCAGTGAATGGCATTTGAACTTAGGTTTGCTTGAGGTCAAGTCACAACCTTTCCAGAAGCAAAGGTAGAGGAGAGCAGGAAAAGGGGTTCATCTCTGAGCACATTCTCTATGAGTAATGCCTGTGGAATAATTTTATTGCCACAGTGAAAGCAGTAGGGGAGGCTTGAGAATACAAGATCATGGGACGCATGGCCACAGTAGTCGGAAGGAAGGCCTCGCCTTCCAGAAACTCACTTTCAAACTAGGGACCCAGGCCCTGTCCCCCATCTTTGCTCTCAAGCCCATATCCCCATAAATTTTAGATCCCGGTGTGCCATTTCCCACTATGCCAAAGGGATGATTCAGAAGTAGCCATTGTGAATGGAAAAAGCTATTCCTAATGCCTGTGGCCATGGGCTGGGTGGGGACACGTGAGGTTGGTGTTCCAGCACAGACTGAAGACAGCCACATCCTACCCAACCCGGTGGTGAATCTCATTATAAAGCGGAATAAACTTTCCTGCTGCGCCTAGAGCTCTTAATTAGCTGCTTCTATACTCAGTTTTGTAGATCAGATCTTCTGAAGTGGGGCTCTCCTTTATTCTAACACATGCAACTCAAAAGTCTACCTACCGAGTCTTGTCTTAAATCTCTCTGACCTTGAACGACCCTGAGCAAGGTCCCATCAGGGCAGCTAGCATCCAGTAGGTGGGCAGGGAGTTGGGGCCCCGGGTGGGAGAGCCTGTCTCCTCACCGCGGCTCCCACTGTGACTCAGCTGTGACTCAGCCAGCGTCTGCAGCTACGGGAGGGCTTTGTGCCATGGAAAAACTGCTTACGATCCCCACATCCCTTCTTGGCAGAGAGGCAGGCTTTGGTCCTGCTAAGCTGGCATCTTCCAGCAACATGGCCCACCATCGGGGTCCCAACCCTGGGGCTGTCCTGCTGCTTCTGTGTCCCGGCGTCTGGTTCCTGTCCCTAGATTTATCACGGAGAGGAGCAGCCCCACGTAGCCCCTCCTTCTGACTCGGGGTGGTGGTGTTGGGGGCTTGAGAGAAAGTGCGGAGTCCCGAGTTCCACGCTGGCCAGGCCTCTTACCTGGATTTATGACCTCGGAGAAGTCTCATCCCCTCTCTGGGCTAGGTCTCTATGACCCTGCATGGGAGGATTCTAGTTTTCTTTCCCACCTTCTTACTCTTCACAGCCAAGATGCGTTTCCTGGCTCTTCTCCACTCCCCGAGTGCCTGGGACTATTGAGGGCCCCAGATGCACCAGGGCTGGTTACATTCGCATGGGCACAGTGGCTTTTGACAGGGCCGCACACACAGGCAGCCCTGACCCCACAAAGCGTAGCCCTGTGGCATGGGTCCCACAGCTGTGGTGCCGAGCACTGGTCTGGGGTGGGGAGAGGTGGTGGGAGGCGCCGCTGGGACCATGGGCTGTGCAGTGGGGATCACTTTGGAGAGGATGAGGACCAGGGACTTTAAGAGGCAGGACTGTCAGGGTGTTCTTGCTCTTTTTTTCCCCCATCCTCACTTCCCATTCTAAATGTCCCCGTTCCTGAGTCAGTGCTAATGCCTGTGGCCATGGGATGGGCAGGGACACGTGAGGTTGGTGTTTGAGCACAGATCGAGGACAGCCATGCTCTACCCTGCCCAGTGGTGAATCTCATTATAAAGCGGAATAAACTTTCCTGCTGTGCCTAGAGCTCTTAATTAGCCGCTTCTGTATACTCAGTTTTGTAGATTAGATCTTCTGAAGTGGAGCTCCCTTTTTAAATTTTTATTTATTTTTAATTTTTTATGTTTATTTTTGAGACAGAGCACGTGCGTGCACGTGTGCACAAGTAGGGGAGGGGCAGAGATAGAGGAAGACATGGAATCCAAGCAGGCTTCAGGGTCTGAGCTGTCAGCACAGAGCCCAATGCAGGACTGGAACCCACAAACCGTGAGATCATGACCTGAGCCGAAGCTGGAAGCCTAACTGACTGAGCCACTCAGGCGGCCCCGAAGTGGGGCTCCCCTTTATTCTAACACATGCAACTCAAAGGTCTACCTACCAGATTTTCCCAGATTGAGGGGTCACCTTTGGAGGCTCTTTTCATTCCTTCCCTGTCATGTGCAGAATCATGCTTTGCACAGAAAAGGAGGAAGAGGGTGAGGATGGAGTTCTCTCTCTTGTGCACGCTTTCCCCTGAGCATCCTCTTAGAGCCGGCTCAAGTTGCAGAGGCCTGGGACAAGGCCCTGTCACTGTCTGCTCCTGATTGCACCGCCCACTGCCGCGAGGAATGCCCAGCCGGTCTCCCAAGAGCCACCGTAGAAGACTGTTTCTGGCTGTCACTACAAGCTCCAGTCCTCTGCTGCTGCTGGGTTCAGACTGCAGGAACCTTTTGGATCACACTGGATGCTAGTTGTTTCCTGTTATTATTTCTGTGAGGAAAGGCTGATGATAGGCCGCTCAGGACACAGTGGTATAAAGCAGTCTTTGGAGTGGTTCACAGCTGGGCTCTCCCACTTAAGGTGTCCAGGTGCAAATTCCTGGTCCCATTCTCCCCACCCTCTCCTGCAAACCCTGCCCTCCCTCAGATCTGTCGTCTCTGTAAATGGTCACCCCCATTCTGCAAATCGCTCCGGCCTCAAACCAACATGGATGGGTGGAGGGCTGGATTTGTGTCCCACGTCAGCCCCATCAGCAGACTCTGACACGTTTACATTTGAAATCTCCCGCGGGCAGCCTTTCTCATGACTTCATCCCTGCCACACTGGTTCACATTCCTGTCTTCCCGCACTGTGGGACCGCCTCCCAGGACCCTCCACTCTTGACCTACTGCAGCGGGACTGTCTCTGGCAGCCAGAGGGATCCTTTGGTAATGCAGCTCAGAGCTGCCATTCTTCTGTGCAAAACCCCCAGAAGCTTCTTACCTCATTCAGTGCAAAAGCCACAGTCATTACAGTGGTCTGGGACGCTGTCCACGGTCCACTCGCCCCTCATCTCCCTGGACTCACCTCCAGCCACTCAGCCCCTCACTGACTCTGTCCTGTTGCTGTTCCCTCACTACGTGGAGCAGGATCTTTGGACCCGCTGCTCCTTCTGTGTGGAATAAGGTGCCCAGCCCGCATGTGCCGGCTGCCTCATCTCATTTAGGCCTTTGTTCAGATGTTACCTTCCCAGTGAGACAGCTCTTTCCTGACCTCCCTGTCTAAACTCACAAATCGCTTTTGCACAGCATTTTCTAACCCTGTATCTTGCCTCATTGGGTTTCCTAATACTACCACGTCTTGTTTATCATCTGTCTCCTTCAGGAAAATGTAAGTTCCTTGGCAGACAGTCTTTATTCTGTTCACCGCTTATACAGTTGGCCCTTAACGTGGATTTGAACTGCACCGGTCCACTTATATGCAGCTTTTTTTTCCTCAATAAATACATTGGAAAAATTTGCGAGATTCATGACAATTTGGAAAAACTCGCAGACAAACCACGTAGCCTAGAAATCCTGAAAAAATGAAGGGAAAGTAGGTATCATTGGAAGAATACAGTATAGGATACATATAACATACCAAATATGTGTTACTCCAATGTTCATGTTATCAGTAAGGCTTCTGGTCAACAGTAGGCTATTAAAGTTTTTTGGGAGTCAAAAGTTACACGTGGATTTTTGACTGAGCAGGAGAGACTTGAGGTGCCTGATTCCTGCGTTGTTCAGGGGTCAACAGTATCCTCCGGCCGCCGTTGCAAAGTACCAAAGCCTGGGTGGTTTAAAACAATAGACATTTATTGTCTCCCAGCAGTAGAGGCTGGAAGTCTGAGATCAAGGTGTTTGCAGGGCTCCGTTCTCTCTTGGACAGTTGTAGGGGAGAGTCCTTCCTCACCTCTCCAGCTTCAGTGGTTTGTTGGCCATCCTTATCAATCTATCTGTGGCTTATAGACGGAGCATTCTAGGCACGCAGCCGGCTTCTCCCTGTGTGTCTCCATATCATCTTCCCTATGTCTGTGTATCTGTGTGTGTCTGTGTGTCCAGACTCCCCCTTTCATAAGGACACCAGTCATACTGGTTAGGCTCACTCTAATGACCTCATTTTGACCTGATTATCTCTAGAAAGATCCGATTTCCAAGTAAGGTCACAGGCTGAGGTATTGAGAGTTAGCACGTTGACATAGCTTTTTTTGGGGGAGGCACACTTAAAAATTTTTTTTTAATGCTTATTTATCTTTGAGAGAGAGAGAGTCAGAGTGCAAGCAGGGGAGGGGCAGAGAGAGAGAGGGAGACACAGTCTGAAGCAGGCTCCAGGCAGGCACACTTTAATTTATAACTGAGTTAAACTGGGGCGCTTGTGTGGCTCAGTCAGTTAAGCATACGATTTTGGCTCAGGTCATGATCTTGAGGTTTGTGGGTTCGAGCCCCACTCAGGGCTCTGTGCTGACGGCTCAGAGCTTGGAGCCTGCTTCTGTGTCTCCATCTCTCTGTGCCCCTCCCCTACTCATGCTCTGTCTCTCTTTCTCTCTCAAAAAATAAACTTTACAAAAAATAAAAATAAAATAAAAAATGAATAACTTAGTTAAACTGAATTCCCAGCTCCAAGTAGGCACTCAGGGAACGTTTGTACAATGTGTAAGTGACTATCACTTACTAGCTGAGTGACTTTGGCTAAGTTATCTAGCATCTCTGAGCCTGGTAAAGTTAATGCTCTAAAAATGGTAACTATTATTAATTTTCCAAACTAGGACATGGGAAATCTGATAAATGCCTTCAGTTGCTAGTATGAGGTGTGATAGGGTAATGTGTGAAAAGCGTCTTGCATTTAATATATACTCAATTGATGACAGTTGGTTTATTAAATTAAATAGGCACTGCCTCTGGTGATGGAACATATTTCATTTCCTCGCACACAAAGACACTGCCATTGTGCTCGAAAAAGGTGATCCTAGTCAAGGTGAAAAAAAGCAGCTTTGGAGTCGGGAGAGAACCAGGGCAGGATGGGGAGGAAGGAAAGCTGCTTAAATTTCTGGGAGGAGGAACCCGTTTTGTGTGTCTTCACCCAAAAGGATGTAGGTCTGCACGTCGGGAGGGTTCTCGGGGCCAACCCTCAGCTTCATTCTGTGCGGCACCCTATCAGTGACCTTGAAAGAATGCTACACTCGGATGCTTACCTATTAGGTTTGTAAATGATAAGCTAGAAAGGAAAATCAGCATGTTGAGGAAAGACTAAATTATAAATGAAGTCCATAAGGTGAAATATAACAAGAATAAACATTGGGCTCAGGAGATGTATTTTATATGCATCTTAAATGGGGAAGATGTGGCTCAATGCGGGATTCTCAACCTTGGGGGTTGTGCATCAGAATCTTGCTTATTTGTTTTTCAGCAGAGATGTCAGTGCATATCTGAGACCTTCGGAAATGAGCTCTCTGGAGGTGGTACTGGGGAAGTGCCCAATGTTGACAAAGGTTGAGAACCCCTGGGTTAGCAGGGACACGTGTTGGAAAGCGTAGGGATTTTCTGAGGCTGTGGGCTGCGGATATGTTATTGAGGGAACAGTGTCTAGGACATGGAGGGGCCTATTGTTCTGGGCTGGTCCTTCTAAAACATCGACCTTGCATAGGCAGGGATTTCTGATTGTTTTGTTCATTGGTGACTCCTGAGTGCCGTTATATTTCCTGGCATGAAATGGATGGTCAGTGGATTGTTAAATGAATGGACTGAGTTTTGGGGATTTTTCTTTGATCAGGGAAAGAAAGGAGCATGCCCAGATGTAAGTGCCAGGTCTAGAAACGATAATTTGGAAGTGTAATATGATACGATGTGGTATGGCATGATATGATATAATGAGATAAAAGTGCATAACTTGCAAATACATACTTTGGAGAGGTGAAGCTGTTTTGATTTGAGAAGAATGAGGAAGGAGAATGGTAACTATTCTTGAACACCTGCTGGAGGGTCTCCCAGAAGAAGCATGAGGTGTATTCCATATGCCTCTTGAAACAGTTCCATTTCAAGTGACTACATTTGTAGGAGTCCTGTCTAACATGCTCAGTGGTCTCAAAATGGAAGGGACTGTTTGGTCCACCAGGGAGCCCTTTCTCAGCCTAGGGTTCAAGCAGAGGCCCAGCTGTCCACTTGTCACACATGATGGAGAGACCCTCTTGCACTGTGTGGACCATGGAACTAGGTCACCTGGATGAACTGGATCTTGAAGCACCTGTGATCTTGACCAGTCAAGTATCTTCTCTAATTTTTTTTCTCACATATTTTTATGAAGAAATTGATGGCCCAACCAACGTGGTCACTGACCGAGTGACAGAAGACACAGCGGTGGTCTCCTGGGCCCCAGTCCAGGCTGTCATAGACAAGTACGTGGTGCGCTATGCCTCTGCTGATGGGGACACCAGGGACATGGCAGTGCCCAGGGAGCAGAGCAGCACCGTCCTGACAGGCCTGAAGCCGGGAGAGGCATACAGAGTCTACGTGTGGGCCGAGCGGGGCAGCCAGGAGAGCAAGAAGGCTGACACCAAGGCCCTCACAGGTAACAGAGGAACGGGAGCCTAAAGAGATTTCCTCTTTAAATCTTCAAAATCTTAAATCTTCAAAAATCAGAAGGCTGATTTTTGAATCAGGAGGCCGATGCCCATATAGCGTATCAGCCTTTTGCTTGCAGGGGTGGGGAAGGGGGTTGCAAAAGTGATTTCGAGTTTCACAAGTGTGATTTTTCCCCTTTTAACTTCAAACCAAAGAGACCAGCTTTTTCACATGACACAGAAGGTCATACTTATTTGGGTTAGAATTCCGTATGCAACTCGCTCGGAGAAGAGTAACACTTCCTAATTTTCATTTTTTTTGGACGTTAAAACTCAAAACATTTGGCTGACAGTGAATTTGAATGCTTATCTCAGTTTGCAGCGGCTGCAGGCACTTTGCTTAGAGATCTGGAGCTCTCTTTCAGACCATGGAAATTGTTTGCCTCCTGAGTCAACAGTCACCAAATGTATCGATTCTGCCTTTAAGCTTTCAGAAACCATAAGGGCCCCCATACTTCACCCAGCTGTTCGGGCCGGCTTGGGTTTGCAGGTGTCCTGAGGCCGGGGCAGAGGGGGGGGGCATACCCCCGACCTCCTTTGTGCTCAAACCCTCCGCAGGTACTGTCCCCAAGTCCAGAGCAGTCTAATCCTGGAGCCCACTCGAGGTTGCATACCCTTGACAAGAATCCTAGAAAAGGATTTACTTACTCGCTGGGCTTTGTTCTGGATAGTCACTTAGTACAGAGGTGCCCAGAGAAGCCAATAATTAGTTAGGAATGCAATTTCGGAAGATTGACTGTCCAAATCCCAGCTCTGCCATTTACCAGCTGAGTGACTGTGGGCAAGTCAGTTGACCTCTGTTCCTCACATTCCTATCTGTAAAATGGGGCACATGAGTATTTACATCAATAGGTTATGGTGAGGGTTACATGAGTGAATTCACGTTAAGTGCCCGACGCACAGCAAGGGCTATGTGAGCAGTAGTAGTGATTGTTTCTTAGAAGGTGTCTTAGTCTGCTTGGGCTGCTATAATGGAATACCATAGACTGGGGGGCTTAAACAAAAGAGGTTTATTTCTCACAATTCTGGGGGCTGGAGAGCCCCTTGATCTGGATGCTGGCTGATTCAGTTCCTAGTGAGAACCCTCTTCTTGGCTTAGAGATGGCCACCTTCTGCCTACACCCTTATTGGGCAGAGAAAAGAAACTCAGGTCTCTTCCTATGAGGCACTGATGCCACCATGGGAACGCACCCCCATGACCTCACCTCAACCTAATTATCTCCAAATACCAACAAATTGGGAGTTAGGGCTTCAACATAGGAGTAGGTGGGAGGGGGGACACAAATATTCAGCCCATAGAAAATGCTAATCAGCATTCAACCCTTGAAGGCTTTATTTATTTATTTATTTAAAGTTTATTTTAAGAGAGACAGAGCCAGCATGAGTGAAGGGGGGTAGAGAGAGGGAGAGAGAGAATCCCAAGCAGGCTCTGTGCTAGCAGCAGGGCCCAAACCCACGAACTGTGAGACCACAAACTGAGCTGAAACCAAGAATCGTATGCTTAACTGACTGAGCCACCCAGGTGTGCCTAAGCCCTTGAGGTATTTAATGGCGTGTAGCCTCCTGGGTCCAGGTGGGCCTTATCTCCTCCAGGGGAAAGAGAAGTTGCCAGTAAGGATGGTGAGATCTAGATTTGTTTACAACTTTCTAGTGAGGGGTCAGCACACTTTCTGTGAGGGGCCAGATGGTCCCTATTTTCAGCTTCGGGGACCATGCAGTCTCTGATGCAACTCTTCAGCTCTGCCATTGAAATGCAAAAACAGCCAAAGATAGTATGTAAATGAACCTGTATGACTGTGTTCAATAAAACTTTATAAAAATAGGCAGTGGGTCAGATTTGGCCAATGGGTTGTAAATTGCCAACTCCTGGTTTATATTACATAAGGTTTTCTGTGTTCCAGGATTTTGAGTGTTGTGAAAAGGCGGCCCGTGGGTCAGTCTTTTTAAGACAGTGGAAGTTGGAATAGACAAGAATCTTCCCCTCTCTCAGGTGGCGCTGGTGTGAGTTAGCACCTCGGCTTCCTGGGAACCCCTGAGGTGTGGTGTTGCCGGGAGTGTCAGGCACAGAGTTAGGCTCTCAGGGTATGGAGAGACCAGAAATGGTTCATGCTCATGGCATCCACGAATGTCTGGGTAGAGAAGACAAGTAAAAAAGATAAAGTGCAGTGAGTTCTATTATTTATAGAGCAAACAAATGTCCCAAGAATCATGGGAACCAGGAAAAAAGGGCACTTACCACAGGGCAGAATGGGAGAGAGGGGTCACGGCAGACTGTAGGAGGAGACACCTGGACAGGATCTAGACAGATAGGTGGGTGTTAGCAGCGGGAGCAGCATAAAGCGTAAGGTATAAGGATAGGACGGGTTGGTTTTGTCTTATTTTTAATATCCAAGCCTCTTAGCAATCCTAAGTGGTGGTGGTGGTGGACAGAGTGGAGTCATGAAGGATGAGGCTGCAGCATCGAAGCCAGCTCATAATCCCAGAACGAACCTCCTCCTTGTATGTCCTCTGTCTCTAGAACTTTCAGAGCTCTGTGCTCCTCAAGGCAAGTTGTCTCCTTGGCTGTATGCTGCGCCCAGCTGGCCTGGCCATGCATGTCGAGCAATGGGGCACGGGTGTGAGATGCAGTTGCTGTCGCAGAAAGCTCAGCTGTTTTAAGGAGGTGGTTTTTAAAACAGGATCGTAAGGCATTGCGAATCACGTACCCAACTACTTGGATTTCTGACTCTAAGGTTCACATTTTAAGGAGAAAGGGGGAATTTCATGCCTTGAGTGAGACTCGTATTAACAAAGAACTTAACATTCAAGGGTTTGCCATGTGAATATCTCATCTGTGATTTGTCACAACCTGTGAGGGAGGTTCTGGTAATTCCTTCTGTGTGGAGATGAGGAGACGGAGACTTAAATCTGGAGAGTCTGTCCAAAGTCAGCAACTAGGAAATGGTGGAGCCCAGATGCCAACCCAGTTGAACTGCATCGAAACCCAGACAGATTCTGCAAGTAGGATTATTATTACTCTTATTTTTTATCAGCCCAGACCTCAAAGACCATCAGTTGAAGTCTTCTGATTCTCTGGCCATAGGCATAATGTTTATATGGAAAGAATGAACAGCTTCTACTTTCAGGATATTTTTATTCCCAAAGAAAACATTAGAGCCACTGCCGAGACTTACTGAAGTATAATTGCTTTCAGGTACAGGGAGTTAGGAGCTGAAAGCATGTATTATATAAATCCAGGGTAATGGAGAAATTTGTATATGAAGACCAATTTTTTAAAATCCAAAGTCTACTTGTGGGTAAAGTTTATGGAGCTGAGGGCATTTTGGCTTTGCCTGAAAACCCTACATCTCTGACATACTATTAGCTCATTCTTGGAATTTCAGACTACTTGCTTAATTAAACCCTCAAGTTTTCCCAATCACTGGCATATAATAATAGAGTCTGAAATCTGTTGAGATCATCATTTTGTCGGTGTATGTGCTGGCCTTTCCAGAACTAGAGAGTTGGTAAATGCTACATTCTTTCATCTCTCTTAAAGACATTGACAGCCCCCAAAACCTGGTGACTGACTGGGTGACAGAGAACACAGCCACCGTCTCCTGGGACCCGGTGCAGGCCATCATCGACAGGTACATGGTGCGCTACACATCTGCTGACGGAGACACCGGGGAGGTGTCGGTGGGGAAGGAGCAGAGCAGCGCCGTGCTGACGGGCCTGAGGCCGGGCGTGGAGTACGAGGTCCAGGTGTGGGCCCAGAAGGGGGCCCGGGAGAGCAAGAAGGCCGACACCACGGCCCCGACAGGTAACGGAGCGTGTGTCATCCCCGTTCACTGCTAAACTCGTGTCTGTTTCAGTTGGTTTTCCTTCTGTGACCTTGGCAGAAAGGGAGGTTTTACGGAGGGCAGCGGTGTCCTTGTAGAGTTCATTGTGTACCTTGCTTCCATTTGATGGCTCCTCCTAGAGTGCACAGCTCATCCTGTTGTCTTCAAACTTTGGTCTCTAAAATTGATGTTACCGCTCGTAGTCCTTTGTTCTCTGTCTGTACATCCTCTGCACTGTGAACACACTAAATGCCTCACCTGATACGGACTAAATACGATGAGAACACAAGTGCCCTCCAGGTGGGGGGATCCAGACTGGGGTCCCAAACCAACCCCGTTTTCCTTCCTCACCTGTTTAAACCCTTTCTATGGGGCTTGTTTTTTGTTTCTGCTCTTTGGATGAATGTTTTAGGCAGAAATAATAGTGCTCTGTTAGCTAAAAATAAGCAAGTATCTAGTCATTTTTAGTCCTCACCATGTATCATTTTAGTAATTAAAATGTCTATATCAATACTTCATTTAAAGTTAAGGTTTCTCCTCTCCACCAGCTGGGGCCATTTGCGGGCTAACTACCTGTGATCGGAAGGGGGCCTGCTGGGCTGTTCTTGTATTTCCCTTTTTATACTTCAGACACCCTCCTTCTAGCATGCTCACTGTAGTTTCGGGCCCATTTATGCTTGGTACAACTTGGAGAGAGGCCAGGGGTCAGGAGGAGGAGAGGTAAGGGTCCTGCTTGACTTTCACCGTCACAGCTGCCCTGGGCCTGTCATGGGGCCTGACAAGTGTTAAAGCTAACGTTTTCCTCATGGAGCACCTCTGTGCGTTCTTCAGAAACCCTCTTACACTCTGAGCTTTCATTGTAGTGGTCCTGTGACAGATGCATCTCTCCTGCTGGTCACGACTCCCCTTCCTCTACCTACACACGTGGGGTGTACTCTAGTGCCTTTCTGGTAGTATCACCTCACCCCTCTGGCTGAGCATCTTGGACAGCTTCTAAAACAATCCCGGACACGCTCTTCTTTCCTTGGCCCACATCTGGTCCACAGGGAGCATGCAGGCATCCATCCATTCAACTAGATACATAGTTCTTTTGCAATGCTCTCCATCAGAGCAAACGGCCATGTTCTCACCTCTTAGATATTTTAGATACATGTCAGACACCAGCCTACCGTGTTCCCTAACCCTTGGGCAGAGCTTCTCAGCCTTGGCACTACTGAAATATTTGGCTGGATAATTCTTTGTTGCAGGGGTTGGTCTTAGGCAGTGTATGGTGTTTCCAGCATCGCTGGCCTCTACCCAGTAGACTCCAGTAGCCTCCTCATCCCATAATGAGTTGTGACAACCAAGTAGGTCTCCAGATATTGCCAATCATTCCTGACTGAGAACACATGAAACTCAGAGTAACTCTGCCCAAAGAAATCCACCCTTAAAGTCTCATCCCTTTGGCCTCTCCAACCTCTTGCACTGTCTGGAGATGATTTGGCCAACCAAGGGCCACAAGACTATTGGTCCTGCCTTGACTGTGGGCTTTCAGATTGGAATGTAGATAGCAGTTATCTTGGGGTCACAGCTCAAACCAAGGTAAGGGGAGTCCTGCTTGAACATACCATTGCACATCTGTGACATGACCTAGGAGCAAAGACTTTAGGGAAATGACTTTTGCAAAGAAATATTTGGAGCAAAGACATACTATTATTTTCTTGGTAACTGCATTCTTGAATACCTTCTCTGTGTGTAGTGTGGAGGACCATAATCTTCTTCATTCATAAAATATCAGCAAAGTGATATCAATAATAACTTATGATAACTGGGCATCCACTCTGTGCCAAGAATTGTCACAAAGGGCATATTAACTAATTTAATACAGCTAGTCTCCAGGATATACATTGATATTATCTTGTCTTGCTTTTTTTTATTCTGTAGACACCGTAATACCTCAATATTTTCAAGGCCCCTTTTTACATGATATTTTTTGTCTTGGTTTTCAGAGCCATCCAGTGAGATATGTACAATAACTATTAACAATCCTATTTTATCCATGCATAGAAGTGAGGTGACTTGTCCAGGGTCATGAGACAAGTTAGTAATTTATGAAATTAGATGTATGCATGGAACATTAGTGCTCAAAAGAGCTTTAAAGTCTGTCCAATCTGGACCCCAGATTTACAGGTAATGAGGCTGAGGCCCAGCCAGAGACCGTTGAGATGTGCAGAGCCACAGCTTTTCTGACTCTGGATCTAGTGTCATCCTCCTGTCTTGTGCTACCTCCTTGAGGATCCAAGAGTCCAGCTGTGGAAAGAAGGTTTATGTCCCTGAAATAGCTGAACACCTTACAAAGGATATGGGAAAACTGTAAGAACAGGAAACTGCCTCCCTTCAAGCAACATGGTCTCACTCTTCAGTGCTTGTTAATGGTGCACTTTAACTTTCCTTTCAGACATTGACAGCCCAACAAACCTGGTGACTGACCGGGTAACAGAGAACACAGCCACTGTCTCCTGGGACCCGGTGCAGGCTGTCATCGACAGGTACATGGTACGCTACATGTCTGCTGATGGAGACACCAGGGAGGTGTCGGTGGGGAAGGACCAGCGCAGTGCCGTGCTTACAGGCCTGAGGCCAGGCGTGGAGTACATGGTCCAGGTGTGGGCCCAGAAGGGGGCCCGGGAGAGCAAGAAGGTCAACACCACGGCCCCAACAGGTAATGGAGCATTGTTCTTTGAGAATGTAAGACCTAAACCTATGGCTGATCAAGTTTTGTTTTCCTGCTTTGACACTGGTAGACCAGATGATTTATGGACGAGCAGGATAGTGTCCCTTTGTAGGAGATTGCACACACCATGTCTCACCTTCCTTTTGCACATTACCTCCAAATAAGGAGCTCATATTGGCCTCATACTTTGGTCTTATAAAGATAGATGGTGATTGGTCCCATCTACCCACTCTTCCTCCGATTCATGCTCAATCATTGAAATGTTTTGTCTCAAAAGGGAAAAGATATAAAGAAACCATATATGTTAGGATCAGTGAGCCTAGTACTTTAGGGAAGTGGTTTTTTACTCTGATCTCTTTGAAGTAAGGAAGGGTTATTGTTTTCTTAGGGGATAAATCCTCTCTGGAGCACCACCGTGTGCTCCATTCTCGGGATCCTAAGGTTGCACTTACATCCTGTAACAGTCATCATTTTTAAACCTCGTTCATCTCTGTGTCCTCATTTTTTAAGAACAGACTTATTAAGATATAATTTACTTTCTATAAAATGTACTTTTCTAAAGCATATCGTTGAGTGGGTTTTAGTATATTTACAGAATTCTACAACCACCATTGTTATCTAATCAGAATATTTTCATCACTCCAGAAAGAAACCCCATGTTCATTAGCAGTGCCTCCCCACCCCCACTCCCCCCAGCCCTAGGAAACTACTACTTTTCTGTCTCTGTAGAGATGGAATGTCCTTATTCTGGACATGTCGTATAAATGGATTCACACAGCATGTGGCCTTTCATGACTGGCTTTATTAACTACACATAATATTTTCAAGGTTCATCCGTGTAGAAGCATGTACAGGTATTTTACTTTCTTACCAAATAATATTATTCCATTGTATGGATATAACACATTGTTTATCTATTTGTCACATAACAAACGTTTGTATTTTTTATACTTTTTGGCTATTGTGAATAGGGATACTATGAGTGTTTGTGTACAAACTTCTGTGTGGACATATGCTTTTGATTCATTTGGGTATATACCTAGGATTGGAATTGCTGGGTCATATGATAACTCTATGTTTACCTTTTTGAGGAATGGCCAAATTATTCCCCAGATGGTGGCACTATTTTACATACCCATCAGCAATGAATGAGGGTTATATTCTTCCGTTGCTTGGTCCTCAGAGGCTCTTGGTGAGATGGGCAGAGCGGGAATCAGTATCCCCATTTTATAGTTAAGAAACCTCAAATACAAAGAAGTGAATGATTTTTATAGTCACAAAGTCAGCTAATGATTCATGGAGTCAAATTTTTGGAATATTCATCGAATATTATGGTACCTTCGTATCTATTTAGCAAGGCCTGTATTTTACAAAGAAAGGCTTAGCTGAGGGCAGCGGTGCTAGCTGTCAGGGCCATGGCTGGCTGATGGCAGAGCTGGACCGACATCCCTGGTCTGTTGGGCTCTGCTCAGGGCTTTTCCTACCCCTCTGCTCTGCATCTCTGGGCTGGAACAGCAACTTAGTTCTTCTGACTCTGGGTACTCATGTTCATTCCATTGTCCTGTGCTGCCTTCTTGAGGATCCAAGAGTCTAGCCATGAAGAGAGGGTCTGTCTCCGTGAAACAGCTGAAAACTGACATAGGACATGGGAAAACCATAAGAACAGGAAACTGCCTCCCTTCAAGCAACACTGTCTCACTCTTCAGTGCTTGTTAATGGTGTTCTTTAACTCTCCTTTCAGACATTGACAGCCCAACAAACCTGATGACTGACCGGGTGACAGAGAACACGGCCACCGTCTCCTGGGACCCGGTGCAGGCCGTCATCGACAGATACATGGTGCACTACACGTCTGCTGACGGAGACACCGGGGAGGTGTCAGTGGGGAAGGAGCAGAGCAGCGCCGTGCTGACGGGCCTGAGGCCGGGCGTGGAGTACGAGGTCCAGGTGTGGGCCCAGAAGGGGGCCCAGGAGAGCAAGAAGGTTGACACCATGGCCCCAACAGGTATTAAAAGGAAGATGGTCAATTGGAATAGAATTTTGAGCGTGTGGATTGTGTGTGCATGGTACCTAAGAAGAGGCCTGAGATGAGACTTTGCAAAGAAAGTCACAAAGACCAAAAAGGACAGTGAGTCCTAGGAGTGATCTCAGTGAGGTGATAGCTGGTCGCTCTCACCCTGCCTGGTCGTGGCGAGCTTCTCATGAAACCGCTCAGCCCGCGAGAAGGGAGAAGTAAAGCTGTGCACTGGCCATGTTTTCAGCGGACTCAGCAAAGTTGTTTATAGGCTCTG
>CM053562.1:16164839-16298893 GCA_028646485.1 Cryptoprocta ferox
AAGTCACAAAGACCAAAAAGGACAGTGAGTCCTAGGAGTGATCTCAGTGAGGTGATAGCTGGTCGCTCTCACCCTGCCTGGTCGTGGCGAGCTTCTCATGAAACCGCTCAGCCCGCGAGAAGGGAGAAGTAAAGCTGTGCACTGGCCATGTTTTCAGCGGACTCAGCAAAGTTGTTTATAGGTTCTGATCTTTGCAATGCTTGTGATAATACTCTTAGAATGATTGCCTGTGAAGTAGCCCTTGATAAGATGATAAATTAGGTACCCTGAACGTCCTGGCAGATGTTTAATGATTGTTGTGATGTGCCATTATGTTGCTAAGAATATGTCATTCCTCCCACATTTTAGGGAGCTAAAAGCCAAAAGAGTATGTTAAGCTTACCATGAGTAGTCTTTTGAAATTGGGAACCATGGGTTCCTTTCTCCCTTGACTTCCCAGCAGCTTCTGGATAGGAATACCATCGCCTTGTGCTAAGAGAGTTCCAGAAGATGAAAAGGACAGTGATGGGGTGGCGGGTATCTCTTCCATGGCTTCAAAGCTTAGGCTTTTCCAAATATTTTTTTAAAAGAAATTGACAGCCCCAAAAACCTGGTGACCAACTGGGTGACAGAGAACACGGCCACCGTTTCCTGGGACCCGGTACAGGCCGTCATCGACAGGTACATGGTGCGCTACACGTCTGCTGATGGAGACACCGGGGAGGTGTCGGTGGGGAAGGAGCAGAGCAGCGCCGTGCTGACTGGCCTGAGGCCGGGCGTGGAGTACACGGTCCAGGTGTGGGCCCAGAAGGGGACCTGGGAGAGCAAGAAGGCTGACACCACGGCCCCGACAGGTAATGGGGCATTGTTCTTTGAGAATGTAACACCTAAGCCTGTGCCTGGTCAAGAGTTTTCCTGCTTTGACACTGGCAGAATCAATGATTTATGGAAGGGCAGGATAGTGTCCTTTCATAAGAGACTGCACAAACCATCCCTCCCTTCCCTTTAACTGGTTTCCTTACAAGTCAGGCCCATGTTACCAAAGTACAATTTTGCCTTGATTGGATGGTCATGTCCAGCTACTCCTCCTCTGAGTGCATGAATATTTCACTGTGGACAGTAGTAAGGGTCCATCACTGTGTTTGAGTGGGAGGAGAAAATGAAAATCAAATGTTAATATTATTAAATAATAATATGTGGATAACTCAACTTTAAAAAGTAGACCTTATATCTACCAGAGCAAGTAGATCTATGTGGTGTGGTTTAGCATGAATGAATCATGATAATCTGGTTTTGAGGATAAGGATAACTTCTATGTTCTATTCTAATTTTATTGGGAAAGAGATGTTTGGCCATGTTTCTGCAGTGATTTAACCAGCAAATCAGCATTGCAAGTGAATCCATGAGGTGTAAAGCATATTAAAACTGGTCTTCATTTGGCTGATCCATTCAACAATGTGTGTTGAGTATTTACCATGTGCTCTGTTCTCTACGAGGCTGTGGTGACCCAGAAGAGTTATGGTGATGGCCCTCTTCCTCTAGGAGCTGACATTTGCATCTGGTTATTAGAGTCATCTTGGATGAAATGAGAGGTCTTCGTTGCCATGATGCTAGAAACAAAATTATCACTGCCTGTGCGCATGGACTGTATCTTCTTCAACTGGACCCTGCCCGCCATATAGCACCATGCCTTGTACATAGTGGGAGTTTGATATACGCTTACCAAATACATAATGAGATTTGTTTTGTACACTCTTGGTAAAGGTAATAGTGTAGATTTGCAGATTTTGGTTTACTGTGCTTTCTGCTTGAGGAGCCCAGCTCTGTCATACCTTAATGAAGCTCTGTCATACCTTAATGAAGCAGTTAGAGCATAGGTGATGGAAAGACCACATAACATGAAAGGGCCTCACTCCAAGTAAAATGATGTGAGTGTCGGGACTCTGTGGCCTATAACTAGTGCACACTGATGAGTACTTTTCCTTTTAGACATTGACAGCCCCAAAAACCTGGTGACCGACCGGGTGACAGAGAACACGGCCACCGTCTCCTGGGACCCGGTGCAGGCCGTCATCGACAGGTACATGGTGCACTACACGTCTGCTGACGGAGACACCGGGGAGGTGTCGGTGGGGAAGGAGCAGAGCAGCGCCGTGCTGATGGGCCTGAGGCCAGGTGTGGAGTACTTGGTCCAGGTGTGGGCCCAGAAGGGGGCCCGGGAGAGCAAGAAGACGGACACCATGGCCCTGACAGGTAACGGGAGGGAGGAAAACAGAAACTGGGGTCATCACTGGGGGTTGATCTGCTGCTGATGAATTATGCCCCTGCTGCTTTTGGGGTCTGTGACTCAGGGACTTTTTTAGGAACGTTTGCTGTAAAAAACTCTCATTCCCCTCCCCCGCCCCCAAATCATCAAACCATAGTTATGGGGTCCACACTGAGTAGTCCTGTGAAGGTCTTAAAACTCTTTCCCCAAGCTTGTGTTTTAACTGCTCTACCTCTCCATGTTAAAAAATTATAGGAAGGTAAAAACAACATAAAATTCCAAAAAAAAAAAAAACCCACACTGGATTGGAGAACAGTTTTATGGCAAGCTATTTTATGTAGGTTTGACTTAATAGATGGTGCATAGTTTAGAGGAATGAGTGTTTCCTTGGTGGTTGGAGGTGTGTGTTCATTTCAATATACAGCTAAGTTTTGATGAGCATTTTCTAAGTGCCAGGACTGGGATCCAGTGGTGAACAAAACAAATATGATTCCTACTCCCTTGTAGTCCAGTGGGAAAGACAGACAACCAATAAGGAAACCAACTTGAAACTGTAAATTATGATAGTTCTATGGAGAGGAACATGGTGCAGGTATAAAGAATAACAGGGTAGGGATGTTTCTTAGACGGGATGGGATGAGTAATGGTTAGGATACACATTGACAGAAACAGCCAAATAACGTTGGAGAGAAGCTTACTCTTCTCTTGTGGAATGGGCAGAGTAGAAGTGGGCCAGGGCTGATGGGGTAGCTCTCTGGCACGGGAGACCCCGGCCCCTTCGGTATTGTTGTGCACGCATCCCTATGCGGTTGCCTTCATCTCTATGGTCATCGTCCGTCCTCAATCCAGCAGTGAAAAGGGACCTGGGAAAGGGAAGGGCAGGACCAGAATACCTCATGGGTTCTTCAGGTCTTCTCGTGTCCTGCTGGCCAGACCCTAGATGCGGTGCCAGACCTCACCACGGGAAAGGCTGGGAACCAAAGTCTTCAGCTGGATGATTGCATGCCTGCCTTACCTTTCTGTTAGACCATCCCGTCCAACTCAGTAGCACCTGGCTGCCTGTGGTGACTTAAATTTTAGTGAACTAAAAAGTAAATTATTTTCAAAGTTGGATTCGCCACATTTCAGATGGTCTGTAGCCACGCTGCTAATGGCTACTGTATTGGACAGGGCAGAATATTTCCATCATTGCAGAGAGATCCTTCAGACAGTATGCTTACGGAGGAAGGGGAGGGTGAGTATTAGGGGAAACTAGCCATTTCTGGCCGAGGGAGGGGTGCACCTGACGGCCCTAAGCTGCAACCACTGATGGTCACAGGACAGCTAGGGGGCTGGTGTTGCTGGAGCACTGAGGGCGAGGGAGGCAGTGATGCAGGGCAGGAAGGAAGGAGGCAGGTCACTCGCACGGGACCCCATGTGGCTGAAGGAAGGAGCGTGTTACATTTATTAGAAGAAGAGCAACATGATGCCATATTTGTTTAAACAGATTATTTGGGCCACAGTGAGGAGAATGCACAGGGGACATGACAAGAGTAGCGTTAGGAGGGTTAATGAAGAGTCTAGTGTAAAATCCCAGCAAGAGGTGGTGATGACCATTGGGAAAGGGGAGAGGGGATATCTGGGCACATATTTTGGAGGTATGAATGCCAGTATTTCTTGATGGATGAGGTGTGGGGCAGGGAGAAAATGAATCAGGTATGACCTGGGTTTCTGGCATTTTCTGAGAGGAGAGACTGCGAGATAAATAGGCTCAGGGAGGAATGACTTTTAGACATTTAAGCTGGAGAAACATGAGATTCCTTGGCTAATTGATTTATTCATTGATTCCACAAATATTGGTCAAGTGTCCTACACAGGCTAGGTGCTGTTGTGGGTACGTGGTTGTGGGTGCAAGCCAGGGGCTCACATATCAAGGAGCTGAGAGCATTGGTTGGTGTTCAAAGCCATGGACATGGATGTGGTCCCTTAGGGAGAAATGGAGAGAGAAAGGAAGAGGGGGGCCCTTGGTGCCCCAACGTTTCCTGGTTGCTGACAAAGGAGACCGAGGAGGAGTCAGGCAGTTAGGAGAAAACCGGAGGAGGGCGTAGTCATGCAAGTCAAGAGCTGAGAGCATTTTAAGACAGAGGGAGTGGATCAGCTCTGCCAAATGCCACTTAAAAGTGCAGGAAGGTGAGGATGGCCAATGTTGGATCTGGCAACGTGGGGTTGGTGGTGACCTATACTAGTGGTTTTGGTGGCGTGGTGTAGAAAAGTGCCAAACCTCACTGAAGCAAGAAGTGGATGGGAGGGGAGGACTGAAGTGGTGGCATGCAGACCACTCTCCTGAGAAGTCTGTCGCCTGAGGGGTGCAGAGGGGATGGGAGAGGCTGACGGTGCTGAGAGAGGGCAGATGAAAAGGAGCAGAGTCCTTTAGAAGGTGGGAGGCTTCAAAACTCAGAGCGGAGAGGGGCTTGTCTGGGTTTGAACACAGGGAAATGGCAGAATCTTGGGCAAATCTTTTCATTTCTTTGGACCTCCATTCTCCTCTCCTTTCGTAAGAGACAAGAAGGTCGGAAGATCTGACGTCTCAGCTCTGAGGCTCTGTAAAACGAAATAACCACATACCATGGAGATAACAAGAAGAGATGTTCCAATAGCAGTTTGGGTGGCTTGTCTTGTTGCTCAGGAAACTTTTAGTGTTATTTTTGTAGAAACTAGAGAGGCAGAACATTTCCATATTGACGAACTTGGAAAAGATCTAATTCCTCCCATTTTTAATGTGGAATTAGATTCGGTGGAATTGTATCTTTATTAAATATATTTGAATGGAGAGCTCCTGGAGATGAGGTCGGGAGGTAGGATGGCCTCCCTTGGCTCTAACATTCAGCCTTTCCTTTTTAAAAAGACATTGACAGCCCAACAAACCTGGTGACCGACCGGGTGACAGAGAACACGACCACCGTCTCCTGGGACCCAGTGCAGGCCGTCATCGACAGGTACATGGTGAGCTACACGTCCGCTGGAGGAGACACCGGGGAGGTGTCAGTGGGGAAGGAGCAGAGCAGCGCCGTGCTGACAGGCCTGAGGCCGGGAGTGGAGTACTCGGTCCAGGTGTGGGCCCAGAAGGGGACCCGAGAGAGCAAGAAGGCCGACACTACAGCCCTGACAGGTACTGTGAGGACCTGGGACAGGGGACCCTGCACACCCATCAGGACAGTCATCCTCTGTACCTGGGGGTGCAGAGGGGAGCAGGGAAGGCCATTGTTTCACCTGAGGACATGTCTGAGAGTGGTCCCTCTTTACCTTACACCGATAGGAGAGCTCTGATTAAGGAGAATGTAGAGGAGGGGTGGCTGGGTGGCTCAGTGGGTTAAGTATCTGACTCTTGATTTAGGCTCAGGTTGTGATCTCATGGTTCAAGAGTTCAAGCCCTGTGTTGGGCTCTGCGCCGGCAGTGTAGAGCCTGCTTGGGATTCTCTCTCTCCCTCTCTCTGTGCCATTCTTCTACTGGTGCTCTCTCTCTCTCTCTCTCTTTCAAAATAAATAAACTTAAAAAAAAAAGAAGAGTGTTGAGGAGGCAGCGTGAATGTCAAAGTGTGTGGCTCTCCCGGGTGGTGGTGCAGAAGTAGCCTCCTTCAGCACCCCTCCACCCTGCCCAGCTCCCAGCTCTCCGCCTGGATGGTACAACTCGGTTGGCGTCAGCTCCAATTCAGAGAAGAGGGAGGCAAGGTAGCGCTTCTGTCTCCACCTCCCAGATTGGGGGCAGTGGTGGAGTATCTTTTCCCCCTTCCTGTCCCCCTGCAGTTAGTGATCAGAGGGGCCTGGACTGTTGTGTTTTATGTGTGTGATGGGGCTTCACAGGGACTGAGAAAATCCCCGGGTCCACCCTGATGTCTTCGGGTCTCTTTGGACAGCCTGGGCAAGGGCTGGCCATACCCTCTGTGGCCGGGGACACCATGTGTGGCCACTGGAGTCAGAGGTGCTGTGAATTTCCTTATTAGTTACAATTAGCAGGAGTTTTTAATTAAAAGAGTAAAGTGTACTTAGGGTAAAATGTTTCAAACTAAACAGAGGAATACATAGAAAGAAAACTCTTCTACAGCTCAGACTCCCTAATAGTCAGTGCTGTTCTCCACAGACAGCCAGCTCCTTCTTCCTTCCTTCTTTCCTTTACCCTCCCCCACTCCTCTCTCTGTCTCCCTTGTTCCTTTCTTCCTCTGTCCCTTCATTATCTTCTCTTTGCTTCACTCTTCCCATTAAAAAATTTTTTTAATGTTTATTTATTTTTGAGAGAGAGACAGAGACAGAGCATGAGTGGGGGAGGGGCACAGAGAGGGAGACACAGAATCCGAAGCATGCTCAAGGCTCTGAGCCATCAGCACAGAGCCCAACTCGGGGGTCAAACTCACGAACCATGAGATCATCACCTGCGCCGAAGTCAGACACTTAGCCCACTGAGGCACCCAGGTGCCCCTTACTCTTCCCATGCTTAAAGACAATAAGGGGTGCCTCAGTGGCTCAGGGGGTTGAGCGTCCAACTCTTGATTTCAGCTCAGGTCATGATCCCAGGGTTGTGGGATCGAGAGCCCTGCTCCAGGCTCTGAGCTGACAGCACGGAGCCTGCTTCGGATTCTCTCTGTCTTCCTCTGCCCCTCCTGAGCTTGCGTGCTCTCTCTCTCTCAAATAACAATAATTTAAAGACAACAATATTACCATCTTTCTACTTCACAGAAATGTGGAAGTAACTCAAGACATCTCGAGCCCATACCAGGGGATTGGTGGCCAGTCAAAGAAAGAGCAGAGGCCAGCTTATGATACTTAAATAGTTAAGGTTTTTGCTTTGATGTTTGGAAGCAGGAAATTTAGTCTTGTAGTGTGATGGAAAGAATAAAATCCATACCAGATGTTACGCTTTAGAAAGTCAAACCGAGCTGATATTACAGAAACTCAAAATTTGTCAAAACAGCCTAATTCAAAACAACAGCTGCCTGATTTCTATTAAAACATTGCAATTCCATTCTCGGCCGAAAACGCTACTGGGGAGAAAATAGCCTGGAGACATCTTTTTTGGGAACTTCTAAATTAAAATCACCTTCTATGATGATTTTTCAAAATGGAAATTTTTCACTCAATATCTTACTGGGCTTTAAAAAAACAACCCATCTGACCAATTAATATGGTTTTGACTAGAATTCTCGCTGAGCTTTGGTTTTCCCAGTCTATAGAGCGAGCAACCCCCTCCCCGCACCCCCCCCCCCCGCACATTCAGAGTCACAGGGGAGGCTCTGCTTTTCCTCCGCCTCGTCTTCCCTCTCTCTCTTTCTCTCCTTTACACAAGAGCCACCACCACCGCGCCTTCCGTATGCTTTCTGTACAGGGTGTGCATCTAAGGCCACATATTTAGTTAGGTAGGAGATATAACTTGATATTTCTGTCCCAACTTAATGTTTATCACAAGCCTCCGTTCTGCTGGTGGGTGGGTGTCTCAGATTTAGGGGCACACCCCTTCCCCAGGGCTGTATGTAAAGTCTTGGGTAGTTTCCCGGTGCCAGCCATGGCGGATGGGGTGGGCAGCTCTGTGGTTATCTTCCCAGGTAGGTGTTTGCTGGGGCACCTGGTTTCCACGCACAGGGGCCTCCCAGATCTGCACTCCTGGCCACTTCGGGAGTCCTACCATCACTGGATGATCTGGATGGTTCATACCCACCCCTCCTGGAGAATCTGCGGGGAACCTGGGAGCACGGAGGCACTTTGTCTGGGCCCCACCTGCTTCCCTCTTCCTTAGTCCCCTTGTCTTCAGTGGGTGTGGAGTGTGCTTTCATTTAAAAAAATTTTTTAAACATTTATTCATTTTTGAGAGACACAGCATGAGCAGGGGAGGGGCTGAGAGAGAGGGAGACAGAGAATCTGAAGCAGGCTCCAGGCTCTGAGTTGTCAGCACAGGGCCCCACACGGGGCTCAAACTCATGGACCTCGAGATCATGACCTGAGCCGAAGTCGGACACTTAACCGACTGAGCCCCCCAGGCGCCCCTGGAGTGTGCTTTTAGAAACAAAGCTCATAAGGGACTGGTGGCAAAGAAGAGCAGAGACCATGCCTGCTGCCAGGGCGGAACAGGGAAGGGACGAGTCGGTAGAAAATATGTTAACACATCAAAAATGATCTTGCCTTGGTTGCAGAAATACCGAGTAATCCTAATTACAGGACTTTCTGTATACAGACATCGACCCGCCCAAGAACCTCCGTCCATCTGCTGTAACACAGTCCGGAGGGGTGTTGACCTGGACGCCCCCCTCTGCTCAGATCGATGGCTACATTCTGACCTACCAGTTCCCAGATGGCACCGTTAAGGTACTAGACACTTCTTTCTATGTCTCTGATACCCATGCCCAGCCCCTACATGAAGCAACCGACTCAGGTCCGCCGGCCTGATTGCTGGTGTCATGGCGACCGGCCGGGAAATGAGTTGAGCCTTATTGATCATCTGCTGTGTTAGGGAAGCTGCTTCACACAGTTGTCGGCCGACATCGTACATGTGGCCCCGTTTTACAGGACTAACTTCCATGCCTGCTCCTCGCTATCCGTTGAGTATTTGCTGGCTGCACACCTGCCTCACGTTATTTTGTTCCGTTGAGCATCTTTCCCAGTAAACGTTCGCTCCAAGGACATTTGTCTGTCATATCTATCATTGTATCTAACATGCTTAGGATCTGGCACACAAGACGTGCTCACTAAATATTTATTAAATGAATCGATGGACCCTTATTTCGAGAGTTATCCCTCTCACCTGGAATCTGAAGGCCAGCAAGTGTTTGTAACTTGTTCCAATGGAAAATTCTTCCTCTTTCATGTTGGCAAGAGAGAAGGGATGAAGAAGGAAAGGAAGGGCACTTTGATTTATTCATTATCTCAATGATCGCTTATGACAGCGCTTCAAGGAAAGTTAGTCCTATGTTTATAGAGGAAAAACGATAGGCTCAGAAGGAAGTGTATCGAAAGGCCAGCGGTGGCCCTGCCATACAGATATCAGCAGTCACTTTAATTTCCCTCATTAGCTCGTCAGCCCAGCACCGCCGGCCTTGGTGGCTGTAGTTGGTGTTCCAGCATGTACCTGGAGGCAGAGGGTCCCAGGAGGCCTGGTGGGTGCTCTCCCAGGGGCAGTCCCTGGTGCTGGCTCTCTGCTAGCACTCCCAGCAGGGCTGAATCTCTGTGGCGCCGCCCCCCAGCAGAGCTGCTGGGACCCCCTGAGATTCTGGGCACCACCAAGCCCTCAAGGAAACCAAACATTGTGCTCTCCGAGAGCTCCTGTTGTTAGCACCAGGGAAAGCTGTTGACAGCTGGGGTGCTGGGGGTGACACACTGAATGACTGTCTACTGTCTCCTTTGTTTGGTAGGAGGTAGAGCTTGGAAGAGGGGACGAGAGACTTGAGTTGCAAGGCCTTAAGCAGGGCATCGCCTACCCGGTCTCCTTAGTTGCCTTTAAGGGTGATCGCCGGAGCAGGAGCGTATCTACCACCCTTTCCACAGGTAATGTTCTCTGAACGGGAACGTGGTAGAGGACAAGCAAGAAAGCTGTCCAAGGAGGAGGAGTGAGCAGACAGAGTGATGGATTTCTCTGGAAATGGGGCAACAGAGTTATGGGTTCAAATGAAATCCACCTCACAGTAGAAAGGTTGAAGAGGGGAGCAGAACAGAATGTTATTTTGAGGGTGTCAGGGCAGGAAGTGATGTGAACTTGACCTTATTTCTAGTACATTTGAAAGGTTTGATGAGAGCAGGTAAATGAGAAAAATAAGATATTTGTGAAGAGTCAGAAGAAGCAAAGTAGCAGGAGGTTATGAAATAATTTCTAAAAAAAATAAATTATCTTAAAATAGGGGACTAGCCCCTCTCCTTCTTCCTTGCCCTTTGCCTAATGACACTGTCTCTCTGCCTGACTCCCAGTTGGTGCCCGTTTTCCACATCCTTCGGACTGCAGTCAAGTTCAGCAGAACAGCAATGTTGCCAGCGGTCTGTATACTATCTACCTGCACGGTGATGCCAGCTGGCCCCTGCAGGTGTACTGTGACATGGACACGGATGGAGGTGGCTGGATTGTAAGTCTTCATCCAGGGAGGGTGGGGCTGGGTGGCTTGCGCTTGTTTTTCAGATTCCCCCACCCTGGGCTATAAGGATAGAGCCTGAAGGGGGCGCCTGGGCGGCTCAGTTAAGCCTCCGGCTCTTTTTTTGTAAATTTTTAAAAATGTTTATTTTTGAAAGAGAGAGAGAGACAGGCAGACAGACAGAGTGTGAGGTGGGGAGGGGCAGAGAGAGAGGGAGACACAGAATTCGAAGCAGGCTCCAGTCTCTGAGCTGTCAGCACAGAGCCTAATGCGCGACTCAGACTCAGGAACTGTGAGATCATGATCTGAGTTGAAGTCAGCTGCTTAATCGACTGAGCCACTCAGGTGCCCCTAGCCTCTGACTCTTGATTTGGGTTCAGGTCATGATCTCACAGTTGGTGAGTTCGAGGCTCACGTCGGGTTCCATGCTGACAATGTGGACCCTGCTTGGGATTCTCTCTCTTTCTGTCTCTCTCCCTCTCTCTCCCTCTTCCTGTCCCTCCCCCCTTGCTTCCTCTCTCAAAACAAACAAACAAACAAACAAACAAAAAGAATAGAGCCTGAAGTGCGTCATGCCCAGGATAGAGCAGGATAGAGCTCGTGGGTTTATCAGCATCTAATCATGCCCCCTATGTTTGTATAATCCTACATTTCATTCTCTTCCAAGCCCTCTCATAGACGTGACTCTCACACAAAAGCTTTCAAGTATGTGACAGCGGTTTTTATTTCTATTTTATAGATAGGTAAATTGAGGCCCACAAGGAGAAGTGCCTTGGCCCTTCATAAGACTTAATGACAAAAGTTGGGACCAGATTTGAGGACGCCAGCCTTCCAGATCTTTGGTCTTCCCTGTGGGTCCTCTCAGGCCACCCAACATGGAAATGCCTGACCTCTTTGGGCCTCGGTCCTCTGAACTGAAGGCCTTCGTCCAGGTTCTGTATCCTGCTGTGTGGTTCAGAAGCAAGGCCTTTGGGCCGTTGCTTTGAAGGCTAAAGCCTAAAAACGCGCTCATGATCCTTCTGTGCGGAGGCTTTATTCCCTTGGGCCGTTGTCTGCTCACCCCACCGGGCACCTCCTTTGATTGCATCAGCCTGATCCAGTTATATGAGGAGCTGCCTCTGAGGGTTGCAGTCTGATCCCTCCTTCTCTCCCCACCCCCTTCTCTGGGTGCCTGAACAGACAGAGGCTGTCACCACGCCAGACCAGCATGCGGCCTTAACCTGCGGTGTATCCGTGCTCACTCTGGGAAGGAGAAAGCACGGTCTCCTAGTGCTCAGACTATATTCGTTTACACGTTCGCTCAGGGGCCCGGGAGGCCAAAGACACTTGAGCAGCCACGGGTAAAATGATGCCATCCGCTAAGCAGCAGCAAAGAAAACTTATTATCCACACAGCTGCATCTGATGGCTGAGAGGCAGGAACAGGATTGGAGGGGGGAAATTCCTGATTATTTATAAAAATAACCAAAGAGGTTGTAGCACGGGAGGGTCTTCCACCTGAGCAGAGCCACAGGGCTGTCCCTGCTGCTTTTCATCAGCGCGGCTGTAAGCATCCGGTCTCTTCAGGCTTGAAGCCGGGCTCCTGCCTCCGTGCCCATACTTGACCATTGGCAGAATGTTTGTGGCATCTAGTGGGGCCTTTTTAAAAAAATGTTTTATTTATTTATTTTTGAGAGAGAGAGAGACAGCGTGAGCAGGGGAGGGTCAGAGAGACAGCGAGACATAGAATCCGAAGCAGGCTCCAGACTCTGAGCTATCAGTACAGAGCCTGATGCGGGGCTCGAACCCAGGAACCGTGAGATCATGACCTGAGCCGAAGTCAGAAGCTTAACTGACTGAGCCACCCAGGTGCCACTAGTGGGGCCTTTTTGAAAGCCAGCCTCCCATAGGGGAAGGAGACGTTTGTCTAGGGCAGCCTGTAGAAAGATACCTGCTAGTGTGTCCGCCTGAGAATCCCCAAGATTTTTTCCGGAAATACTTACTGTGTGCCTACTGTGTGCCAAGAACTGTTTTATACACTCAAGAACCAGCAGTGAACCAAACAAAATCCCTGCCCCCAAGGAGCTTGCCTTCTGCAGCCAGCTCAGGCCAATGACCCTCACCAGGAAACCGAGATCAGTTCCAGAAGCCATAAAACCCCTCTGTATTCTAACCAGCACCAGTCCCTCACCCGCTCCCAAGTCTTGTGTTCTGACCCAGACTCCTGAAGGCAATACACGAACTGAAATTCTGTAGGGTTCTCTTCGAAGCGACCACAGTCCAGAAAACATGCAGAGTCCTGAAAACTTCTGCACCAAATCTTTTACTGGTGGTGTCCATGTTTGGGGGTTTGAGGATCTTTTGTCACTGAGAGATGACCTTAGTATATTGCTCTTTCAAACTGAGCTTCTAAAATCCTTTTAAGGACATTTCCCTCCATGGGGCAGCAGGAGCCCCCGTATGTTTAAGAGGCCTGAAGAACTCTATGCTGTGGTAGCTGATACCCCAGGAGGCAGGCCGGAATGAAGGCCATCTGGGGACACTTAAGGGCCTCAAGTATTTCCATCTTTGTTCTCCATCTTGCAAGTCTTCAGGACTACATTAGAAGCTCTTTCCACAGGAACTTAAGTGAGATTTTCATTTTTTTCTCCCAGTTGAATCAGTCAGGACGTTGAGTAAGGTCTAGAGTGAAGTGATAGCTCCATCTTGAGACTTACTGCTTGCCTCAAGACTTATTTGCTAAGTGGCTCTTGTTATCCAGAATGGTCTACTGCAAGGTGTTTTCACCTCATAGAATGGGAACAGACTAGACTCTGAGGGAGTCCATTCAGGCTGCCTGATCAAGTGCTCGTGGCTGGTCAGTTCATTTGGAATCTGACACAATAAAATGCAAACTAACATTTATTGAGATATAATAATAACTTGTATCAGTATGTGCCAGTCTCTGGCCTTCACACTTTCATGATTTATCATGATTAACGATCTTGCTACAGCGTCGACTTAAGAGCATGACAAATGGGCTATTAACATCTTGATCTAATAGTTTAGAAAAGTGAGGCTTGTCAAGGTTCACTAACTTGCCCAAGGACACAGCTAGTAAGTACAGAGCTGGGTCTAAACAGCAATGCAGAGAGCATCAGAACCGTTTTTTTTTTTTTTTTTGGAGTTTTCCTAGCTAAGCTAAAACATTAAAAATATATATATATGTATATGGGAAAAACCCCTATCATGCTTGGGTACTCTATTCATTGATTGGAGAATGCCTTTGTAATGGATCTCTCTAGGAAGGCAGAATCAAATTTGAGCCTGACCTTGTACCATGACTAATTATGTTAGTGGGAATGTAATTTGACTCAATGTACAAGGAACCAAACGTTGGTTCCACTTCTCTCCTGGGTTTCCACTGCCCATGGTACAGGAAGTGTCCCAGGGAAGGTACTGGAACTGGCATCATGCTAGGAAATGAAGAGTTGGCTCCCCAGAATCTTAAGAAATGATTTTTCGAAAATAGACGCAGTAAAGGTGGTGTGTTCAAACTTTTTTATAAAAGATGAGATCGATGTTTATCCTTGCATCAGCCACTAAATAATTAGCTGAGTATTATTTAATCTGGCTAATTGCTTTTCTGAACTTTCACATCTGTAAAATGGAATCATATATACTTGCCCTGGAGCCAGCATTTAACAAAATGCTCAGTAATTGGTAGTTACATAAGTGGGTCAATGAGTAAAGAAATGAAGGAAGCCAAGAGAGGAGTGACAGTCTCTAAAATAAGGACAGAAGGGGGGAAGGAACAACAGTGGTAATGCAGTATGTAATGATTTGCCCCATCATTGCCTCAGTTCTGCTCAGCACCTTGATATTGCTGTAGAACATTTTTACACTTCCCATTTCATTGAGTTCTCCTAGCACCTCTGAGAGGAACGCTCCCTTCCCGCTTCTAACCCTGTTGGTCACCAAACTGACGGACCGAGGCTCAGTGATAGAGATGACTGATTCGCCAGCCCCTGGCTAGGTGGTGGCCGTGGTCTGCCTCAGAGCCCAGGGCTCTCCCGCCGCCATTGATGCCTAGTTCAGTGCTTCCTGGGCCAGCAGAGGTGGGTGGGTGCTTCATAGGAGTTAAATGTGAGCCCCCATGCGGCGATTCCAGCACTGTTGCGAGCAGCCTGTTCTCCCCCCCTCCCAGAAAGAAATAGAAAGAACACACAAATATTAGGAGGGGTACCTTACCAAATTCAAGATAATGTGTTTCACTTCAAGGTACCTGCTGTGAAGCATGGTGGAAAGAGGGGAGATGGGGTTTTGTGTTGGGGCTTCTGCTTTTGAATGACTCCGAAGGAAAGTAGGTGGAGACAAAGCTGCCATTCCAGCCTTCCAGAATTCCAGAATCATTTCTGAGGGTAGCTAGGATGGCGGTTAGCACGGCTTTCTTTCAAGGTCATGAGGAATGACATCAATTAGTCTCAATTCCCATAGTATATACGGGTGGGTTTAGCTTGTAGCTTCTTATCAGGTTTGCTTCATATAAACGAGTCCAGTTTACTCTGACAGGAACTGCCTTCCTTCTCCAAAGAGAGGAGTTTTTGAAAAGAAAGCAGCGCATATTTTCATGAAATGGTACCCAAGTCTGTCTCCATTTGCTCACTTCTCACTCACTCTTTAGGCTGCTCCACTCTGGCTTCTGCCCTTGTGTCTCTCCAGTGTAGCCTTTGCTAGAGTCACTCATGACTTCCATGTCACTAAGTTCTATGGACATTTCCTTAGGCCACGTGTTCCTTGACTGCTTACCTGCCATTGACACTACCGGCTACACTTTTCTCTTTATGGTCTTTGTGGTTCCATGTTTTCCTAGTTGTCCCTAAAGAACGCTCTCCTTAATGAATGCATCCTTCTGTACCTGGCTGCTGTGTATTGGCAGTCCCCGAGTCTTGATTCTAGGCCCTTTTCTCTTTTTCAGTTCCCATTTTCTTCCCAGGTGGTCTCATCCTCTCCAGTGGCTTCACTTTATACTCTATGTTCCAGTGGCTTCCTGTATTCATTAGGATAGAATAGGCCTTGCTGCAGGAAACACCACCACCAGATTCCAATGATTCTTCCCATGTGTGCAATCTTCTGTGGGTTTGGCAGTCACTTCTCAGTGGTGACTCACGGATTCAGGCTGATTCCAGCTCATGGCTCTGCCCTGTGGACATGTGGCCTTCACCAAGGCCCTGTGGTGCATGGCAATGGAAGAGAGAGCGTGGAGAGCCCTCTTGGCCTCCTGTGCTCCCACTTACAGCCCTTTGGCTTGAATGAGTCACATGACTTCAGCTTAACTACAAGGGAGCCTGGAAAAGGAAGCTTTCCTGTGTTTCTGGGGTGAGGAAAGTGAAATGGATCCTGGTGAACACTTAGCATCTTCTGAGACACATGCTTACTTTTGTAAGTCTGGCCGAGATCTCTCTTCAGAACCCTGTCCTTACACTCAACTGCCACTATGGCCTCTCCATTCGTCAGTGCATCTCAGGGGTGACCCTCACTTACCTTGTCCCAAGTGAGCTCATGATGCGCCCACAGAACCTGTCTTCTCTCAGAGCCCCCATCTCAGCGAATAGCTGAGCCAACAGCCATCCAGCACTGCAAGCCCAAACCACAAGAATCACTCCTGACTTCTTCCTCTCTTTCAGTTCCACTTCCAATCTCTCACCACATCCGTCAGCTTGACCTTCTCTCTGCTTCTGTCTAGCCTCAGGGCAGCCCCCAGTCCAAGCTGCTGTCCTCTTTCAGTCGGTCACGTCTGTTCCAGTGTGTCAGAGTGAAAGGTCCATCTCCCTTTGCAGGTCTTCCAGAGGCGCAACACTGGGCAGCTGGATTTCTTCAAGCGCTGGCGGACCTACGTGGAAGGCTTTGGGGACCCCATGAAGGAGTTCTGGCTTGGTATGAGCTCTGAGATTCCGGGAGGGCTGTGTTGTGGAGGGGACATCTCCCTTCAAAAGCTGCGTGGGTGGCTTGTGAAGGCTCACCACATTCAGGAAGATGTCCCAGTGACAGGGACAGGACACTCTGAGGATCCTGCCCACAGGTTGGTGGGGCCATGTTGCTGGGAAGGTTTTCGTGTGCTGGGCTTGTGATAGGGTGCAGCTGTCACAGGTGGTCTTTACGCTGTATCTAAGCCCCACAGGATCTGCCTGGAGCCTGCACGTCTTAGAAACCATAGTGGAAAAGCAGTTCGTTGATTGGGATTCTGGGCTATTATTGGGAGGTCATACCAGTAGTCCCTGAAATTCTACTAGTAATGTCCGTCATTATGGGGATTGTTTTTTCCCTTTCCCTTCCACTCACTCTGGAGCAGATGTGCATAGAGAGTGAACTAGCCAAACGCACCCACTGGGAAATGGAGAATGAAAAAATCATAATCTGGAGACTCAGTGTCTCCAGATAGTGTCTCAGGGTAGAGTAGATGGATGATGTGGTTTGGTTGGTGCAGAATTGCTCCAGAGATCTTACAGTGGTAGTTGATGTCCTCTTCTGCCTAGTGAAATACAGGGATAATAAGTAGAAGTGCGTCTACTTTAGAGAGAGGGAGCGAGGGGGCTGGCTCACCATGTGATTACCTTCCACCGCTGGTTCCCACAGGACATGGTTTCCACCCTCATTAACATGGCTGCACCAAAGAGATAATAGGATGAGAAGATGGGTCCCCCAAAAGAGATAGCATGAGGAAGGCGCCCATTAGCAGAGATGGTAAAGGCTAAAGTGACTTTTGGTGCTGAACATCTCAGCTGCCGGTAGGCGAGCACTTGCGCACGGAGGTTGATTGGTTATTGGATTGCCTGCTTTATTTTTTAGGACTCGACAAGCTGCACAACCTTACCACTGGCACCACCACCCGGTATGAGGTGAGAGTGGACCTACAGACCGCCAACGAATCGGCCTATGCCGTGTATGATTTCTTCCAGGTGGCCTCCAGCAAGGAGCGGTACAAGCTCACAGTCGGGAAATACAGAGGCACGGCCGGTAAGCACACACGTCTCCCCGCTGCTAGGGTCTCGGGCTCTCCGTGGGCCTGGGGACTGGTTTGCCACAGGCCGTGGATCTGGGGGTGCAGTATTGCTGTGTGGAGGTCAATTGTCCTCATCGATGATTGAGGCCCCTCAGTCCTGATGACCGTTCCCTACAGGGGGTGAGCGGTAAACATGTGTGAAAGCAATCCTTGACCATCTGAACGTTGGGACTTTTGTGCATTATACGTTGATCCTCCCACCAGTAAAAATGCTCCTCTTATGCTCCCCTGGTTCAGGCTATTGTGTGTCAGCCAATGAACCCGCATCCTGAGTGATGCACACCCACCTTTCACTGGGCTCCCACAATGTGGCAATGTGGCTGCTGTCCTTGCACTGAAGTGTGTGTGTGTGTGTGTGTGTGTGTGTGTGTGTGTGTGTGTGCTATTTGAATATTTTGCAGCACTTTACCATAAGTAAAGAGAAAAATGACAGGGCTGATTCAAACAACAAGAAGGAAGGTCTCATTAACTTCATACAGCTGTGACGACACACAAATTAGCAGGTCAGCCGAAAGCAGGGAACCCCTAACCTCGATTTGCTGCCCATTGGACGTAAGCCAGTTGATGGTGTGTTGGGTTGTGAAGGAAGAGAACAGCATAAGCAATGTGGCTGAAATTTGCTATTTTACTGTTGAGTTTTCTATTTAAGAGGGGGGGTGGTTGTTTTAATACTTTCAATTTATATTTATTGCTTTTTTAATTCCCTAACAAGTAAGTTGTTGCTTGATTTTGCATGGTTTTGACTTTGGTGTGGCCCTGTAGGAATGAATGTGTTACCAGCCGGATCCACTGACTGTAAGGACATGGTCGCTCCCCTTAAACGGTCAAGTAAATAGACAGTAAGAATATAAAGTAACTTTTGCAAAGTGTCACCTAGCGGTGAGGAGAATAAAGAGGTACAGGATGCGACAGGGTGGGTGCACTGAGGACTGAGGCCGTTGAAGGAAGCTTTCCCTAGGGGAGGGGGCGGGAGCTGGCTATGAGAGGGTAGGACTTAGATGGGAAACAAAGTAGCCCCCCCCACCCCCGGCCTGGGAGAGTCCATGGTGAGCAAGTGAGCAAGGGCCCAGCTGAAGCAAGGGTACTGGGGTGTGCCCTTGAAGCCTGAGGCCACTCAGGAGCCCCGTAAAAGTGAAGGACTGTGATCTGGTGCCTCTGGGGCATGATCCGAAATGGCCAATTGCTAATGCAGAGTTTCTTTTAGGTCTTATAGTTTAATTGTGTTTTTTAATCACATGAATTTTGCATTTGCTCTTGTTTCCCAGTGCTTAGCAGGGAGCCTGGAGCAGAGCAGATGCATTTAAAATGTGACGTTGCTTAGCAAGACCTTTCAGTGTAACGTTACGGATGTCTCATCCTGTAGAGCATAGTCCCGAGAGCCAGAGAGTTTGCACAGGGGGCGGTGGAGGGATGAGTTTCCTGACTTGCAGATATAGGAGGAGACAAAATGGGAGGGGCAGGTACCTACTAGCACACAAAGAGTTTGGGTTACAGACACGGCAGAGTTGTTCGAGGGTTCCGGGGGCGGGGGGAGTGTGCAAAGGTAAGTGCAAAGTGTTTCAGGGAAACATCCTTGAAAAAAAATGCACCATTGCTGGAAGAGCTGTCACTTCTCTCTGGGCGTCTGGGGTCTCCATAGGCTGGAAACATTCCATACAGTTTCTGGACGTTCGGTGCAATACGAAACAGGAAAGCCAGGCATAGGAACAAGGCAGTTAAGATGCAATTGGGAAACACAGATGGGCCTTCCTGGGGTTGCAAGGATGAAACCGAATGAGGGGGATGGAGAGATGCTGTTTTGCATGACACCGCACTCTGCGTACCTTTCCCCCGGCTCTGGATGAAATCGGACCACATCGCTGACGGCTCATTCCTGGGTCTCCAACCATCGGGTGTAAAGGGCACACATATCACAGGCTCCCTGAGACCCCTCAGGCCCCCTCCTGCCCTATTCAGACCACGTGGAGGATATCTGGTCTTCCTTCTTTTCGTTCACTACTGACGGTGGAGACCAAGTCAGTCTGCTTTCTCAGGCTCAAGATTCCCAGCCTCTGGAGACTCCATTCATGGGACCTTCCTTGGACAAGATGCGGAGTCCCGTGTCTCTCCCGGAAGCTCAGTGGCCCCCGGGCTCCCGGCTGGGGACCTCACTCAGGCCTGCCCATAAGGGCGGCCCATTCTCCCCTCTTCTGCTGCGCTCGTGGACCTTTTCTGACGCCCGCCTTAAAATAACCAGGAAATGAACTGACGCTAATGGGGAAAGGGAGTGAAAAGGAGTCAATATATTTGTGAATTAATGTGATCCTCCTCCCAGGGACTCTGTTCGCATTTTAACTGTGATTAGGGGATGATTCCCATTCTGAGGTTGTTCAGGCCCACAGTGCCGGTCAGTGGAGGATGTGTTTAATAGGAAGCCTTAGGAGACTTTTGGATCACACCACATGTAGGCAGCGCTCTGGCCTCCCCGTATGTGCCCAGCATTCCTACTTGGAAACTGAAATCGCGTGGTGGGCTTAGTGGAGTTTTAGCTTTCCTTATATAGGCTGATTGGTCCCCAGGAGAGTTTTGAAATTTCGGAAACTTCTGGCCCCTCGAGTCCTAAATGATGAGGTACTGTTTAGAGGATGTAGCGCTCAAATAGAAGGTGAAGGGTTTGATGTCCTTGTGCATGTGCTGGCCCCCCCAACCCCCCTTAGAGCTCCGATTAGGACCGGAGATGTGTGGCCCTGGGGGAAACATGCCAGTGAGGACCGCCCTGACTCACACTATGCAGGTGGGCCCCCAACTTCTGCTTCCCTTGAAGTCCCATCAGAGAGTTTGTTACTCCCCCACGAAGGAGAGCCCAGCAAGGCAGTGCTGGGTAAATTTGGTTTCCGATTCTGAATCTTGGAGCAGGGCAGGGAGGACATCTAATGAGCTCTACCTGCAAGACGCTCTTCATCTCTGGAGAGGTGATCGTGAAAACACAGACATTTGGAGTGGCGCCGAGTGACTTCTATGGGCTAACCTATCATTCGCAACTAGGTTCAAGTCCTGTCTACACAACACTCAGGGATGCCCAGCCAGGGATGGGTTCACGCCCTGGGGGCACTTGGAAGTGTGGCTGAGGAATTCCACCAGCATTCTGTGGGCTGGGGCCAGGGGTGCTATCCACGGTGAGGAATTGTTCTGCGCAAATGTCAGTGCCTTTCTTGCTTTGAAACAGATTCTTCAATACTGGTACTTATAATTTTTTTTAATGTTTATTTATTTTTGAGAGACAGAGAGAGTGTGTGAGCAGGTGAGGGGCAGAGAATACCCTTAAATACTGGTACTTAAAAGGAAGGGGGAAAATCATTGGGTTTGTGGACCCAAGGGAAAGCTAGAAATGGCACACATCCCCTTTCATGGGCCCATTCCTGTTCCCAGGGTTCAAGGTCCAGACAGTCTTGTGTGACTTACAAGGATGTGATGTCGATGGCTTCTTGTGGTCTGAGGTGGTGTGGCTGCCTGGGTCATCCTTCCCATCTCAGGAGGTGCAGGAAGAGAGCTGATCTTGGAGTGATGTTTTGACAAGATGGGTGATGACCAGCTCAGTGGCCCCACCCTGAGCCTTTATGGGGTTGCCACCAATGTCACACCCACCTCCTGAGGGGAGCCGGCTACCCGCCCAAATCCATTATGCTAGAAGTTAAGGCCGCTTATTTCTCATCCAATGTTTTCTCCTCAAGCTCTGGTAGAAGAGAGAGGGTCTGACCACCACTGGCTTTTCTACTTTATCTTACTTAGGGAGATAAGCTTAATAGATCAGAACACCATTTTGGCTGGGGCCTGATGACCAGAGAAAAGTAATTTCTTGATTCATGAGTATACTCACTGTCTCTGCTCTGAACACCAGCATGGCGTCATTTTCTGGAAGGGAGCAAATCCATCATGTAATAAACTGCCACACTTAGTCCAAAACCTGCTTCGCTTTCCTTGATCCTGGTACCAAGGTTCGATGACTGTGAACAAATCGTTAAGAAATAGATTCTTAGGAAACAGCTCTGGGAACTTTAGATGCACGTTCGGTAAGCTCCGCTCATTAAACGAGTGTCACCAAGGGAGCCATCGCGTGTTATTTTAAGCTGTAGTTAACTATCTGCAAGAGAGTTGAAGGGGACAGAGATGTGTACAAATACAGCGACTACATGCCTTTCCTTGGTTGGAGGAGACCCACGGGGGCAGGGGCCCTTCAGCTGTCTTAGCAAGAATGGCCCGTGTCCCCTGCTCTTGCTTCCCCTGCTTTTGCTGGGGAAGGCATGAAGGAGCCATTGTTTGAGCTGCGAAGTCAGATGGACAATCCGGGACCTTCCCTTTTCATATGTGTTGTTAACTCTTTACATACATCTGCGCCCTCCTTCCCCCAACTAAGTTCTTGAGAGCGGGGACCGCCTCCGTCCATTTTCCCAGAGCTGAGCCTGGTGCTGGGCCCCCCACAGGTGTTCTCGCGGTTCCTGAATAGATGAAGGAAGTTGCAGACTGACATTCTCAAGCTTTAGCGTCTGCTCCGAGGGCTTGTTGTCCTCAGAAGAGCTTGTTAGAACAGACTGCAAGCGGGTACTATCTTGGAGTTTCTGGTTCTGTAGATCTGGGGCGGGGGTGGGGCTGAGAACGTGCCTTTCTAACAAATTCCCAGGTGATGCTGGTGCTTGCTGGTCCAGGGTCCACACTGGGAGAACTGGAGACGGCCTGCTCTGGTTAGCGTAATTAACGGTCTCTCCTGAAAGAAGGAAGCCGCAAGCAAGTTGGTATATCAGGAAGGACCCTGGACTGGGAATCTGAGGACTGAGGTTTGAGTCCCGGCCCTACAATATGGAGACAGTGGGACCTTGATAAGTCCCCAGAGTCTAACCTCTGTGAGTCTGTCCCCTCACGGGACTGCAGGCTGCTTGGCCCACCTTGTAGGCTGTCATGGGGACAGAGGAGGAGAGGAGGAGGATACACATGTGAAGGTGGTCGGTAGCTCAGGCGTCAGATGAAAACATAAGTGTTGTTATGATAGGAACACAACAGATCGATACAGGCCCCATCACCTTTTAGGAGCTGAATTAAGAAGCTGACACAAAGATGACAAATACGGTGGGGAAATAGTAGAAATACAAGTCAAATGATTCAAGTGGATTTCCAGACAGGATGTAATGAAGCACTAAACTGTACTTACGTGCCAGGAGGGCCCAGGAAACTCGGGAGTGTGTGCTGGGAGGGGGTGTGGGAGGGTTATTAAGGAGACCGACCCTTCCTCAGGAGTGGGGTCCAGCCGGACTTTGAGGAATGTTTAGGAGTTGGACGGAGGAGGGCAGAGAGAAACCGGGAGCAGAGGCATGGAGGGCAGACCTGTGTGCTGCACACGCCTCAAGTGCCTATGGGGAGAGTGGGCTTGATAAAGGGGTACATGGGATTGGCAAATGTGGCTCAGAGTTCGAGGCTGGGTGGCCAGGAGGATGGTTGAGCAAGGCCAGGGAAGATGGGGGAGAGGTCACCTTGTGTAAGGGGTGGTCGGGTGCTGGGAGGAGAGCCGGTGAGTTTGGTTTCGGATGTTTGGTTATTTCACGTGACTGTGGAGCCTCTAGGTGAAAATGCTGTGAAGGCTGTTGAAGCTATTGGAGAAACAGGCCTGAAGTTTGGGTGACAGGCCAGGAAGGAGAATCTGTTCGTCTGTATCATGTACCTTGGACATTTTCAGAGATGAGCGATTACCTGTGACATAAATGGCTGGATCCTTGGCATTTTCATGCCCAGAGATTGTCCTGCTGAGCCCAGAGCTCTGTCACCTTCTCAGCGGCCAAACTTCAACGTTCACCCTTCATCTCTCTTCTCCCGTAGGGGACGCTCTTACCTACCACAATGGATGGAAGTTTACAACTTTCGACAGAGACAACGATATTGCCCTCAGCAACTGTGCCCTGACACATCATGGTGGCTGGTGGTACAAGAACTGTCACTTGGCCAACCCCAATGGCAGATACGGGGAGACCAAACACAGTGAGGTAAGCGACCGGTGAACTTCTTTTGTCCCAAGCTCTGCCCAAAGCTTTGAGTTCCCAAAGTGACACTCTCCAGGCTGGTTTGGCTACCTCTCTCCTTTGAACGCTCCCAGTCAGGGCAGTGGGGCTGCTTCTCCAGGCTCCACGGCCTTGCGGTCAAGGCCTTCCCTGCCCATCTACTGCAGCCTTTCCCCACCCTGCATTCCCAGCAGAGCTGCACACTTAGTGTAGGTGGGTGGGAGCTCAGGCTGCCCACTGCTGGACAGAGACAGATGACATGGATTATCCACCATCTCAGTTTACTGGTTCACACACGGATGCTGTCTTAGTAACAAAATACCATGGACTGGGTGGCTTGAACCAGACGCATTTAATTCTCATAGTTCTCGAGGCTAGGAAGTCCAAGATCAAATTGCCAGCAGATTCAGTTCCTGGTAAAAGCTTTCTGTCTTGTGGATGGTGGCCTTTTCACTGTGTCCTCATATAGTGGGGGTTGGGGGAGAGAGAGAGAGAGAGAGAGAGAACGCGCTCTGGTCTCTCTTCCCTTTCTTACAAGGGCACTTCCCCATCTTACAAGGGCACTAGACCCACCTTCATGATCTTATCTAACCCTAATTACCTCCCCAAGGTCCCACCTCCAGAGATTTCTACGCTGGGCGCTGGGCGTGGGGGGGGGGTAGGGCTTCAACATATGCCTCGGGGGCAGGTGGGGACTAACATTCCATTCATAACAGACACTTCAGAATTCTTTCTAGTTGTTCTCCCAGTGAAACCAGAGCTATTTTTTTCAAGCCCTGTGATGCCCAGGAAAACAAAGTCCTTTCTTTGATCTGACCCACTTTTGGATCCACTTCATCCAGAGCCACCCAGGGTCTACCCAGAGTGTTGCGCTAAACTGCTGTCTCCATTTCAGGAGGTGCACACAAAGGCTGAGAGTTCTTGACAGCTCCTTTCCCCTTCCTTGCTCTGAAACTTTCCTACCAATGATTTCTCAAACCTCCACGACCCGTGGACATCATCTCGACCCCTTGCCAGGCATCTCCTGCCTGCTCCCACACAGCTTCTTGAAAATGGCATCTTTGTTGCCACCAACTCCTCCCAATCTTGGGTTTCTAACTTCCCACGCTGGGTCTCCTCTAGCCTTCAGGAAGCCACCTCTCCCCAGAACTCACCTTGTCACCGATGTTACTGTAAACATTAGCACATCTCAAGTCCACTTTGATTACTTTGGCCCTGACCAGATAGCGGGGACTCCCAATCCTTGTGCGATTTTTCAAAGGGAAGAAGAAAATTTCCCCCAGGGAGGCCAAGGAGGGTGGGTCCGTGAATCATGGTGGCAGCGTGTGGGCTGACTCAGGAAAGCCTGTGATCAGAGATCAAATATTTGGAATGAGCAGCCAGCATGCCCTAAACCATCCCCATATTTGCTAATAAAAGACATTCATCTGGTTAATGTGCTTTTCACAGTCTGCAAGGCATTTAGCTTCTTGTTTATTATTTACCTCACAAATTAAAATACATAAAATTGGTCACTTGGGCTCTTTATTGGCCAGGTTGCAAGGTTATTAAGTGAATTAAATATTATTGCGCTCACCAGTCAAAAGACATAAAATGAAATTTAGTTTTCAGCAGGCTATTCGTTACCCCAGAGCTAGTATCTAAACAGTTTAAATTGAAAATGATTTTACACGATTGGCCAATTAATATGTTTATTTTTGCCTTTAATTTTTTTATAAAGGAAAAGAGTGAGCCAAAGATAGTGTGCCTGTTGCTGGCCAGGTTGACCCTGTGTTAGCTTTGCTGCTGCTGTGGGCTCCCCCGCCCCCTGGGCTCACACTCTATTCTCCCAACCCCCAGGTGGCGTTGGCGGGGGAGGGGTCTTCTGAGTCATCAGCCTGTCTAACTTCAGCTGCCCAGCAGAGGGCGCATGTCTCTAGATTCAACTGTACTTCCCTTATCGTAACTACCCCAGTAAACACCTGTCTTCCCTAAGCAGAGAGGGTGTGGTTTCCCTGGCAAAGAAGCATTCCTTTGTACCATAACCCACCCCTCCCCCATCCCTAGTGTCTCTTCTTAATGTTGGCTTTTTTTTTTTTTTTCCATGTAGGGGGTGAACTGGGAGCCGTGGAAAGGACATGAATTCTCCATTCCTTATGTGGAGTTGAAAATCCGCCCTCATGGCTACAGTGGACAGCATGTCCTGAACAGAAAGAAGCGGACAGTAGGAGAAAATTCGAGAACATTCTGATGGCCTATTTGAACAGTCATCACATGAGACAAGACTGGCTTAGGGTTGGGGCTGTGTAGGCTTGGGGCAAGGTGGGTAGTGGTGACTGGTTAATGGAAGTTTGAGGGATGCTCCTGGCCTCTGGCTTCAGAGATGGCTGGGTAACCTCCTGGACAAAGCGTGTGACCAAGCTTCAGACCACACAGGTTATGTCTCTGTCACCTGCATTTCTGCCCGTCTATATTGGAGGCCTGCAAATCAACACAATAGTAGATATGAGAAAGACAACACCCAACTGCAAGGTTTGTCAGTCTGTCTTCAGTAACAAATATATGGGATTGGGGGGGGGGTGGGGAGAAGGAAAAGAATCATCTAGTACTTCACCAACTAGACATCTCTGGAAATTGGTATATATATATTTAAAGTTCTGCTAATAGAAATCTTTTCTCTAGAAAACAGTACCAAGGAAGTGTTCTCTTTGGTGACCGTGGAAGGGGCTAACGTAGTCTAATGCTTGTTACCTCCCATGACCACTGGGTTTTGAGGAAAAAAGTATAAATCTTCCCCTGTTTAAAAAATGCTAGATCAGGAGAAAGAACAAAGGGAACCACAAGGGACCAAGACGGATTCACATCTAGCGAAGTTGTGACCAGTGTCCAGCAGGCTGGGAACCCAGCTTTCGCATTACCGCACTTTTCAAGTTCCCCCTTCCCGTGTATTTGCATAATCACTTTCAGAGATCTGCATATGTTGTGAATAAATTCTCACTTGTTTCAACTTTAAATAATTGGACTCTCTTGATGATTGGTTCCTCCCAAAGACTGTTCAGTGACTCTCTTTCGTGCTCTCAAGTCCTCAGCCCCGCTCCTTTCCCTGGGCCCCCACACTGTTGGGGTTCTGAAGGTGCCCAGCAGCGGAAGCTTACTGTCTGATCGGGCACTTGGCAAGTCAAGTCCTTTGGGTTTATTTTCCTATCGCTTTGGAAAGTTTCTCTGATCATTATTAAAGTAACTTCAATTCTGATTCAAGAAAAAAAAAACCCCACCCGGTTTTTAAAACCATTTGCCTTGTGTTACTTAACTCACATCAGTGCACTTGAAATCTAAATTTAACCCAAGTGCATGTGAAGGTACAATTTCTGCATTACAAAGGAATTTGGTTGGCCTGTGGTTTCATACTTGTGAAATGGCAAATAATGGTATTTGGAGCCAGGAGTAATGAGTGAGTGGGAAAGAAGGCATATGCCCTATCCCAGGACTGGGAAGTTGTTCACTGCCACAGGTTGTCCAGGCTTTACCCTCCGGCTGAAGGCCAAGCCATGCTCTCAAAACAGTTTATGTCCCCCTTGTAGGCTTTCAGCACAGTGTCCCCCTCCCCCCCACAATGCCATAGTGACTGTTAGATATGGTGAGGGTGGTCTAAACAAGAATTCATGAGCATTCGGGTCTGCCTGCTTCTTACCAGGCAGTGTGCTGTGCCCTGGGGATGGGGGTAGGGGGACACAGGGACACAGGGGAGATCACAGAGGTGAGCAAGCCAGATGGTGTATGGGCTGCCATTCATTCATTCACTCTCATTCATTCCACCAATGCTGAGGAAGCCCTGTTATGAGCCAGCTTCTGCTCTAAGTCCTGGTGCTAAAGAAGTGAAGACAATGTACTATTGCTGCCCTCACCTTGGTGATTCAGGAGCCTGGTGCTCGACCCAGTGGATGCACTGGATCAAACCTCGGAATGATTCAGAGCTGGGGCTGGTGCATGGTGAGCAAAAATTCTCAGCACTGGTTGGTAACTGGTTGGTAAATGTTCTGGGTAGAGCACAGACTGGTGGACCCCATCCTTAGGCCTTGTGACTCTGCAGGTCTGGGCTGGGGCTGCCGCCAGACTGACCACTCTTTGAGTAGCTCTGACGTAGGGATCGCCTGCTGCTGGTCTCTCTGCTCTGTGATGCCAGCCGCACACCTCTGTGTTCACTGACCGCAGCATTTCTCCACCACTGGCCAAGATAATGAGTTGGGGGAAACTGGAATGTTTCTTGCATTCTTTGGCCCATTGGAGCCGTGCTGCCCAAAGGATCGGCAGAGAAAAAAACCTCAGTTGACCCTTAAGGGTTCTACATGGGGCAGAGAAGGAAGTCGGGAGAAGCTTGTTTTTAAAGGCTATTTATCTGACTGAGGAGAATGTTCTAGCCCTAAATGTCTGTGCCTAACCTCACTGGAATGGGACCAGCTCTTGCAGCCCCCCGCTCTGGTAGCTGGGTAAGCGTTGCCCCTGGGGATGGGTTTCTGGACAAACCTGCTTTGCAGAGGCCGTTTTTCTTAGTGTCAGATTATGAGCCATCAGGGCTTTGAAGCATAAGGGACAATCCCTACCCTTTAGGACAAGCCAAAGAAGACAAAAGCTGTCACCGCAGGGCCAGGCTGCAAGCCAGGCAGTGGGGCAGAAGCAATGAAAGAAGTATCACAAGCATGTGCTAAGGTTCCCAAGCCATCTTCTGTCCCACGCAAGCTGCTAGCTAAGCGGTCATGGACACAGCACAGGCGCTGCCCTCCAGCAGCCCGCGGCATGGTGCGGATGGTCGTGGGTTTGTCCCCAGGGCAGTGGGTAGCATGTCGGGGAGAGTGAGTCAACAGGGGTATGGACTGTCACTGGGGAGCAAGCGTCAAGGGCATGACGTCAGCATTAGCATCAGGTCCAGAAGGAAGAGTCTGAATTTGTCAGGGAGGGAAGAGAGGCCCGAGGGAGGCAGGGCACCTCGGGAAGAGGGAACTTAGTGGCAAGGACGGGAATGGGTGGAGTGTGGTGTGGGTGAGGGAGGGAGAGGAATGCTTGATGGGAGCCAGGCTAGAGAGATGGCAGGGACGCTTGGCCATGTGAGTGCCAGTTCTCAGTTCGGACCCGCTTCACCTCCAGGGTCTCTTGCCTCAGTGGGTCTCAGCTGAATCCTGTGTGTTGGAGCCTTTGGAAGCTAACATGTAACCAGTCCTGAAAACCTCTGCTAGGCTGAACCAGTGGGACCGCAGAGGACGCTCAGAGGTGTGTGAATCTTGCAGCCACACTGGCAGTCAAGCTTGCATTTTGAAAATATCCATCTGGGAGCAGGATAGAGGATGGTGGGGAGCTGTTGAGGGAAGCTCTGGGGAGAGGGTGGAGAGTCACAGACAGGTCAAGGGCTATTGCAGTACACAGCAGGTAACAGCTCTCTTGGTCTGTGGCAGAAACGGTGGGACTGGTGAGAGGACACAGATTAAAGAGATATTTAGGAGGAGGAATCATCAGGAACTGAGGGGGCTGGGTGGTAAAAACAAGGGAAGAGCCCTTTCGTGGCTGAGTTTAGAGCTGGTTGGTCCTCTGGGAATTGGGCCCCAGAGTTTATGTTTGTCACATGACCTCATGAGCTCTGCCTTTTAACTTAGAACTGTCGGGGATTCAAGGATCATTAAAGCCAGAAAATGCTGACTGAGCCAGGGAGAAGGACTAAGAATGACTCAAGGGATTCTGAGGAAGGGGATGGCAGAAAGGACAAGGACTAGGTGTGATGGGTGGAAAGAGAATTCATGGACGAGGAAACAGGGCAGGAGGAAAAACAAGTATAAATAATGGAAAGCTCTAGGCAAAAAGCAGTCATCTGCTGGAGGAAGTCCTCTGCTAAAACGGTTTCCAAATCCTTCCCTTAAGCCCTCCACCAGGGCAGTGAAGAGGATCAGGTAGGAGTTTTTGTCAATAAAGAGTGCAGATCAATCTGGTGAGGGCCAGCAGCCCCTGCAGCAGACATGCAGTACCCAGTCTGGCCAGCAGATGGCAGTGTTGGCCTATTGGGAGCCTCTCCCTTCAAGGCCATTTTCCAAATCCTCTAGAAAGGGGTGTTCAGGGGGTCCTTCCTTTTCTTCCTTCCTGGGTAACATGGTCTGGAGAATCCTCTTATGGGGTACAGCTCAGCATCCAGCCCAGGCTTGGTGGTTGTGCAGGTAGGTTGCTGCTGTCCTAATGCACAAAACAGGTAATGGGGAAACACCTTAAAGAGATTGCCTGCTAAAACCTAGGCTCTGTCCCCCCACCTGGTCTACCAGGCTGGTTGCTGAGACAAGAAGATGGATCCATCGGCATGATGAAAGGTGAAGGGGGCACCCCTGGAAGAGATTTAGGCAATTCCTAACGTGTAATTGAATCCGCTTCCCCAAGTCCTTCTGTTAGTCGGTTGTTTCTGTGGGGGAAATGGGGAATGGGTTGAATTCCACTCGCCACGTTATATCAGGAAGTTAGGTTCCCAGGTTAGCCCATAAGTGCCCGTTTATTCTATACTGCAGATAAATTTCAGTTCATGTGTAATGACAGAAATAGAAAACAATGGTATTGCAGTGTTGTTATTTAAATAAGGGAAGGAAACAGTTCTTTATTTGTATAAGTGAAGAAAATTAGGTTTAATTAGACAAAGGTAAGGAGGCAGGTGAAGCTTGCCATGGACTGCCTGAAGGAGACATCTGGGTACTTGAAAGCCTCGTGAGCATAGACTTTTATTGTATTCAGAAGGTTTCTGACTCAAAGTAGGTACTGCCAGTTAACAGTCTTTGAGGAGCCCAAATCATCAGATCGGCCTGGATCTTGGTAGCTGGTGTGTGAAAGGGCACCAGGATGATTCTGAAGGCTTTGGTTTCCATCTCGGGTCCGGGTGAGTTACTTTACCTTCTATGGGCCTCCTATTCTTCATTTGTAAAATGGAAATGACATCCATCACTGTAAGAATGAAATGAGATACTGAAAGCGCTCTTACATAATATATAGCACTCTGGAATGGAAAGAGGGCTTGGATCTCTAGTCTTTATGACTTCAATCAAAACGCTTGGATTTTCTTTCTTCTCTCTCTCTCTCCTTTTTTCCCTGATAGAGGTGTATCCCTAGCCAGCTCTAAGGTGTAGGTGCTATGCATAGCCACCAATGGGATTATTACGGCTCACAAATGGACAAAGGAGTAAAGGCAGAGTGAGAACGGAAAGGCTAGTGAAGGTAAAGGGGAATCTGACTATGTTTCAGAAAGGGTTTCTTTGGGGATGATAGGAATTGAGCTGTACATGAACCCTCCGCGGCAGCATTTCCAAAATGATATTCCTCAGAATCCTTGCTCCTCCAGATCTACTAAGAGGTTTAATGGTCAAATAAGCTTGGGAAAACTCTGAGTTAGCTGGAGTTATACTAGTTTCTTTAAAGTACCCGTTAGAACCTTTAATGTGATACGTGATTACAGATCTCAAGGAGGCAGAGAGGGGAAGTCATTATATGCAGTATTTTGCCATCTTATTTGACCATAGGATTTTCTTGTTTTCTGAGTAGATAATATTTCTCAGGTGTGGTTCAGGGACCACCGGCAAGTAAGAGAGCTTGTTAGAAGAGCGGGTTGTCTGGACCCACCCTAGACTTAATAAATCTGTCAGAAGGGCCGAGGGACTGGGAATCTGCGCTTGTAAGAAACACCCCAGTGATCTCTTTTCCTTTCCTTTTCCTCCTAATCAATGCACTATGTAGCATATAATGCACTAGTCATTGGAGATAGGGTGGTAAGTTAGTTACTCTCAGGCCTCACAAAGGCCAATTCTAATAAGGAGGGGACAGGAGAGGAGTGTGGGAAGATGGGAGCACGCACAGCTGCAACATAGTCTGATCTTACTGTGATCGGGAAGACTCGGGTGGTTAGGGAAGCTTTCTTGGAGGCAGTGATGTAACACATGGAACGCTTCAGTGAAAATTTGTTTGTAACAACAATTAAGACACAGAGTTATGAAAATTCCTCATCTGTCAAATGATCATGACAATTTGGACCCTGACAGATCAATCCAGCTGGGTTAATGTTCCAAGGGAAACACCCCAGGAAGTTGGGAAGATACGGACTCATAGTCTTTCTTGACCTGGCCACCAGGGGGCACTGTCACACAGGGTGGCTTGGTGGTGTGGCGAAGAGGCTGAGGCAAGGGGGAGTACTGTACCCCATCCATCACAATCGCAGATTGGGAGTACTGGTAATATTGTAGCCTGTGCAGTGTGTGGTGGATTTATGGAACACATCACGCCAGGAGGAATAGAAAAGGCACAGCGTTTTCGATCCCCATCTCTTTTGATCTGTCTGTATCATTTGACTCTGTGGACTCTTTCTTCCTGAAAGTTTCTTCTCCTTTGGCTTCAAGGACACGACTCTCTCATTATCGTCCTTCTACCCTTGATTACAACGTTTACTGAGCATGTACTGTAAGCCAGGCCCTATGCTGAATGCTTTCTATGCGTTACCTCGTTACTGCTCTGTCCCTGTGATACGGGGACAGTCATTAACTCTACCATACTGGTAAGTCTGTACGGAGATTAGGTCATGGGACTGAATTCTCTAACCAGTGGGTCCTGGAGGTAACATCAGAATCGGGACGCCCTTAGCCCTGAGTCCTGGCCCATCACACTCAAGGTGGCCTTCACCAGGCTGTCCCATGCGTCACTACTGCATGCTACACCCTCAGGGTGGAGACAATACAAATGGGGCCCTCCTTTCCATATTTCTTCCCTTGCAACTCTCTAGATGGCTCCTGGGTGATCCTCCAAGGGCTGTCTAGATGCTGCCACCTAGTGTGCCTGGCAAATAGTAAAAGAGTCAAAAATATTAATGGAACGTGTAGTCTCAAAGAGGGAGTTAGGTACATGCATGCAGGGCCATTCCCGCATGAAGGATCGCAGGTATTTGAAAACATCCCTTTGAGAGGCGCCTGGGTGACTCAGTCAGTTAAGCATCCTTCAGCTCAGGTCATGATCTCACGGTTTGTGGGTTCGAGCCCCGCGTTGGGCTCTGTGCTGACAGCTAGCTTAGAGCCTGGAGCCTGCTTCAGATTCTGTATCTCCCTCTCTCTCTGACTCTCCCCTGCTCACGCTATCTCTCTCTGCCTCTCAAAAATAAATAAAAAACATTAAAAAAAAAAAAACATCCCTTTGAACCTATGACAGGGACAGACAGCTGTGTTGAAGGGACTCTTTTTTTCTTCCCAGTCCTGTAATCCTGTGACTTTGAATTTGGGAAAAATACTAAAATACTCTGCGCAAGGGACCAGCGCAGAGCATTGTGGTGAGTCGGGAATGCGTATGGCGTTGTCCAGGCCCGTACGCACCCCGCCCCGGGCAGGGCTGAGTCTGGGCAGGTGAGCTGATGGCATTTAGCTCTGGCATCCCCCCAGGTCCCCAGGTGGGCAGCCCCTGCATTTGGTTTCTGGACAACGTTCCCTTGTCTACACTGGAAAGTTCTGGAAGTCCTGGAGGAAAGAACAGAGACCTGAATGAGTCTCTTCTTGGACTGTCATGGAGTGGGTGGCAATGGGGAAGGGAGCCCAGGAACCAACTAAAACTACAGAAATGTCAGCCTACCTTGGGGGAAATAAGGCAAAGGGGGGGATAGTGCCATAAGCCTGTCTTCCTAAGCCCTAGCCTGTTTGACCCCACCCCACCCCCTGCCATGAGCCTCTAGATCTGTGCTCTCCAGGATGGTAGCTGTAGCCACACATAGCTGTTGAGCACTTGAACTATGGCTGGTGTGACTCAGCTCCTGCACCTTTAATTTTATTTAATTTTAATTAAATAGCTGCATGTGGCTAATGGTACCATATTGGACATATTGGACTCTGGACCATCTAAATCATTCCATTTTGCAACCAATGCAAAGCTGTGGTCCACTTGAAAAGAAGATATGCATTTTATACATACATACATGTGTGTCTTCCTGTCTGGCTATCTGGGCATCTAAGAATGTAAATATGTATCAATGTATCCATGTATGTATCTAACTATGTCTGTCTGTCTGTATGTATCTAAGTACCTAGGTATTTAACTATGAATGTATCTAACTATGTATGTATGTATCTCCCCAGCAGCTACTCTAGAGACTTCTGATTGCTCCCCTTCCCAATACCAGATCTAACCTAGAGGTCTATTTTTACTTAGTTTTTGCTATTTACCCCCTTTCCTTTAAGAAGACATTGATTGACCCCATTGAAGGGAATGCTCTCTAAGAGTTGCCAAGGAGCATCAGAGTTTTTCCTGCAGCCGGCACCTCCGAGGGTGTCTGGTCTCTGAGGTGTCCGCTCTGGAGGCAGTGATGTGAGAGCCTGGTCCTGATCCTTTGACCTATGACCCTGTCAGGGGGACCACAGTGTCCAGGGGACAGCTGGGCCTTTTGTGTCCTAGCAGGAGTCCATGCCTCTGTCATTTCTGAGTGATGTCTGGGAGAGGGAAATATTTAATGTCAAGAAAGTAGCTGATGCCAGCAGGTAAGGAGGCCAGGCACGGCTATTGTCCAAGTATTTTATTTAAATAAATTTTTCTTTTGCCTGTGTTTGAATTTTCCAGAAAAAAAAGTACTGACGAACACTATACAGCTTGGACCATTTATACTCTTCTCAAGAACATGACTGCCCTTTCTCTACATTCCCCCCTCCCCCAAGAAATAAACAAACCACCAGAATACATTGAACAGCGGGGAGGAGGCCTTCTCTGATGGCAGTGGCTGAGTTTGGCTGGAGCTGTTCGGATCTCGGCCTGGGGGCTCCTCCCCAAGCCTGTGCTGGTTTAGGAAGCCTCTTCTTTATCACTTTTTTGGTCCTCCATTAGCTTAAACCCTCCACGATGGGCCAAGCAGGCTCCAGTCCAGAGGCACCCCCAGCTTAGAGGCTGGGGAGAAGGAGGAACAGTGAAGAGGAATAAGTCTGGACCTGGGGCTGGGGGAGGGAGTGCTGGGAGAAGCAGGAATGAGACAAAAAGGAAACATGGGAGAGGAAGATGAGGATGGTGGGAAGAACAGGGAATAACTCCAATGACGGCATGGAGCTCCTTTCATGGAGCCACTTACTCAACAGAAGTTTGGGGGCCTATGGCACACTGGGCAGTGTTGGGGGGACCCCAGTGAAGGCCGTCAGGGAGGCAGGGGTGGGGAAAACATAAACCTCATTGAGCGTCTGGGTCTCCTGAGTCCTAGGCTAGGGAAGCAAGTGAGAAGTGAGTTTCTGGGTGTTTCAAGCCTGGAGGTAGTTCAAATCCATTTGATTAGGGGATAGCAGGGCACTACCTGGAGACAGAGGCCTTGTCATGGCAATGACAACTGACTGCCATCTTAATTCAAACTAGCAGCCAGTTGCCATGGCAACCATGTTACTTGTGTGGTCCCCTATCCGAGTGATCCTCTCTCCTAGATCACATCTGACACCCAGCCTCAGCCGTCAGCTCCGTGTCTCCCCTAAGTCATCCGTTTTTGGGGGGCAGGAAGGGAAGCTGGTCCTGGTGGGTAGTGGCCGGTGTGGGGAGGCAGGTGCACTTGGTGTGGGGTGATGAGCAATCGTCCTGTGCTGGCTCCACGACGAGCCGTCCGGGGACAAGGGGGGACGAGGGGACAGCCAGCCAGAGAGTGCTGCTTTCTCTCCTCGAAGGGGCTTATGACGAGGGGTCTGAGTGGCCAGGGCATTGGGGACCACTTGGTGTGAGAAGGTGGACGCGACTGGTTTTCAAACACGTGAAGGCCTGAATTCTGACGCACAGGGTCGCCCGTTAGAAGACCTTGATGCGGCAGTCACCCTGAGACGCCTGCCCCCACAGGCCTGGAGAATGCCCGGAGGCCAGGTGAGTACCAGGCGGCCCAGGGGAGCAAATGGAGGACATTTTGCCATGAACACGATCCTGCAGAATTTAGCTTCTTGCTACAATAGATATCATAGTTTAGGTACATTGTTAATTAAATTGCAATTTTACTGCCACCTAGAACAGCTTCTGTGGGAAAATATTTCGAGAGAGCTACCCAGCAGATTTGCAAATGACCTTTTAGAGCACAGCCCGCTCCCAATTTGGGAATTATCCATCTTTGTCAGATGGTCACAATACAGTCAAAATACCAACCAGTTCCTCACATACGTGGATTAACTCGGCCTCCCAACCTCAGCCTGGTGGGGAGACACTCGCCTCAACTCAGTGTGGCCCTAGCGTACCTGCCGTCTGGATCTCGGGACACGCAGGCTGATTTGATGGTCGGTTCTGCACACGGCCTGGCTGGCACTCGATACCCAGCTTCCATCCGTTGCAGCAATTAGGGGGCTCAGAACAGAAGGTCACTCGGGGGGATTGGCGAGGTATTACACGTTGACCCTCACCATCATCACGTATCCAAGAGCATCCACAGACAGTTCTGAGTACCTACTGTGTGCAAGGCATTTGCCTGAGCTTCAAGAAATATATTAATAAACCTCTCTATAGCTTCATTCTACTTTTATTGAACTCTGTAACTTCTGTATCCCACCTGCAACATACCACGCATCCATTACAACCTTATGGAATCGTTTCCGGTGTGCCTTCCCCAAGACTGTACGGGGTATCACCTCAATTCCTTCCCTGCTGAAAATCTTTGGTTACGGAGGTGATCCCTAGGTCAGGTGCCAGGTGTCACATCTCCTTCCCATCTGTAAAACATTGCACAGGCCCACAACTGCAGTTCACGGAAGTGAATGGAGTTTCCTTGGTTTCCAGAACATTCCAGAAGTCACCACCAAAGAGCTGTTTGTTTGTGCTTGGAGAAGGGCACCTTGCTGAGTGGTTCCGGGGGTAGCATCTCAAAGAGAGGTTTTATACAGCATTCGATACCTATCAGTGGTGATGGGGACCTTTGTCATGAGTTGCAATATGCAGCTTTCAATGAATTTTAATCCATCTCACTTTAACCTTTTTTTCCCATGTAAGAAACATAGGAACTTGGTGTGTCTGTATCAATATACAATGTGGTACAGTTGTATTTTGCTGGAGTGTCCAAATATGAGGATTTCCAGTAAGAGGTTGTGCAGGGATAGGAATGGGAAAGCACATATCTCTAACCTGAGTGGTGTATGGAATAGACATCGGGCATGTGTGCCCGAATCTGGTCAGACATTCCTATGAGAAATTTTTGGGGGAGCCGATAATGTACAAAGTAGGTAGTCAATGACCATTTGATGAACAGAATACATTGGCCCAGGTACCTGTTGCCTGAACTCACACGTGTGTGTATATGTGTGTGCGTGTGGGCACTTATATGTGCACGGTGGGCATGTGTGTGCATCTGGGAGATGTGTCAAGATGTATGGACAAATGTTCCTTGTGCGTTTGCATATGGAGCTTGCTGGAGGCAGGTGGAAGGGATGCCTGAGTCTGTGGTGAAGAGCACTGCTATTGGACACATAGCTGCCAAGATAGTACCCAAGAACTGTCCATGTTCTTGCTGGGACGTCCTCCACGGGGACACTCAGCCTGAGGTTGTTCCTTGGCTAGTTCCTCTGTGAACATGAGTGCATCACTTTAGGGATTGCTGCTCTCTAGCCTGTGTGTAGTTGGAAGGTGGCCTAATCCCCGAGGAGGGATGCCTCTGTTTCCTGCCTAACTAGACAGGCAGTGATGGCCTCTTTTCCATCTGAAGAAGCTTGGGCTGAGCAGAGATCCAGAGGTCTTCTTCAGCCTTCTTCTTCTTCTTCTTTTTCTTCTTCCCCTTGTTGCGCTCCGGCAGTTGGCCACTCTTGCCTGGCCGGCTCCAGCAGCAGTGGCAACAGATGAAGATGAATGTCATGACCACTAGGAGTGGCAGCCCCAGGAGGATGCCCAGGCAGATGGTGTTGAAGAGGCCCTGTTGGTGTTTGGTCAAGATGGTGTCCCAAATGATGCTGAAGAAGGAGCTGATTTTCTCCATGGTGCCTGGCTAGACTGGAGCCACTCTTGCTGTACTAGAAAGTCCTGGGCTCAAGTGGATGCAGCCTTGTCCACTTGTAATTTATTCCTCTTCCAGCGTTGGGTTTGGGCATGCCACTGTCAGCAGCTGAAGAGAGCAAAACAGACAATTCAAGAGAAATGCAATGGGAATGGTCTACCATTTTGAACAACAACGTATTTTTGAGGCGTAGGAAAAGGGAGGGGATTGAAGGTTTCCAGAGTTCACTGAAATTGATTGAAACCCAGTAAACAAAATAAATGCATGTATTTGAGTACATACTCACTAAATCTTGTACACATTATATTGGGGATAAGAATTAATAGTGTATCAGATTGGGCACGTCGTGGGTGCTCAGCGATTGTTGGATGCATGAATCAATGTGTGGATTGAGCGTTCTGGGTAGGGATTGGCGCCTCTGTAGGAGCAGTTCTCAATCTTTTCTCCCTGCAGCTCATCTGATGGGCGTTGGACCCATACACCTCACAGGACAGCTGTGTCTGACTTTCTATGAACACGATGTGCCATTTTCAACACATACTAAAGCTTAAGCACAAGAATATATAAGAATATATAAGAATATATAAGTCTTGCTGCCTGTCACAGGGAGGCTGGAACTTCCCCAGGCTACGAGGTCAGTGGTCCTTGTCCTGCCTCACCCCTGACCTTCATGCTCTCTTCCCAGCTCCGTCTCTTCCCTCTTTACATCCTGCTCCTGTGCCCAAAGCAGACTCACCGAGCTTTGCAGTAGGGGACCATTTGCTGGTTCCCTCTGTTTCTATCATCATCTCCCTCATCACTCTCATCTCTGCTTTCTGTCCCTCTGCCAAATATTCCCAAGTCTCCTTTCCTGCCTGTTCCTGTATTTGGCAGAAGAAAAGGAGTCTTGCAGGCTGCTCAGCAATGGTATTTAGAAAGTAGGATGGGGTCCCTACTCCCATCCTCAGCTCAACTTAGAGCCAGGACTGTTCTGGCTGCTTATACAGAGTGGCCCTTCTTCCACTGGTACCCCCTCTACCTCTCCACATATATCTTAGGCCTCAGCTCTCAAGTATAAAGTCTTACAGGCTCCTTCTGGAATCTACAGTTTCCTATGTCTAAACAAGATCTGGAGGGTAACATGATTCAAGGAAATTCAAGAGACCTTCCAGTACAAGACATTGCCTGGGACCCAAAGATCAAAGATTCATTGATTTTTCAGCTGGAGAACTTAGGGATCATCCCAACCAATGCTCTCACTTAAAGATTAAGACTCTGAGGCCCAGAGTGGGGAAGGGACACGTCTAAGGCCACAGAGAGATGCCACAAACACCCAGAGTTGGGGACGATGGGTCAATTGCTCTTCGAAGGCTGCTGGGCAATCAGAAAGACAAGGATGATGACGTTACTTATATTTGTGTTTTACTTGATACTTTCCTAACCACTTTCACATGAATTATGTTTTTAAAGAGAGAAACAGGATGGTACGCTGGGGGACCTGGGTTCACAATCATTACGAAGTCCAGGCTTCATTTTGTTGTACTTCACTGGAACATAAAGATGTGGCCTCTACTGGGGAGTGTGTTATACTCAGGGGTTGTCCTCAGAAGCCTAATTCCTCGGATAGCACTCCGTAAGTGTCCCACGTACCCATCTGTCCATCCAAACTCCACCTGAACTCAGCCCTAGCCTGCTGGCATTTGGGCTCACTCCCTTAGGACATTATCTATACAACTGATGCAATTGTATAAACTGGTACCTACTGCGTGCCATGTAGTCCATGAAAGTGAAATAATGTTGTCCAATGGCACTGAAATGCCAGTCACCATCCTGGGTGCTATACACCCATTGACTCGTTTTATGTCATTACAACCTTATGAAGTAGGTACAGGTGTTTTCCTCATCTTACAGCTGGCGAGACGGAGGCACAGGTCACACAGTGAGTGAGTGGCAGGCTGACCTGACTGATTCTGGAGTGTTTGGCTCCCGACCCCCGAGGGGCGAGCCCTTCATAGGTGTTGCTCTGAGCCTCCCATTCCTTGTGTAGAATTAACCCATTTTGGCAAGTAGCCCAGGATTTATAGAATCATACAATACGTGGCTATTCCGCAGATTGACTTAAAAACGTTTATCCCAATCTGCTGTGGAAGAAGACTGCACAGTGATTTATTTCCCATTGTTAGATACTTCACAAATGCATGAAGATACATACAACAAAAACCCAGCCCTGCTCAAGGGAGGTTTATAGAAAGCATATGACTGCCTGAATGTAAACTCAACTCCCAACAAAGAAAAACGTTCTGAGAAGTCACATCCCTTTGCCAGAGGCTTAGCGTGAGACCCTTGGAAGCCCTGGGAACATCATATGTCGTGGATCTGCTGACACACCATGAAGCCCACAGGCTCTTTGTGGAGAAAAAACACCCTTGGGTATCCTTTACGCCCCCACCCCCGCCACGTTCCCCAACCCCCTGCCATCAAGGCCAATCCACTGCCTTCCTCCTTCTCACACACTTGTCTCCCTGGATTTCCCTTCTTACTTTCCTGTCACCTTTGCTTTTACTTCAGCCCTTGTTCGGCCCCATATTTTTTGGGGCTTATCTGGAGGGATTTTCCTGCTCTTTTGAGGGGAGATTTCAGGGGCTTTTCACTAATTTGATCCATACATATATTTTCCTGGGACCAAATGCTCCTCATACTGCATTTCTAGGACTCAAATTAGGCAACACCACATTTGTTGACAAACTGTTCTGTGGCAGAGGCCATGCTGGTCCCTGCAGGGAACATAAAGGCATCAGGGGCCCACTTTGGGGTTCATTCAGGGAGAGAGAGGAAGGGCTTTGAGCCCTTGGAGAATATTGGGGCAGCTTTCATGAGGAGGACCTTGGCAGAGAAACATAGGTAAAAGGATGTTCAGAGATTCTAGGCAGAGAAACTTCTAGAATATGGCAGGAGAACAGGGTGCCTTCTGGTGAGGCTGGGGCTCAGGGTGGGAGAAGAGAGGACTGTAGATTGTGACCAAGGTGGAGAGGGCCTCCAGAGGGTGTGTGTTTCTTTGGGGGCTTTATAATAGGACGATGCCCTTCGAGAAAAGATAAGAGCCTGAACAGTGCTGGAAAATGTTTTAAGAGAGCTCTTCATCCATTTAACAAACATTTATTGGGCACCTAATATATGCCACACACTGTGTTAGGTATTAGGATTCAGTGATGAAGGATAAAGATATGGTTTCTGATAACATGGGGCCCTGTATATTCCAAGGGAGTCATTATTATCAAGGGATCATGTCAGAAAGGACAAATATAATAAGCAAATTTCAACTTGGGTTGCTTACTTGGCTGAAATAGAAGCATGCATTTGAATTATGTTTATCTCAATGTCCCAGGCCCTCCTTCCCCTCCCAACCTTTGTCTCAAACTCGTCCATCCCATGACACCTAAAATCGCCTTTGAATAAATAGATCTCTTTTTCAGCTAAAGCTAATTTGATAATTCACTTTCGGATTCCTGAAGGTACTTATTTGAGTCTACTCTCTGTATAGCCAAAGAGAGTATTCATTAACGTTTGGGAACCCAGTCTGGGGAAAATTCAATTAAAAAGGTATTCTTTATATTTTTTAATCTAAGAATTCTCTTCTAGGCCCCCCAGGTTACTTGCTGAGCTCGGCTAATCTATACTGTTTCATTAGTATTTATGAGCCTCTCATTGTTAGCATTTCCAGGAAACAATCAAATATCTCCTTGGTGGTATGAATTAAAAGTTAGAGCTTCCACAGAATGTTTTTGTAAAAGGAGCTACACTGCTGGCCTTAGAAATGCTCTCTGGGAGACCCCATTATTTTGTTGGATCTCAAGTATTGCTGACAGTGTTTGAAAGATAATTCATCTATTCCTATAAAAACAACAATAGGTGTTAACCAAACTCAATTGTTTGATGATCATTGTTAGGGGGGTGGGTGTGAGGAGAAAGAAGAGGGGAAAAGTTACTTTCAGTTTCCTTAAAACCAAAAACTATTCATCTTTATATCCTCTGTAGTATTTCACTGGGGAGAGAGTCATTCATTCATTCTTTCTTCCAAGAAGCTTCGATTTGTCCTTGTATAAGGTGTTGATGGCTAACAATGCTCCCAGAGCCAGAAGAACTGGGTTTGAGCCCTGGGTCAATGTGTGTAACCTTGGTGAGTTACCGAACCTTAGCTACAAAATGAAGCTAATCAACTTCCCTCGTAATGATGTTGTGAGGATTAAAAGAGCTCAATATATTTAATGCATTTTGTAAACTGTAAAATACTATAGAACATAATCTATGAAATAGTGAGTTATCTCCAGATAGCAATGGATTAATTTTAGCCTTGAGCTTTCCTTTTCCCTCCCTTACCTCCATGCCCAATCCTCACCACCAAAGAACCTTAACCTCCCCCCCTTCCAAATGAAGAGAACTTCACAGGTAATCTCACTGCTTATGGCTGGTCTGTAGGTCTGTGGCTGTAATTCTAGACTCTGGCATCCGGCAATAGGGATGGAGAAGGGTCCCTTGAGGGACATCTGTTGGTGCCTGGAGGATTGTTGATCTCATAAAGTGAGGCCTGGGGTGGGCCCAGCCTCCCTCCCAGGCTTTGGAATCCCTGAAAGTGTACAGGGATGGGACCTTCCACAGAGAGGTCTGATCAATCCCTGAGCCAGAGTTGTGTCCAAGCCCGGCTCTTGGACTGGTGTTCCTTCTGGAACTTCCCAGCAGGGGGCAGGGCATGCGACTTCGCATTTAGTCTCTGTGCCTGGTAATTAGATGAAATAATACATGTCAAGCTGTAGAATGGTGTCTGTGGGGTAGTGGATGTTTTCTAGAAATGTTAATGATAAAGATGATAGTACCCAGTTAAAATTCCTAGGAGCAACTCCACGATGGCCTCCAAATGGTCCAAATCTTTTGCCTCCGGTAAGGGGTGGGGTGAGGTGGGAGGTTCAGGTTTCTCTTAGAAACTGAAAAGATTCCTCTGCTCTGCTGCAGACTCCAGGGTATACATGGTGGGGGGGCATCTTGTAATTGAAAGTTGGCAGCAGAGACCTCCCCGGGGCCTTTCCTCAAATGCTTTCATAGACTTTTCGACCTTACGCTGTGGATATCACTGTGTTGCTTTAACTCTTCACCCAAGGATGGACTTCTGGCCAGGCTGGCTGCTTACGAGTCACCTTGGGCGTTAGTTAAGTGCAGATTCCTGAGCCCGGCTCCTGATTCAGGAGATCTAGGGTGAGCCCTGGAATGTATGTTTGTAACAAATAGCCCAAGAGTTTCTGGACAATCGTCAGGTTTAAAAATTGTTGTATAAGCAAGCTGTTGTATCAGCAGAGGAGCCTTGTGATGAATGAGGGAATGGGGCATGGGTGAGAGGAGGTGGAGATGAGGTTTATCTCTGCACACAGCAGCATGGTGGCCTGCTGTGGGGGCCTCTGTTGGCATTCCTTCTTGCTCTCGTGTATTCAGAACATCTGGGCCAACACTGCCTTCCCGGAGGTCACGATTCAATGTGGTAAACATTCGTTGAACACCCACTATGTAACCAGCCCTGAGCACTTTCCAGTTGAACAAAGAGGAGAGGAAAAAAATAGCAGAAATATAAATGTGATGAGTCCTGTGGTCAAGTTCCATGTAAAGGGACATGAGAATAGCACAGGGGAAAGAGTACACAATTGGGTCTAGAGAGGGTTACCGGAAAGAAATGAAAAAGTAATTATAATCGGGGCAGGTGTCTATTCAGTGATTCCTTCAGTGACTATGTATGGAGCATGAATTCCATGCTGAGAACTGTGTTGGGTCCTGGGTAACCAGGAACAAGGACACCAAGTCCCTGTGTGGGTGCTCAAAGTCTAGTGTGGGAAGCAAACACTCATCGGAGAGCCCCACACACAGGTGTGAAAATAGATATGGGAAGTGTGACAGACGAGAAGCCCATGATGCTACCAAGGAGGTGGGGGCAGGCCCTAGGGTGGGGATGATTTAACCGCAAACTGAACTGCAAAAACATGGTCAATTACAAAAGCAACACATGGTCAGGGTGTCTATAAAGTCTTGAAACATAGAACAAACCTATTTAAAGCATTTCCAAGTAATAGGTTTGATAGGTTTTTCTTCAATCCTCAGATACCTTTGCAGGTAAAGTGCCTCTAAATTGGAAGCCATGAGTTCGGCTGTTAATGCATTATAAAGTGTCCCCCTAAAATCTAGGAATATGTGTTTTTCTAGGGAAATAGGTGTTTTGTGCCTTTTCTCAGACAAACAGTTGGAGCCACTGCTTCTTCTGAAAAAGGATGTGAAATGACAGTGTGGCTGAAGTCAGCTGCAGCGGGTGGGGGTGACAGGGGGGTGACAGAGGGGTGACGTGAGGCCCATGAGGCAAGCCGCCCCACACCCATAGGGCTTGTAAGCCATGTTAGTGGTAGGTGTATGCAGTAAGAGCCATGGGGTGGGGGGGTAAGCAAACAAGGGGACATAATCGATATGTGTTCTGCAAAGAACAGTGTCACTGAGGTGAGAGGGGACAGGCTGGCAGGGACAAGAATGGGAGGCAAGATTACAGATGTTCAGGGAAAAATGACGGCAGGGATGAGGGTGAGGGTGGTAGTGGAGGGAGGGACAAGTGGCCTGACTGGCGCGTTCTCCTACGGATGAGGTGGAAAAACTATCAGGCAGAGGGGCATGAGGAGGTGTCCCAGGTTGTGCTCTGCTTTTCTTTTCCCATCCCTAGTCCCTGGTCAGTTCTCCGAGTCCGCCATATTTTATTTTTTCCATTATGGAATCTCATCAGTCTCTACCCGACTCCCTGCCATTTCTCCTGGAGGTTTAGAACATCTTATTCAGCCCCAGCCTCTCCAACCCTGCCTGCCTAAACCTTGCCCCTGTAGTTCTTGCAAAATCCCTATGGTTACGATAATGTCACACCCTTCAGAAACCAAGGTGCGCTGGCAGCGAGGGCACAGAGTGGAACCTCAGTCAGTAGTTATTAACTCTGCTGCTCTGGATATAGATTTTCTTGACGGTTCTCCCCTTGCTCACCTGGCATGCTCAGATGCCCTCTAACAGATGTAAGTACTGTTTCATACAAAAATGGCCAGGTCACAGCAATAATCTGCTAGCGGAGTATTGTGCTTATAACTTAAAAGTGGTTCCAGGCATGATGAAATAGATACCTGTATTTTCCTCAGTGTAATTAATGGCTTCAAGTACCTAGTTCTGATGCAAAGTTAGAGGCTCTTTCCTTCCCCCAGCGTATACATTTATGGTATGTAACTAGATATTAAGTATTAGAAGAAAATAGTATTTTCCCTTGGAATCAATGTTATAATTATGGTTGCAGTTTTAAACAAAGGCACAAATAGGCTGTCAATATAAAAACGATTAAGGCACCGTGATTATTAAAAATGATAAAATGGTGCTTTATCCTATAGACATTCTGAATTGGAAGAATCCAGATATGGGTCACTTGGTTGGGCATCTTCCCTTTATTGAAAAGGCACGTGGGACCAAAAGAGGCCATGATTTGCTGGAGGTCACACAGCTGACAACTGGTGGAGTCAGGGCCAGACCAATGTCTTTTGACCCTCAATACCACCTCCTGCCAAGGCCTCCCTTATAAAAGTCTTTAAGAACAAGCATTAAGGCAGCTCTTGGCAAGATGCCCTCCATATCCTTGTCCTGGGCTTAGGCTAGACTACCCTTCTCAGCCCCCTTAAATCATTGTTGTGGGGCCAGAGGATGGAGTTGTGGCTGAGGGAACGTGGGTCTGGCTCCTGAAACCCTGGCACTGGCTGGCAGAGGACTCCAAGGACCCGGCAGAGAACTCCAAAGACCTGGAAGAGGACTCCGAGGCCTCTGGGGGTGGCACAAGGGAAGGTGTTTCTGAATGACCGCGAGCAGAACACGCCTACTGACCACGGTGAACAGCAGTGTGAGTGAGAAATAAACCTTTGTTGGGTAAAGCCATTGATTTTGAAGATTATTGGTGACACCCGTTAGCCTATCCTAACACAAGTGACAAAAAGGTCGCGCTGGGGCAATTGATTATAGCAAATATGCAATGAGGCCACCAACTCTCCTGGAGAGTTTGCTGCTTTGACCAGAAAGGAGTTTAGCCAAGCACTTCAGAGTGCTAGTTCTGGGACCAAATGCCCTGTGTTCCAATCCTGGCTCTGCTGCCCACTGACTGTATCACGCTGGGAAGGTTACTCTCTGGGCTTCAGTATTCTTGTCTGTCAAATGGAGTTCGTCATAGTAGGCTGTTGTGAAATCTAAGTGAATCAGTAGAAGTAGATGGAACCTCTCAGAACTGAGCCTGGCGATAAATGTGAGCCCTTATTTTTCGACCCCAAACCAAAGGCCGGCCAAAAGAAACATCTCTCAGCTCCTCAGCTAATACTGATTTCATCTGCCTTTTTAAAATTGGGATGGTTCTGAAGTTATGGCTTTGGCTATATGGGTCTCCTTTAAAAGGCATTCCTCTCCCCCTTCCTTTCTCTAGTTTTCGCATAGTAAAGAGATTTTTTTTAATGTTTATTTATTTTTGAGAAAGAGAGACCCAGCACAAGCGGGGGAGGGACAGAGAGAGAGAGGGAGACACAGAATCCGAAGGAGGTTCCAGGCTCTGAGCTGTCAGCACAGAGCCCAGCGCGGGGTTCGAACTCATGAACCGCGAGATCATGACCTGAGCCGAAGTCAGGCGCTTACCTGACTGAGCCACACAGTATGCCAAGACATTCTTTCTAACTTATTCCACTCGTCATTCTTTTTCAAAGCAACCATTTCAGAATGAAAATATGCACAGGCATCACTCAGAAGCAGCATTATAAGGGTGTGGATACAGTCTATTTTCCCTCTCCCGATGGATCCCACCTCATTGGGCAGAGTGCGATGTGAGCCTCCTTCCTCACCCCTACACCAAACCGTCCTTCATCTCCTCCCTCCTTCTTTTTTTCCTTCTATCAGTGTATTTAATGAGCTCCTAGCATGTCCTAGTCCTCGGCACCCTGTTCCTGGCCTAGGCACTGCAGATACAGTCATAAATAACTCAGATGTGGTCAAGCTACTTACTTTCCATGGGGAGGACAAGGTATGTTGTTAGTGCTCTAAGGAAATAATTGGCCTGGCCTGTGTGGAGGTGACTTTGAATGGAGATCTGAGGAATGGCAGGCTCCAGTTGTGTGTAGAGCTTAGGCAAGGGCCCTCCAAGCGACAGGACAGCGGGGTTAAGGCTCTGAAGGGGGAAGAGCTCGGCTGATCCTAGGAGAGAAGAGGGCCAGTGCCCGGGGGCCTGTGAGCACCCAAGGTGAGGCGTGGATTAAGCTGGGCAGCCCTGGCAGCGAGTACAGAGGGCAGAGGGTGGAGAAGCAAAGAAAGGGATCTGAGAAGTTCAGAGGCCATTTTCTTGGTCCCCATTGTTGTCACGTTTGCCCGAGCCTTCAAACTGGTCCCTAGTTTCTTCTTCCTCCAATTCATCTTTCCAAAGTCTGGAAGTGGTCACGTCCCCCTGCTTTGCCCCTCTTTGACTCTTCATCGCTTGCAGGATAATCATAACTCCTTTGAGAGAAGGACAGGTCACTCGTGAGCCTGTCCCTCCTATGATCCCAGGCTCATCTCCTACCACCACCCTTATTACTACATTTTCCAGAATTCTCCCGAACATTCCTGCTCCCTCCCACTATCATGCTTCAGCACATGCTGTTCTGTTTTCCTGGGATGTCTTCTCACCTTCTTCCCTCTGTCCATTTATGGGAGAGCTCCTTGTCCCTCAAGCCTCCTTGTTGGGGGGGTCCGGGGGGGTCTTCTTCTGGGACTATCAGCCCTCCGCTCCCAAGCTTCCCTACAGCGATTTCTTTCTCTTCTGAGCTCTCACAGAGCCAATATCCTCCCATAGTTCTTATCCTACTGTATTACAATTATTTGGGTTTTTGGAAAAAATTATAAGAATACAGAAAAGTCCAAAAAGTCATATATAATAATATTTTATATGCATATATTAATATATATGGTACTCATTGACTCTTCTCTCACACTCACTGCAAGCTCCTATATGGTAAGAATTCTTACTCATTTGTGTAACCTGACACCCTCATTCAATGCCTATCACACATTCAGTGCTCAGACTAAGCAGGAGATTGACTGTATCCTAGGTTCCCCCAGGTAAGGGTGGAACTGTGTCACCTCCCTCACGTTTTTATGTTGAAGTCCTTACCCCCAGTATCTCAGAATGTGACCTTAGCTGGACCCAGCATTGTTGCAGATGTAATTAGTTAAGATGAGGTCATGCTGGGATGCAGTGGGCCCATAATCTAATATGACTGGTGTCGTCCATGGGGGGGGGGGAGTTTCACATAGAGACAGACATGGACAGAGGGAAGACACTGGGAAGAGATAGAGAGAGAAGATGGCCATTTACAGGCCAAGGAAAGAGGCCTGCAACCCATTCTTCCTTCGTGGCCTGCAGAAGAAACTGACCTTGCCAACCTCGTGATTTCAGATTTCTTGGCTCCAGAACGTCAGACAGATACATTTCTGCTGTGTAGGCCACTCAGCGTGTGCATTGCTATGGCAGCTCTAGGAAGTTAAGAGGCCCCTTCTGCTTCACCCCCCCCCCACTTCCTCATCAGCTGGTCCTATCAGCTCTGTCTCCAAGATATACGCCCAATCCATTCACTTCTCTCCATTCCAAGATGAGGTCAACACCATCTCACCTGGATTACTGTGACAGCTTCCCAACCAGTGTTTGATTCTCTGCTTCTCTCTCTATAGGCTGCTCTTTTCACACATGCCAGATGCTATCACCTCCCAGCCCCATGCCTCCTCTCCCCCCACTGGCTTCCCAAAGCCTGTAGAGTGAAGTCTAAACCCTTAACATACCCCACAAGTGCCTCCTTCGTCTGGCCCTGCCTCCTCTAATCTCATCTTGTATCCCCTTCTCACTCACCGGTCCTGGATACAGCTTACTTTAGGACTATCCACTCCCCTCGTGAACTTTTTTGTCCCTTTGGGTATGTTTGTTCTCAGATCTTGGTGTGACTGATTACTTCATAACACTCAGGGGTCACCTCAAATGCATTTCCACTCAACTGTAACCTCAGCAAGAGGCCTTTTTAACTAAGAAGCCCAGCCCCCAATCAACCTCTACCATGCCATCCTGTCTTACTGCCTTTGTAGTGTTTCCCACTCCTAAATTTCTCACTTGAATATGATGCTCTGGTCACTTTATTTACACATTTCTTGACTGTCTTCATGCATTAGAAATAGAGAATACGGCCCTTGCCTGTCTCATTCTGTTTGGATGCTCAGAGTCTGGCGTGTAGTTGGATGAATGAATGAAGTCATGTCGGCTAACCCAAGTGTCCCAAAGGAAAAGAGATCTTGAAAAAAAGTGTTAATCACCCAGCCCTGGTCATTAGGGAGAGAGACAAGGAGCAATGAAGAGCATGGAAACATGACCATTAGTCACATCTGTGGCCAGACTTTGATGACAATTACCCCCCATTTAGCCCACAGCCCAGCCACATTCTCCAGCCAACTAACTCATTTAAGGAGGAAATAATGATCAAGAAAATTTCATATCTCTGAAAGCAGTTGGGAATATGTGTGTGTGGGGGGAGTTGCCTTATCAGCTCCTATATTATCACCTACCCTCCTTTTGCTCAGTTACAAAGAGCTCATTGTAGCTGGGACTTTCTGATAACAAGGGATTCTTTCCTAATTACTATATGCTCTATTTCAGGTTCAGCAGAAAAGAAAATTGAAAAGCTCCATTTCACTCCAGGTTCAAATGAGTCAATCTTTCAATCAATCAAGTATTAATTAAGCTATGCCAGGAAAAACAGGGGAGGTAGAAGACATCCTCTCTCTACTCAAAGACGATACCAGGGAAATAATTAGAAAATAATTTAAGAACAATGAAAAGAGTTTAAAAAGGGTTTCATTTGGGCTTTCTCTGGCTTTCTGTTAGGGAATGTCTGGAATCTCTAGCCACTTTATTCTCTTTTGCGCTTTCTCCTCCCTCTTTCCTTCTTTTTCTCTCTTCTCATCGCTAATTACACTGTCTCCAAAGGGTCCATGCTGTACGCTCATAATTAGTCTTTTTCAGTCACCCCTTAGGATTAGACACCAGCAGTCCTGTCTCTGATTCTCTGAAAATTCCAACTGTGCTAAATGGATTGAATATTATATCTCCAGCCTGTTAGCAAGTCAACGAATGCCTACAGATTCACATCCTTGAGATCATAAGGGAATTTTCTGATGTTTCTTCCCCTAAATTAGAAAACGTACAGAGAAGGATTTTGCCCTCCTCCGTGAGGACTCCACTGGTGTGGAGTCCAGGCAACATTCACTGAAGTGCTTTGAACTTAGTGTTTTCTTCTGTAAACAGAAATAGTAGCACGTTTCTCAGAGGATTAGACATTTTTATCCACTGTGCTACATCATCTTACCTTCTATACCTAGCACAGTGCCTGGTAGACAGTGGGCTGGCAATAAGTATTTGTGGAATGGATGAATGAATGAATGAGTAAATGAATGAATTTCTGGGAGCAATAAGAGATCATGTGTGCAAAGCATGTAGCCCTAAGTACACTTCACACAGCAGGTACCTTAAATTGCCTTGAGAACTATGCAGCTCTGTATTTATTATATGATTCATATTGTGAAATGTGAAAAACATCTGTGTTAAAGATTTATTTTGGGGGCACCTGGGTGGCTCAGCTGGTTAAGTGTCCGACTTCAGCTCAAGTCATGATCTCATGGTTCGTGGGTTTGAGCCCGGCGTCGGATTCTGTGCTGACAGCTCTAAGCCTGGAGCCTGCTTCGGATTCTGTCTCTATCTTTCTCTACCCCTCCCCCACTGGCGCGCTTTCTCTCTCTCTCTCTCTCTCAAATATAAATAAACATTAAAGAAAATTAAAAAAAATAAAAAAGACTTATTTTGTTCTAACCAGAGGTTGGTCAATTTTTCCCCGAATGGGTTTAAGAAGCGAGTTAGCCAGCTCAGGGCAGACACGTTCGCCTTCTTGAGAACTTAATTTCCATTCATTTCCAGCTGCCTCTCCCGCTTTCAGCCCTTCTGACCTCCTGGATTTAGTTTCGTAGGGGTGCCTTGTTTTGTCCGTCACTATCAACTTTCGCCTCCTCATTCAGCTAGAATGCTCTCTTGTTTTTCTTTGGCCTCTTTTGACATAGATACTTCAGGAGGCCAACGCTGCCAAACAGAGGGTTGGCAAAATGTCTTATCACCTTTCACAGAAACAGGGGATGATCTGTTGTATCAAAAGGTCGCCGTTTGTTATGTTCTAAGTGCCGCGACTCTGGAGGTGGGCCTTTTCATCGCCAGGACACAGATGAAAAAACTGAGTCTATCAGAGAGATTAAGTAATTTGCCCAAGGCCACGGAGCTACTCAAGTCAGAAGAGGCTGGACTCTGGTCCTATCTGAGTGTGAGAGGATCCTGCATGTGACCACAATACTATACAGCTGCCATCCTCAGGTGACGACTTCCACCGCTGGATCTTCCTTTCTCAGCTGACGGAGTGTTCACCGAATCAGACATCCATCAAACGCTTGGAAGCCTGCCATGTGTGTCACACCCTATGGGTACACTCTTGACTGATTAAGGTGTCTTCTGGGACTTTAGGGAGCTCACATTTTAATAGGACCCAAAATGTAAGAAAAGAAATACAGTGGGATATCACATATGACGGCAGGTACACCAAAGGCATACAACTCCTTCAAGTGCTTACTGGCAGTCCAAGAGCTACATCCAACCCATAGGCACTTTTGTTATGATTTTATTTTTTCCCTCTTCTAACTTCATGTATAAATACCAATTTTTAGTTAGTCCCCAAATTTGGCCACCAACCTATCCTCCTGCATCACCACAATCTGCCGGGGCTTTAGAAGAGCCTGTGTGCCCTCCTTAACCCCCATCCCACAGCCTTCCCCACTCTGCTGGCCTCACCCCGTCCTGTCACCGCATGAAAGCCTGCGGTCCCCGGAATACAAACTCCCTCCAGAGTAGAGACTACATTCCCTAGTCTTGCATGGTAGTCTCCGTAAGGGAGAGTGAAGCAGGGGCTTGAAAAGGAGAGGTGAGGACAAAAGGCAAAAGGCAAGCCGTCCTTTCCAGCCCAAACCTCCATTTTGATCCACTGATCCTGGTCTTTGGCTAATCAGACAAATAATAAGGATGAGGGCTGTCTGCGAGAGGAATTACTGCGTCTCAAAATGTCCCAAGCACAGGGCAAAAGGCTGGCAGCGGGGTGCAGCGGAGAGAACATTAAGCTGGGAGCCGGAGGACCCAGTTCTAGTCCTGGTTCAGTTGTCTTCCAACCCTCTGACCTTGAGCAAACCAGTCAAGCTTTCTGAGCCCTCTCCTCATCTGAGAAATGAGGCCAGGAGCTGTCCCAGATACCTCTCAAGATTGTCGTGGAGAACAGCCAGGCATGTGAAAGAACACTGAGAAGAGAGAATTGCAATCAAACGCAAGGATTAGACTGGAAAGCTGAATTAAAGCTCAAATGAGAACCCTGAGCTTCTCTTCCTGAGGCAGCCCTCCATCCTCCCAACCCTGGCCCCATCCTTCGTGAATCAGTCATTAGGAGCTATGTTTCCAATTTGGAGAATTTACGGGCAATACACACTGACACCACCCGCATTCGTGTTCGCTGCCTGAATATATCTGATCTGACCACATCCTGGTATTAGTGCTAATAAAACCTGTAGCCATGGTTACTGTGAAGTACCTGGCTTACTCAGCTCCCATTTTTACTTGCCAAAACTATTTGGTACGGGATTTTGGAGCCAATCTTTGTGGGTGTGGTAAAGCGCCTAGGTACAGTTTTATTTTTGGAAAGTGTGAGCTTGGGGTCTGAGGTCATCTTCAAGTTCGGGGCCATTGAGGAGGGGCAGTGCTTTCTCTGTTCCCCAAATAAAGGGAGCACTTTGTGGCTGACCCCGGCAACTGACGCTTAAGTCCTCAAACGTCATATCCTCTCCGAGGGAGAGGGTGTTTCTTGAAAAAGCAAGAAGACAATCGAGCACTTGTGTGAATCGGGGTCTCCCACACAGGTGGTAATTAAAAAATAGGCCCGAAAGCTGCATAAGGCTCTTTAATATTAGAGAACTTAGTGTTCTCACATCTCGCAGCCAAACCTGCATGACGGGCTGATTCAGTTTTCTCGGTGGTGGTGCAAGAGAAGTTTATAGACTGGAATAGTTGAAAACTAATGGGGTGGCAAAAATACACAGTGATGCAACTTGAAAGCAGTAAGGAGATGATTTTATTTTCCTTTCCATTTTCTCCTTTCATTTGATGTTCACAAAAGTTCAGGGCAATTAAAAGCCCAAAGCTACCTTACCATAATATTAAGGCTGAAAACATAAAGGCCGAATGATAGAGGGAGTGAGCAGAAATACTCTCATTCCAATCATAACTCATCCCTGCGGAATGCACACTGTGGAATATTTCAGACCAGCCAGGCTTGCTTGGCCCCAGGCTCCTGCCTGCAGGGTGGGGTGTGGAGAGGCAATAATACTCCTGGAGGGCTTACGGTCACTTCCTGTCTGCAGGGCTTAACTCTGCATCCTTAATATCACGGGGAGAATTTTTAAAAATTTTGTCTTTACAGTTTTGCTAAATTATTGTTGGTGAATGCAGAGGACATACGAGTTTGCTCACCTATTTATGGAGCACACACTCGGGCAAATGGCATCCTCTTTCTTTGATCCAGAGGACATTTTCCAAGCCTCATCAAGTGCGGCTTGGGGGGCCTCTGTGCAAATAGATTGTTACTCCTAAACTCCTGTTAAAGAGAAATTCTGGAACCGACCATGGCTTTACCCCACACATAATCCTCTTGATTTGCCTGCCCTCGCCCCCAAATGTCTTCCTCTCCGTCCCTGAAATGCCCTCCCCAAGGGAGGCTACAAGTGCTACAAATATGTCACTTGGAAGTATGGATTTAAGACCATGAATAATCTGGGATTGTCGGTGTAGGGTTATGTGTGTATGGGGGGGGGGCGGGCAGGAGATACTACTGCAAGCGCGCATGCGCAAGCACAGACACACCCTTCCATTGGCCCCGCCCCCTCCCTACTCCCCATCCATCACCTCTGCGCCATCCTTGCCTGGGGACCTCAGAGCTTTATGGAACCCGCTGGAAAGCACAGGGGGTCTCCAGGAATGGAGGACTGGTGGGAGAGGCCGTGAAACTCAGACCTTGTCTCTGAGTTCTCCACCTGCGGCCTCAGGGCTGGGCGGCTTGCAGGCTCCGCGCCAGCTTTTAGGCTTCATCTCCCATAAGCGGCCCAGAATACATTAAAAAAAAAAAAATCAGACCAACTCGCAGAGTGTCAGGGTCGTGAAGAAATAGGTCATTGCATGGAAACACTGTTAGAGCAAAACGATCTGAGTGTTTGGCCTTGCCTCCGCTGGTGAGAAAGGAGGAGAGGGGCCCCCCTGGGATGGGAGCCGGCTCAGAGCAGCCCGAGAGGGTCCTCGTAGGGGACGCAGTCCTGCTCCTCAGTGGAGAGCGTGTGGGGCTCCAGTTCTGGCTTTGATTTTTAGCTGGTTCTATTTGTTTATGCTCCTGTAGGTTTGCATATGAGCTGAAATCTTGTTAGAAAGACAAACTGAGAGCCTGGAGCATAGAGGAAGCTCATAGATTGTGGTAGAAGTCAGTTCAAATTCTCACTTGTGCCTTAGTGTGCGCATTCCTGGGAAGGTCATTCAGTGGTTTGGGTCCTCAGTTTCTTCATCTCTAAAATGGGGGCAAAATCTGGACAAATACTGGAGCAAATGATAATATGTGTTGCCTCCGTGGAAGGACATTGGGGGCAGAGCTGGGAGACCGGCTTTTCTCTCTTTTCTTTGGTACTATTCTGAGGCTTGGGTCACATGCACATACTTTCTGAAGGAAACACGGATTCCTGCCTCGCAGGGTCCTTAGGTCAAAGCAGACAATGCACGCGAGCATGTCCCTAGGCTCTTAGGAACTGTACAAATATTTAGAGTCACAATTGCTATCATTCCGGGCCGATTTGGGACACAGCAAAAATGTCACACCCCAATTCTTCCAGGTGGTGAGTGGCCCGAAATTCTTGGGAAATTTGCTCCCATGCCGGGAAGTTTTCCTGCCTCCAACCCAGAATGGATGGATGGCTACCACCCCACTCCTCCCCAGAGGGGAGGGGGCTCTTTCACCTGGCTGGGCGGCAGTGCTGGGAGACCTGGATCCTCTGTGTGCCCAAATGACCCCTGGTGTTCCAGGGCTAGCCGAGCATGTCCACCCTGCTGAGCAAGTTCTGACAGGCACATTCCATCCTTTGCCAGGAGGCAGTGGGGCCTGGCTGCTTGGTGGGAGCTGAGGGAGTGGTACCTGCTTCCACGACTACCCTCTGACTGACCTCTGCCATGGAGTGGGGTGGGGAGGTTTATACCAGATGTGTGCCAGCCTCCCTCAGGTTGTTTACTGGGTCACCATAGTAAAAACCATGCTGCAGGCATACTGCTCTTTGTATATGAAGAAGCTAATAGAACTAACAAAAACGATTTCCATCGACAAAATCTGCCGGTTGAATTACTTTTCCTGAAGTTGCACGTGGACTTCATTTCAAGAAACGCTAGTTAAGGAACGACTATGTGATCAACTCGGTGCTGAGGGGGAGCCCAGAAGCGTAAGAAGGTTCCTATCCTGGGAGAGTTAATGGAACGTCCAACCCTGTTAAGTCCTGCCAGGCGACAGTGCAGCTCCTTGCCCGCCCCCCCATCCCTGACCACAGGTGCCTCCCTTCTAAGATGGGAAGGTAATAATCACACTGACTTCATCGCCCTCCAGCTTTGCTGTGAAAGTCAAACAACAATATCCAGGAGAGTGCTTTCTAAACTGAAAATGCCCTTCCAAGTATAATTTTCAAAAATAATAATGGCAGGTAGAGGCTAACGTAAATATCAGAAAATGCCAAAGTGCCCACACGATCAGGAAGGAGAGGAATCAATGTTGCCTCGGGACTTTGCACGGCGGAGCCGGAGGTTGAGCTCTGACATGGGGGTTCGGATGGTCCGGTGGGAAAAGGGGAGCTGAGATGAGCTGGAGAAGATGGAAAGCCAGGGTGTAGGTCAGAGGCCAGCACGTGAGGAGTTTGGGTCTGGGGTGGTGGTGAAGAAACCTCCCGAGGAAGAGTGAGGAGCGAGGTGATACAGGCAGGGCTGGTGAGATTATGGAGGGCTCGAAAGCCTGAACATTGGGTTGGTGTAACAGGTGCCAGCGAGGTCCTGAAAGCTGGCAAACAGAGGAGACACAGCACCATCACTGTCTCAGAGGCTACATACTCTTAACCTGATCCCTCTTGTAACTCCAAGTGTGCCTTGCCCTGAGCTTCGGGTTAGACAGCAGCAAGCCCCCACCCCTGGGCTCAGGGCACTCTGCCCTAACCAGCGAGGCTCAGGAATCACAAACATTACAATAAAAAAACCACAAATTTTATTAATAGTGCAATTGCCTTCTTGCACGAAATCTGATGATGAACTGAAATGAAATATCACCAAACCAATCGGAAAGAAACAACTATTTATCTCTCGATCCTTTGGGAATGTGGGCGGAGGCTAAAAACCCTGACGCAATCACTTCTCCAGGCTTAACAGATGCCCAGATGGACTTGCGTCTACTTAAGGCCGGGGGAAGTCGATCGAAGACCTTGTTCTCATAACACATGTTAATTGTTTAAGGGCTTCTGCAAACATTTCTTTACTCAATCTACAGTGATGTGAGGAAGGGAGGAATTTCTCGCCGTTTCACAGATGAATAAACTAAGGAGCAGAAATGTCTTCAAAATTTGTTTCAAACGGCAAAGGTGGTGGGGCATCTGGGTGGTTCAGTTGGTTAAGCGTTCGGCTCTTGATTTCAGCTCAGATCATGATCTCACAGTTTTGTAAGTTCAAGCCTCACGTTGGGCTCTGTGCTGACCCTGCAGAGCCTGCTTGGGATTCTCTCTCTCTCTCTCTCTCTCTCTCTCTCTCTCTCTCTCCTCCTTCCCAACTTGCACTCTCTCTGTCTCTCTCAAAATAAATAAATAAACTTAAAAAATAAAATTGCAAAGCTGGTTAGTGGCCAAGGGCAGAGAGGGTTCTAGTTTTCTGGTTCCCCAATGGGATGTTGTCTTTACATTAACCTCTACAAAGCAACAAGAGAGGAGCCAATAATGGCAATTCGTCACTTCTGCAGTTTACACTCTCAGACTCCCTGACATTTGTGATCTTTGTCTCAGTTTGGGGCCTCTACAAGCTTCTCTCTCTGGAACCCTCCAGCTCTCCCCTAATCCCGGTCCAACCGCGACCACTGTATCTCCTGACTTCTGTTCGTTTACGTCTCAGAGAAATATGGCTCCCCTTGGGAAACCTTCCATGACCTCATTAATGTAAGAGCCCCTGCCCGGTACCCCTCACTGTCCTTATCCTGCTACCATAGACCGTGCCTGCTTTAGGCTAATTGTTTACTTAATCACCTTTCTTCCTTTCTAGAAAGAATCTATTCCCCTGAATCTGGGACATGTTTGCTCTTGGAAAATACTTGCTGAATTAATGAATGGACATTTTTTTTTAAAAACTATAGTTTATTGTCAAGTTGGTTTCCATATAACACCAGTGCTCTTCCCCACAAGTGTCCTCCACCATGACCATCAACTCCCTTCCCCCTCCCCCTTCCGCCCTCAGTTTGTTTTCAGTATTCAAGAATCTCTTGTGCTTTGTCTCCCTCCCTCTCCCTAACTCTTTTTCCTCCTCCCCCTCCCCATGGTCCTCTGTTAGGTTTCTCCTGTTAGACTTATGAGTGAAAACATATGGTATCTGTCCTTCTCCACCTGACTTATTTTGCTTAGCATGACACCCTCGAGGTCCATCCACGTTGCCACGAATGGCCAGATGTCATTCCTTCTCATTGCCATGTAGTATTCCATTGTATAGATAAATCACATCTTTTTGATCCTGAATGGACATTTTTATAGATGAGGAATCAGGCCCGCTGAAGTTAAATGCCCAGGGTCTCACAGATGATCGGGATGATGTGGTAATTTTTCTTCCCCTAAATATCCAGTGCTTGTTCCAGTCTGCCATGCTGGTTTCTGGGTTTGCACACAGCACTGTGGTCAGATGGAAGAAGATACTCTGAAGAAAATCCATCAACTGGATTTTCAATATTCTGGGTCTAGAGAACCCTTTCAACCTGAGCTCAGAGTGTGCTTACATGCCAGATACTCTTGGGGATTCCAGAGTATCGGCACACTATGCAGGCCTCTTTTGGTGACTGGCTATTTCTGAGTCTCCAGTTGGGTTATAAGTGCCAAGAAACAGAGATGATAGCAGTGAGAGCTTTCTTCCAAAGTCTGTTGACCTCAAATGGAGATTGCACTTGGTCTCACAGGGCACCATACTGCATGTTGTGACCTACCACCATGTTCTGGAAAAGCCTTGATTAGATGTTTCTCTGACACATTTTGGTGTTCATGCATTGATACCGTTTTGTTTGGTACTTTCTGGTTGCCAAGCCAACTGAGTAGAGTGTGCATGTGTGTAGCACTTACTACATACAGCACTGTTATTACTGCAAAAGTCTCTCCCTGTTTCTTCCTAGAGGGAGGAACTCCCTTGGCTTGCTTTTTTCTTCCTTCTCTGAGCCTGGGTTGTTGCCAACTGGGGCTGAGGGGGCCAAGAACTGCCATCTCCACTGTCTTCAGTATAGCAGCAGACAGTCCAATTCAGTGCAAGTATGTTGAGTAGTCACTGGGTGCCTGAAGACCTTCCCTCCTTTCTAAGGCTTTCCCAGATAATGGGGCCTAGGAAGAAGCAGACATCTGCCAACTACCTAGGTAAGGAAACCCAAACTGAACTAAAGATATAGACTGTGAACTTAAGGAATTTATTTTTTGTTGGGGAAATGGAGGAGCATGAAAGAAGAACAGCGAAGCATGACTAGTTAAGTGTCCAAAGGGAAATGCAAACAAATGGTTATGGAAGCAGCTAGGAGGAAGCTGTTAATTCCAGTGAGAGATCTAAGCACAGCTTCACAGAAGGTGTGATCAGGGTGGGCACCCACAGGGAGAACCAAGGGGATGATCAGATGCAGGGAGGATGGGAGTAAAGGGATTCCAGCTGCTCTTGAAACAATCTAATCAAGGTGGCCCAGATATGGAGGCCTTCCAACCTCCCACTGTTACGGCAACACGTAAACAACTCATTCCAGCCCGCCCTCCCTTAGAGCTCCGGGCCAGCCACTCCAAGCTCCAATGGGTGCCATTCCAGTGAGCTGCCTGGCCCAGGGTGATGGTTCCTCAGGGTTGTGGCCTGAGGAGGAGGTCTGCCTACTGGGAAACTTTCTCTCCATCCCACACCTCCTCACCTATTATGGCTTGAATGCCCAAGGGTAGCGCTGGGGATGGCCGATGATGAGCTGGGCCCAAGGACCTTCAAGGGATGTTTTCCAAGTTCGACCACAAAGGCAGATTATTGTGTGAGAAAACTTGACGTGGTTCATGGGTTTCGGCCTCCTTTCCTCCCCACTCTGGGCACACTTTATTTCTTTCCATATTCTTAAATTTGATACTAATCCTGATTTCAAATCTGGAGTCACAAGGTAACCAAAGCCAGTTCCGGTTGGCACAAGTTCAAAGGGATGTCTCTGTCTCTCTTTCCCTACACACACACACACACACACACACACACTCAGTAGTTAGCCTACCCCTGTAGCAATTCTGCTAATATTTAATTTTTTAAAAAATTTTTTAGTCTTTATTTTTTGAGAGAGAGAGAGAGCACAAGCAGGAGAGGGAGACACAGAATCTGAAGCAGGTGCCAGGCCCTGAGCTGTCAGCACAGAGCCTGATGTGAGGTTCGAGCCCATGAACTGCGAGATCATGACCTGAGCCAAGTTGGACGCTCAACGGACTGAGCCACCCAGGCACCCCAATGTTTAATTTTTTTTAAATGTTTATTTTCGAGAGAGAGAGAGAGAGAGAGAGAGAGAGCATGAGTGGGGGAGGGTCAGAAAGAGAGGGAGACAGAATCTGAAGCAGGGTCTAGGCTCTGAGCTGTCAGCACAGAGCCCAGTGTGGGGCTCAAACCCACAAACCATGAGATCATGACCTGAGCCAGAGCCGGACGCTTAACCAACTAAGCCACCCAGTCAACCCAAAACTGCTAACATTTATAGCAGAAGGTTTGTGGAAACCAAACGAGATATCTGCCCAAGAGGACCAAACCCAAGCCACAGGCTGCAACCTGGAAGCCCAAGAGGTAGATGTGACCAGTGGCCGGTGACCGGATTTCTAGTTTAACAGCACATCCTCCCCACACCCCCATGCCACCTGTGTTACTTTTTTGGGTAGACTGGTCTGGATGGAAGCCTACCCCTCCTCCATTCACAACACCTCGAAAAGTCCTCAGTTTCCTCAGCAGTAAAAACAGGGTAAGAGTACACTCGGGGTCATAGGTCCACTGTGGGAATCAGATGAGTTAAATAACCTGTCTAATGTGCAAAACAGTGCATGGCACAAAGTAAATGTTCAATAAGTGTTAGCTTTGTTGACCGGGCCCTGGAGGCATTTGAGCTTATGATCCCTGCAATGATTCAATAGTGGGAGGCTCTAGGGTGCGGAGGGACACGCAGGCGACACGTTTACCATGGAAAAGCGCCTCTGGCAGAGCCAGTGAGGAACAGTGTAGCAAAGATGGACCTGTGGGTAGCCCCTGCAGGAGAGGGGTGGTAGAAAGGAGGCTGTGGTGGCCTAGGGGCTTTTTCTGGAATCCTGGTTTATATAGAGATCATCACAGTTGAAAATATCTTCCTTCCTCTTCTGCCTCTCCTGCCTGACAAGCAGCGAGAGATGACCGTGTACTCTGTACAGATGCTGTGCTATGTCTTCTTTCCCACATGACTGTGAGCTACTGGAGAGTTTTCCTCTCGGAATCCCCACTGCTTAGTGTTAGCACATAGCAGGTGCTCAGCGTTTGTCGAATGGTTAACAAACTGACTGACTGGCTATGATACTGGAGGATGGAAAAGAGCCAGAATTAAGAATGTCTGTGTGAGAGCTCAGGTGTTATCTCCTCTGAGCCAGGGCGCCCACACTCATCACTGGCACCCGGGCCCTTGAATCTCTACGAGCTCTGCAGGGCAAGGCCATCGGGGGGCATAACAGGTTGGGCTACAGTGGGTTGAGGGGTCCAGGACAGGAGCCTGTGCAGAACAGGAAGGTCTTGCAATGGGTGGAGCCCAAAGCAGCGGTTTCCGGCTTAGGCAGGTCGGTCAGAGCCTGGAGAGCCAGCCGGCAGGGGAGGGAGGAGGTGGTGGGATGTTGAGAATGGCACGGTCCGGAGCCTGGGCCATGGGTGAAGAGCTGGTGTCCCTTGAGAACAGGGATCCCAGGAGAATTACCAATTGGGGGTGGGGCGGCTGAGTCTAGACCTCCCCCCACGAAGCTACTGTTTCTTGTACCTGATGGCTGAGACACAGCCATAAGCTAGGAGTCTTGGAAGCAACAATACAATCTTGAGATGAATGGACACATTTCGATTTTAGAAAATGGCTTACCAGGTTCATTTCATTTCTTCTTTAGAATCCCATGTAACCCTAAGACTTCCTCACCTGGGTAGGCCAAGATCTCCTCCTCATAATGCCCTTGGCCCGACTTCCCACCCCTCCCCCCACCCTTCCCGTCTTCTAATGTACACGGAGGCTGTGCAGATATCACAGAGAACCACACAAGCAATTGTAGGCCTTTTCTCACCTCCTTGCCTTGATGCCCAGGCCATATCAGAATTGAGAAAGCCTATGAGTTGAAACACAGGCCCTTATTGGAGTCATGTAAAAGGGTGACAAAGAGTGACAGGGGCTGGACATTCCACCTGCAGAAGGATACGTGGTCATTAACCCATGTCTGAGGAGCAGCTACCATCAAAGTGCCAGGTATGGCACAGTGGGAATTTAATGACCAAGTGGTGGTGCCCAAGGGTGATGGCGGAGGATCAGATCTTCCCGGGGGTCACAAAAGTTTAAATATAAAATAACACATTTCGATCTTATCGCTTCTGGGAAGTCTATCACCCGAAGCCAGGCTAAGTGGTTTCCCTCTGGGTCCTGTGGGTCCCTGTGTGACACCTTTCACAGCATTTGCTACACCGTATTATAATTGCCTCTTTATCTAACCATCTGCCAAAATAGACTGTGAACTCCTGATTCATTATATGCGGCAGCTGCGAAGTTGCTTTGTAGGCGAGGCTAATGGATAATACTCTGGGGCCCAGGGAGGAGCAGGTAGCTCTCGATAGAGACCTCAGTTTTCTCATCTGTAAAACAGGGAGAATAGTTACGCTGTCCTGAACACTACATGAGAGGAAGTAGATGAAGCGTTGAACGCAATGCCCAGCACGATGCAGGCCATGCTCGATAAATGCTGCTGTTGTTATCTGTTACTTCTACCGAGTCACACCAAGGAGAGTTTATCGTCTGTCCAAACAGTTTCTTTCTTTTCAAGCATACGAATAACTTCATCTCTAGGACAACAAGGAGCAGGGTTTGATATCCTTCATTAAAGCCTAAGATCAAAGGCAACAAATAAGAGACTAGGGATGGGAAAGTATGCTTACTTAATATGCATATTATCATCAAGAAAGGATGTTGATCAAAATGCGGGAAAAGGAAAAACAAAACATTAAATATAAAATAACCATATGATTCAGCAATTACATTGGTGAATCAATGTAATGAATCCTAGGTGTGTACCCCCAAACAACTGAAAACAGGTATTCAAACAAATCCTCAACACACGTGTTCACAATAGCCAAGAGACAGAAACAACCCAAATGTCTATCAACGGATAAATAGATGGGCGCCTGGGTGGCTGAGTTAAGCGTCTGACTCTTGATTTTGGCTCAGGTCATGATCTCCCAGTTCGTGGGTTCGAGCCCTGATTTGGACTCTGTGCTGTTAGCTTAGAGCCGGCTTGGGATTCTTTCTCTCTCTCTCTCTCTCTCTCTCTCTCTCTCTCTGCCTCTCTGCCCCTCTCCCCGACTCTCTCTCTCTCTCAAAATACATAAATAAAATTAAAAAATAAAATGGTTAATTTTATGTAATGTGAATTTCACCTTCATAAAAAATTGTGGGAGGAGATAATGTAAAACTTCTTGAAAACTAATAGATGGTAAATGGAAAACAATGATATAGTTCCTATTATTAATTGTTTAAGATGTATAAAATGGCATTGATTCTTTTTTTAGTGTGCATTTATTCATTCATTACGATACCAAATGTTGAATGACCACATAGTTCAGTGTTGGAAATTCCTTATTGAAGGAATACTGTTGTTATTGTTTTTTTTAAGTTTATTTATTTATTTTGAGATAGAGAGAGAGAGAGCGTGTGTGAGTGGGGGAGGGACAGAGAGGGAGAGAGAATCTGAAGCAGGCTCCATGCTGTCAGCACCAAGCCCAACATGGGGCTCGAACCCACAAACCATGAGATCATGACCTGAGCTGAAATCAAGAGTCAGATGCTTAACTAAATGAGCCACCCAGGTGCCCCCAAAATAATGTTTTTTAAACCACTGAAGACTTATTCCTGGAAAATGCCAGTCAGGAACATCAGACCTCCTTCCCCATGTGGCACATGCTCTGTGACTGAGTCCCTTTCCCTTGTCCCAGACAGGGTGGGGGAGACACAGTGCCTCTGTCTGGAAATGAGATATTCCTTCCATGGCCAGCTGTGAAAATCTGTGCCATTCATCCATTGGAAACACAGTAGAAATCAGCTTTTCCTCAGAGGGGTCAATAATTTCCTCGTGAAAATCTATGAAGAGCACGGTAGTTGGAAATCAGCAAAGTATCCTAAGGCACTCGGCACATCATTGTCTTTTTTCTGAATGAGGGAAGGCTCTGGGCCAAGTATCCCACAGGGCAGGAACTGAGTTTCTAATTCGGAAACCAGGAGAGCGCTGAGCAGGTCATGTCTGGATGGTGCGGGTTGCAGATGGGCTCCCCTCTGCCAGAGGAGGTTTCATTATGGGATAGTGTGGGTCACCCATATGATTAGGCTGGAGGTTTCACTCTAGACCACCGCTGTGCTGTACTGGCAGTTGCTACTCAGCAGATGGTGGGCCTTGGGCGGGAGGGAGAGTTTCAGGTCAGGAGTAGAAGGCAGAGAGAGAAGGGAGGGTGCGAGCCTCAGTCATTTACAAAACACGGGCTTGATGGATGGGGTAAGTCTGCAGGACTGGCCTGAAGAGTGGTGTGTTCTCTTTCAGCTTTGCTACTTTCCCGGCACATAATGTTGAATAAACAATTGCGATGTGCTCATAAAACAACCTGCCCAGGTGTGGGGGCGGTGGTGGGGGGGGGAGGGGGAAAGCACAGCAAGACTGTCAAATTGCCTGCCTCAAATTCTTAGCACCACTGGCCAAAAAATGGCTACTGAGAGCCTAGCATGCACTCTAAAAACCTGAAGGAACCGACAAAGGTTGGATGAACGTGTTTTCTCCCAGTCCCGAATCATTGGGAAGGTTACTTTGCCTTGTGTGATTCTTGGGTGATGGTAGGCCACTGAACATGAGTGGCCCAGTGGAGCCTCCAGGCTACGGCCAGGGCTTTTTACAGCAGAAGAGCTTCTGATAGCCCACACTTTGTCCCACTGGTAGAGCTTCGGAAGATTCTAAGATTAGAAGCCATGGCCAGAAGGGCAGACTCAAGTCCTCACTCAGGTTGGAGAGGGAAAAGCCGGCTCCTGACTTGCATTGAAGCATTCTCTTCTCTTTCCACCGGGGCCATGGTTGCAAGCCACGTAGGCTAAGACACTGCATGTCTATGGTGTCCCATTCTGTTCCCATAACACAGTGGCTAAGACAATTTCACGCCCTCCACGGCTTCTTTCACTGACCTTAACCCCAGTTAAGGGGTTAACGTACTTAACCAGCTTCTGCACCCATCTCTATGTACCTCCTCAGGACAACTTTGAAGACTAAAGATACTATAACCTGCAACTATCCTTATTGCTGTTATATTTTTTTCCTATCTTCTGCTACTTTTCTTTTATGACTTGCTTGGGAAACTAAAGAACTTGCTGACGGGCTTTCCTTATGCCTATCCAGCTTGAGAGCAGGAGTGTATCTGAAGAGAATAAAAGTCAACTGAAAAACATCCTAATGGGAAGAAACTGTAGCTGGTAAGGCTTACAAACACAATCTTCAATTTTTACCAGAAAGACAGCAATGATTAGGATTTCTTTCATCTCTTAGCAACATACTCCATGGAGCGGCTCGCTGACAATCGTGGGAGCAAGTCTCTTGCCAGGGGCCAGATTTGGTTTGGACACTGCCGTGGCCCCTTGGGAGTTGCCCCGAGAAAGAAATCTTGTGTTTGTGGGAGGTTCATTTTGGAACCCAGCTACGTTGAGGCCCACTTGGGTCCCCAGGCAGTGCTCTGCTCCAATGGCTCAGGTCCATGCGGGTGGAAAAGTCAGAAACCTGAGCTGGTCTGTGGCCCTGGGGACTGCCCTTCAAAGAACTGGCTGTCGATTTTCCTCTTGCTGCATAAAGAGGGAAAAGGTCTATCTGCCTCTGCTTTCTCTTACAGTGCCCGTGATGAGTCTCATGAGCTCCCGTACTCACCCTAGAGGCTTTCTAGTGGACCAGAAAGTGTAAATCAATATTGGCTGTTTAGTGCCGACCTGTCTGCTGGTCCTGAAACCATCTTCACGACAAGTTTAAGAAAACACAAAAGGGGTTTCAGTTCATTGCGGCACCCAGTGCGGTCTCCCTTTTCTGAGAGGTTACTTGGGAATTTTTGAGAAAAGGTTAAGGATTGAAGTTGAGGAAACAGAAGGGTTGGGTGAGGTACGGAGATGCCTTAAAAGAGGAGACCCACCCCCATCTCTGGAAGGTCGCTCGGGGAAGGCTTAGCCTTCAAGCCTCTTCATTTTGCATCTCTGCCAGTGTTTGAGGGCCTGTGTGTGAGGTACAGAAGGCCCAGGTGACGGAAGCCCTAGAGAGTGTCTACCGTTCCTGAACAGAGAGAGACAGAGCTGGGTTCCGGTCGCTCCCTGAACCAGCCGTTGAGCTGGGGACACACTTCCCCTCCATGAACATTAGTTCGCTCACCTGTGAAGTGAGGGGAGGGGCTGGCTCATTTCAAAGTGTTTTTCCATTTGAAGTCTTTGAGCCTGTGGTTATTTCCTTTTGCTCATCAACAGCCAGTCCTTCTCAGAAGTCTGTTTAGTTGAAAGTTTGGGTGTTGGAAGAAAATTTGAGCTTTGCTGCGTTGGACTGTGTTCGGCTTCCTTGGATGGGACTGAAGAAAACCATAGATATACCCAAGCCACCAACCGATGCTCAGATTCAGGGTCAGTGCTGGTTTAACCGGCCCCTTCATGAGGATTGGAAAGAAAGCATCCTCTCGGAGTGGACCCAGTACAAGTGGGGCACGTCCAGGGCCTGATAAGTGGAATACAGACTGCTTTCAGCCATGAGCTCTCAGGAATCCTTGTGCTATGCAAGACCTGCATAAACATTCACTTCTTTGGGCTCTGGCCACTGTAGGTAAGGCATAAAAGAAGTAGCTAGAGTAGATGCATGCCATTGCTATGACAGAAGGGGACTTTTATAATTGCTGCCTTAAAATATTTCATACAGTTATAAAACTGCAAGTCTGAGCCTAAGATCCTCCCCAGATCTTACACCTACACATTCCAGGATGAGTTCGTAGCTTCAAGAGGGAAGATTAATAATAATAATAAAACAACTTACATTTTTATAGAACCTTGCAATTTATGGAGCACATTGAATGTAACTTTCTTTTTCAACTTGATTCTGATTCTAACTGTTGCCCTGGTGAGTAATAATTATTCCCATTTTAAATATAAGGGAAACGAAGCTGGGAAATTCAAAGACTTGTCCGAGGTCAGCTAATAAGCGGTCAAGGCAAGAATTGAACCCATGTCTGTCTACTTCCAAGCTCAAGGGTTTTTTTTTTTTCTGAGCCATGGCAGCCAGACCTAAAGTTCTTATTCAATAAGAGTTTAAATTTACTCTGACAAAGTCACCCTTCTTGTTTTAATGATGGCAGGACGCTCCCACACAGGTATAATTACTAGACTTGGGGTCTGAGTTCTGGAGAGGTCTTGGCTGATCTTAGAGGTGAACGAAAGTGTTCATTTCTCGTACGGTGATGTGATTCCTAGGGATTCACTTGTTTGGTTAAACGTATCTGTATGCCGCTAATGCAGGATCCTCTCCAACATTTTTAGGTGTTCCCTGAAAGGCATCCTGGGAAGGCCTCAGAAGTCTAGAGAGAGTCACCAGGAAGTCACCGTACAGTATAAAAATAATATCTCCAGGCCAATCAGTATTGACCAAATCCAAGACTCTTCAGCATCAACATGGTCTCCCAGAGAGTTATTACAGGCTCCTTTGGCTACCTTCAACACTGCTTTTATGCAAAGCTGGGATAGTTAGTTTTTTATTCTTTTTTATGCTTATTTATTTATTTTGAGAGAGACAGTGTGAGGGGCAGGGACAGTGGGAGAGAGAGAATCTTTTTAAAAAAATTTTTTTATGTTTATTCATTATTGAGAGACAGAGAGAGACAGAGCACAAGCATGGGAGGGGCAGAGAGAGAAAGAGACACAGAATCCGAAGCAGGCTCCAGGCTCTGAGCTGTCAGCACAGAACCTGACACGGGGCTCGAACTCACAAACTGCGAGATTGTGACCTGAGCCGAAGTCGGATGCTTAACCGACTGAGCCACCCAGGCGCCCCGATAGAGACAATCAATCTTAAGCAGGTTCCACGCTGTCAGCACAGAGCCCTATGTGGGGCTTGAACCCACCAAGCTGCAAGATTTCGACCTGAGCCAAAACCAAGAGTTGGACACTTAATCTACTGAGCCACCCAGGTGCCTTGCTGCCCCCGTCTCTCCCTGAGCCCCAGACCTGAGTAGCTACTGCCTACCATAAATCTCCCAGGCACATCCTGGGCACCTCTTGGGTACATCCACCCTAAATGTGTGTAAAGTGTTAATTGCCACCTTTACTCACGATCCATTTCCCAAGTCCACTGCTCCCTTAGTTCATAGGATTTCCATTCTGGACATCACAGTGCACCCCCCACCCCCAGCTCCGCACCTTATAATCATCCTCTTCTCCGCTCACTCCTTTACCGCATTCACTTGGTCAGGATGTATTTTGACTCTACTTCGTAAACATCACTAGCACCCATTCCCTTCCTTTAGTTCCCGCTGCCATGGTCTTAGTTGAGGTCCTCCTTATCTCGGCCTGCCATCTCTCCATGCCAGCTTCCATCTGGCCTTTAGTTCTCTTTCCAAACACAAATTTGACCACACCCTTTCTCTGCTTAAACACCAAAAATGCAACTTCTTTAGTATAGTAGTGTAAGTCCCATTACTCACAGTTCCCCCAACATGCCCTTGACTTTGCATATATTCTTCCCTCTGCCTGAAATACCCTTTCCCTAATCACTTCCTAATCATTTCCAACACCTTGCTCATCCATCACTCCTGCAGTTGACTTCCAGGGGGAGTTTATCACTCTCTCCTTTGGATTGTTTCAGTGTCCTGGAGCTACTGTTACTATAAAGTGTATTGTTCTGAACCATATTTTTTTCTGTATCTTGTGTCATTTACTAGATTGTGGGTCCTCAAAAGTAGAAACTATCTCATTATCTTTGGAGTCCAGGGTCGTGGGACACTGCTTATTACACAGTAGGTCCAGTAACTGTTGTATGAATGGGGGGGGGAATGGATTTGATGAGGTCAGTAACTTAGCTTGCTGAGTGTCCATTATTCCCTTGAGTTTAGTATTCAGAGAAAAGGGCAGAAACCATTCTCTTTATTCTATAGGCTAGATATTGACAAAGTATGGAGGCTGGAGAAACACCTGTTTGGTCATGCATTTTTTTCCTATATTTTATCTTGGGTGGGAATGGAGAGCCAGAATTTCAGAAGAAATGAAGGACTTGATCAGCTTTTCCTGCACAGCTGGCCAACACTGGCCAAAGGGAAGGCACATCAGAGTAGGAGGTCGATGGTAAGGCCCTTGCTGAAGTCTTTGGGTGGAACGTGACAAACCATTTGTAAAAGGGTTAAGAGCGAGACACATCAGTGGTACTTTTCAGACCTGTTCCTTAGAACTCAAGGCTCTCCCCATTATCCAACCGGACTTCAAAATGAGGGTTCCTTAAAATTAGCTTCAGATTCTTACAAACTTTAGCTGAGTGAATGAACTTCAGGAGCTTTGAAGGAAGGTGCTACTGAGAGGCTGGAGTGCACTACCGGCTCTCCCCCTCCCCCCTTCCTTATCCAACAGAATCCGAGGAGCAGTCCTGCAAGGTAGCTAGCATGCTGGCCGCCAGCATTCTCTGTGAAATTAGGGCAATTCTTGTCTGCTTCGGTTTCCCTTTCGGTTAGGCAGGACTGTGTTCCCACCAGCAAAACGTCTATAGTTTACTTAACTCAATTATTACACAATGTATTCCTGGAAAGCTCTTGGAAATACTAGGGAAACAGGTCTTTTTGTGTCCTTCACTCTACCTTCATGGGTGGTCTGGGCGTGGTGGCGCTGGGAGCGGGCCCCTTTAGAGACTCAAAGAACTTAGGAAGCAATCTGTGTCACTGTAAATCCCCTGGAGGCTTAGAGACTAGAAGACAGGTTCCCACTCCACGCGTGGCTCCATGCCATATTTTCATTTTGGCCAGTTAGTTTCTTAGCCCCGTTGAAAAGTTGACTTCACTTAGCATAATTTAGAAACATTTAAGCCTGAGATGCCTTTCAGTGGGTTTCAGGCCTTGACTGTTTTTTTTTTTTCAGTAGCAAATAGAAGGTCCCAGGATTCCAAAGCTTCTACCGGCAGCGTTATCAACTGGAGTAAAAGAACTCCACCCCAACCGCCACCCCCCAACCCATGTGGACTCAGCCCAGAAGCAGATGTCAGGCTGCTGAGAATCCTCCCGAGAAGGGAAACAAACTGGAACCGAGGGAAACAAACTGGAACCGGGGGCCAAGAGGCTATTCAGAAAGGATCCTGGAATCTCACTTATCTCTGGGGCTCGTCCCCTCGCAAAGAACGAAAGTGAGCGGGAAGTTCAACTTAAAACACACAACACACACAACACACACACACACACACACACACACACACACACACACACACACGAGAGAGAGACTCACCTCGCAGTCCACCGGAGGGCTTCCTGCAGGCGCCGTGGCGCAGGGGTCTCCCGCAGCCAGTCTGATGGCGCGGGTCCGGGCTGAGGTCAAGGTCCCGGTGCGAAAGCCCGGCCCCCTGCGGAGCCAGGTGCGGAGCGACGGGGTCTGGGGCGGGCGCGTCCCTGCCCTAGGCGCGAGGAAGGCCCCCTGTGCGTTCTCTGCCCTCCCGCGGGCCGGCGCCTCACATTTCTGAGGTTTCACTCCGACTCCGTCCTGCCCCTGATGTCACAGACACAACTTCCTGAATCAGACGCGCCCTCGCTCCCGCCGCCTGGGCTCGGCCCCAGCTCCCCGCCCGGGGCCCACAGAGCGCCGGTGCCCTTGGACTCGGCGCCCCCGCCCCGACGCGCCCTCCCCCGCGGCCCCCGCGCCCCCCCCCGCGCCCCCCGCCCCGCCACCATGTGCGGGTGCCCCACCGGACCCGGAACACGCCTCCTGCGGGACGCGCCGCTCTCCTCCAGAGCCCGTCCCCAGTCCATTTCACAGACGCACCAAGTTCCCGGGGACTTGAGACGATTCAGGGATTCAGGGCGGGGAACTTGGGTTGCTGTGAAGACAGCCCAGGGTTGCCTAAGAGAGGGGCCTTCTTGGAAGGGGGGTGGAAGGCATCTGGGAGGGAGGCCGTGGGACCGGCTGGGTGAAGGCTCCCATGCCTTATCTGGACAAACAAAGCGACTGGCTGCCCTAGTCAACTGCTGTGTGCTTGGGGAGGTGTGGGGGTGCGCGCAGTCTTTGGACCGCTCCCGGAAGGCGTTGCCGAAGACTGGGCACCATCATGAGCTGTCAGAGCAGAGATGGAGGGGGGAGCTGCCTGCAGAAAATCCTCACAGGTTCCTCCCTCCCATCCTGAGTTGCCCTTCATCCACTTTTTACTCGGACGTCCATGGATCCGGTGTCGAGGACCTGGAACTCTAGAAAATGAAAGGGCCTATGCCAATGTTGGGTGCAGGACTCTAGACCGGAAGCTTCTGGTGACCCCATGGCAGGGAGCTTGTTCAGTGTCTCCAAGGTTCCTGGGGGGCTGGCAGGGGGAGAGGTTGATGGCAGGACCTGGCGCTGGAGTGGCCCCCTCAGAGTCATCTGGGTGAGTTTTTCCATGACACGTGCCCCAGATGCTGCCCTCTTGACTGTACTTGCCAGGCGCTCAGGGACCAGGTGCCGGGTGCTGAGCCGGGTCTTGCCCTCCACCTACTGTACTTGAGGGCATAAAATGACTGTTGCAGTCAACTCTCTCCACTGGAGAACAAGAGATCCATCTGTGTTAGTGCGGAGAAACCAAATGGCTCTCGGTTGAAAGGCCCAGGAGAAAACCCAGCCCTTTAGTCAGAAATGCCAAGAATGATTAAGGAAAGAGGGGGGAAAATGTTTTCTTCCAATGGAAGGAAACTAGATGAGACTCTTTCTCAGAAATCCAGGTGTAGTGAACTCAGTCTAGTTCCTAACAGGAAGGGGGAAGAAGGGTTCCAGAAGCAATTGGGCTTAGCAAGCAGTTGGGTAGCACCGGCAGAAATGGGAAGATTGGGCTTGCAAGGTTGCTTGGAAGTGTCCAGACTGAGGGGCTTCCCTCAGTTGATGTGGTTACCACGCTGTCAAAAGCTCCATCTGTAATCACACTTAAGGCTTGCAGTTGTCTAAGTGTGTAGCGTTGCTTCCTCCAATACTCTGTGGAACTAACAGCCAGAGTATAGAGTCTGAAGGCACTGAAGAAGACAGGAAGGGGTGGGGGTGGGGCTGGTAGGGAGGCCTTGGATGCTGGTCAGAGGATTAGGGGATGGATATTTCCTTCCACCTTCAGGAAGGACACAGATACTGTGCCAGGAGCTTTACACATACCATTGAATCTTTCACAACACGTTTACGAGATGTAGTATTCTCCTCATTTTATGGGGAAACAGGTTCAGAGAAGTCAAGTAACTTCCTCAGCGTCACATAACTAATAGAGGCTGGAGCCCAGATTTGAGTTCCAGTGTTTCCAAACCCCCAATCCGTCCTTTTACTACTCTATCATCAAGTAAAGGAGGAACGCGCCTTCTGGGAAGGAATACCACGCTTGTGCAAGGCTAATGTTCAGGCCAGGAATGAGGCCTATGGGATGGGGGAGGGCGAGAAGGCTACAGAAAAAGCTTTTCTGGATGTCTAGAGCAATGTAACAGATTGACTGTGGCCTAAGTGACAGTTTTTAGGGTAGCCTTTAAGAAAAAACAAGAAGACACCAAAGGAGAAAAATAGAGGCAACTGACTTGAGCTGAAGGCTTCAGGGACATGGTTGCCAATGGGAGAAAGAAAATTGGGGGCCTATCTGTTAGGTGGTATCTCTGTGATATTTTGGTTCAGCAAGGAAAGCCAACAGCTCCCATGGCAGAGAAATCAGCGGCTCATGGGTGAGCAAGATGGCGGATTGGCTCACACCTGATTGCCAAGACGGCAAGGTCTGTTGAGGGACTGACTCTCCTCAGAAGATGCAATTACGGCAGAAGAAAAGGAGTGGGCATCTGGCCAAATGTTCTCAGTCTGGGTGGATGATGCATCCCTTACTAAAAAGCAGGTTAGAGCACCCACCTACCTTTTATTCTCTTGGCAGTTAAATCCTAATTCCGATGAACTCATAAATGGCCCCAGGCAACCACAGTGCTGTTGCATTTTGCTTAATCCTCATTATTTCCTCACGTTTTCTGTAAAGATATTTGAAGGGGGTCAAGGGGTTAGTGGGCTCTAAATGGAGTGAAACAGAGCATTAACATATAATTAGAAAAAAAAAAAGAAGCCAAAGTAAGCAGATACGTGAAGTGAGACTGGAAATTTGAGTGATCACCCCCTTCTAAGTTTAGCACATCAGTATGTTGGGGACAAAAGACTTCCCTGTCAGTGCTGTGAAAATCACTGGGGTATTTAGTATATAGCCCTAGCCTTCCATGAAGGTGAGGGGTGACTACACTTGCTTTTCTTTCTCAGCAATGCTGTTTTAGACAGGTTCACTTGCACTATTGGCCAGGATCAATCTACCTTGTGCTGCCTTCGGACACTTTCCCATCAGTTTGCAAATGCCTCTGAGTCTAGAAGATGTGTTGAATAGAATATGTCTGTGCCCAGGATGGGACTGCCCCCAAATGGGCTTGTTCTTCAGGTATGGAAAATATTAAATTAAGAATCTTGGGGCACCTGGGTGGCTCAGTTGGTTAAGCGTCCGACTTCGGCTCAGGTCATGATCTCGCGGTTCGTGGGTTCGAGCCCCAAGTCAGGCTCTGTGCTGACAGCTCAGACCTTGGAGCCTGCTTCAGATTCTGTGTTTCCCTTTCTCTGCCCCTCCCCTGCTCACACTCTGTCTCTCTCTCTCTCAAAAAAAAAAAAATTAAAAACAAAAGAATCTTACCTTACTCTCACCTCAGACTGTGGTGTATTCTTGCCTGTGACAAGCATAACGGGGCTACAGAAAGTCACCGAATGCCAGTCTGGATGTTCTGAGGGACTGACTAGAAATCAGAGGTTCTGTTGACAAGGCACAGGCTGTCAGGAGGAAATGATCCGCCCATAAATGGTGTGGGTAAGATAATTGCAGACTTGTTCACCAGATCCTGAAATGCAACAGCATCTTGGAATCACGAGAGAGGCAAGTTCAAGACAAGTCAGTGGAAATACTACACCACGTAGCAGGTAATGAATTCATGGAATGGATTATCTCCCAGAGGGGGCACAAGCTGGCAACATCAATGGATTCCAGAAAGGCTAGGACAGATGCGTGAACGACAGAGCCATAAAGGAGAACTAAGATCAGGAAGCTATGATCTACTCCGTGTGGTCGGGATTTCAGGGTGGCCCAGCAGGCCCTTACACTGCGCATGTGGGGGGCCTGTGTGGACACCAGTCTTGGCCTTGACGGAGCTTGGATTTGAGCCAGTTGTCAGTTCCAATGCTACCTGCCCAATTCTACAGTCTCCGTGGCCTTTGCCTCATGAAGGCAGCAAGACCTTGTTCTTTTAACCTTAGCCAAGTATTTTCTGCAGATACTATTATTTTTAGTCTCGTGCGTGTGCAGCGTAATTATAGCCAGTCTAAGAAAGCATTTCCTCTGCTCCCCTAACAGCCCTTTTAAAAGGCACTGCTTTTTCATTTCGGCTTTGGACTTGGAGATTTGGAGAGCCTGTTTTCATACCAGTTATTATATTTACCTCTTGTGATTAGATTCTGTTCAGACTTTGCCTTCTAAACTGTTGAATTCTAATGTAAATTACTGTGATTATGAAAGCTCCTCTAAAAAGAGCAGTGACAATATACTTTTCTTGGGAATTCTTTTTAGTGCAACACCCCAAATGTCTTCAGTATTGCATCTGGGATCCCAGGAAAAATGTTACTTTTATGGCTGTAACTCCAAATCTTGGCACTGGGGAAAGTTTAGGAAATTCTTGGATATCTCCCTTGATAATCCACATGCATACGTGTCCCAACGCTGTGTGTGCTTTGTGCCTTCTTCAGCCCTCCTGTCGATTCTAGAGCTGGAGCACCTTGCCCAACCCCTTCCATTACTGTGGCTGATGGGTGGGGGGCAGGCGCTGGCTTGGAAAGCGCTTTGTTTATACCTCTGGGGCATGAAGGGGTTCCGTTTTCGTTTTCTGTTTCTGGTGCACAGCCCCCCAGAATTGTGTCTTGAAAGCTATTTTTAAAGCACTATCGCTGGCTGTTGCAAAGCCACCAGCACTACTATTCGGTGCCCTTTGTGGGGATTCGGCATTGGCTTTGTTCACATGTAAGCAGCAGGCCTCTGGATTCCATTTTCCTGGAAGGGGTCTCAGGGCCAGAGCAGAGCCCCACAGAGTTTTCATTCTGCCTCTCTTTGTGGTTCCCCTCGTCCTCTGGTCTTCTCTTGGGGACGGGTTTATGTATCGATTTATTGAGTGAGCCCATTGTGTGGGTTTCATATAGATTTACATGGACTAGATAAAACATTTCTTGCCACTTTGTCAGCAAGACGTCTGGGAACCCCCAGCCTGTCCTGTCCAGCACATTCATTCCGGCAGAAGTTTTTGTGAAGGCTGAAATTGTTTATTCCTCTTGCCTGGAGGGCCCATAAAGTAACTGCGCCTTTGAAGTTTGCTTCTTTAAGTAGTTCGGTGACTCAGAACGTCAACGTTGCCACCAACAAACTTCCTCTCCTGAGGCTGCCTTTTTTGTAACAGGTAAAAGGAAGGGCTGACAAAAACATATAATGATGGGATAGCCTCCATTTACCAAGTTGCAGAAATACACTCATCCTCTGTATTTTAACTACCATTGACTTAACTGCTTTCTTTGTGCTAAGCAGTGTATGCACATTGCCTTTAAATTTCGCACAACGCTATGAGATACTTTAATACTGATCTAATAGAGGGGGAGACTGGGATTTGGAAAGTTAAAAAAATTTTCAAAGATCAGGTAGATGATAAGCAGAGATTCCAGTAAATGGAAACACATTTATTCAGTACATGTATGTTCCCAGTTACCGTGAGAAACATGAGATATACAAGAATGGATCAGTCTCTAGTGTGGTGGAGCTTAACCGAGAGTCAGACCTCAACCCAGAACTTTCTGGAGTCAGAGTTCCACTGCTGCCCACTTTAGTCAACTGGACAGCCTGGGGAAGCAGCCTCTGAGTCTGTGGGACAAAAACAAATGAACTGATTCTGGAATGATAACAACAATAATAATACCTGGAGCTTATATGCACTTTTAAGTTTACAAAGACATTTTACATGTATTATTTAATTTAACCCAACTACTATTAGGAGGGCAGGGTGGATGAGAAGCTGGGGCTTGGAGAGCCTGACTGTGGTTGCCCACCACAGTTGCATAATTGGACAAGAACCAAGGTGTCTGGCTCCTAAGTCAGTGGTGTGTATGTTGTTATATGTGGGATGAGTGATACATTTCAGGAACATTTCTTGGTGGAGTATAACCTACTGGTCATCTGAAAGTATCTCGAAGCAAAGCCTAACATGATGAACTCAAGTAGAATCTGGATATCTGCCTTGGAAGGAATTCTTGCCCTTGAAAAAGCATGGGCTACAAAGTGCTTCTCAAACTTTTCCACCAGAGTGTCCCTAAAGGGGAGGGAATTGTTGCTTTAGGAAGACATTATTTAATATCTTATGGCTTCATATACATTTGACACACTTTTCCTATACCTCCAGGGATGTGATCCTCCCAAATCCCCCCAGTTTGAGAAGGACAGGAATAGATGACATATAACACTTATTAAGCTGTGCTCTAACCAACTGAGCTAATAAACACAGTTTAGTGGAATTTCAGCCAGCCAGCCAGCCATAGGCAATTGTTTATGGAGAATGTATTGTTCTAGGTAGGCACTATGAAATGGCCCTTAAGGAATTTACAATCTACTGTGAAACTGCCCCATGAAATGAAGAGATCTTAGAAAATTGCTTATAATGAAGTGCTAAGTTTTAAACATTTTTTAAAACATTTTATTAATTTTTGAGAGACAGTGTGATCAGGGAGGGGCAGAGAGAGAGAGGGAGACACAGAATCTGAAGCAAGCTCCAGGGTCTGAGCTGTCAGCACAGAGCATGATGCAGGGCTCGAACCCACGAACCATGAGATCATGACCTGAGCCAAAGTCGGACGCTTAACCGACTGAGCCACCCAGGTGCCCCTGAAGTGCTAAGTTTTAACATTTGGATTTAAGGGAAGTAAGGGCTGGAGCATTCATGGAAACCTTTGTGTGATAGGGATTGGTTGGCCAGAATTGAGGAGATACAGAAGAATCTGAAGACAGCAAAAGAGACTGGAAGGTTTCTAGGTTGAACCCAACATGGAGAAAGGTTTAGAGGAGGAATAAATGGTAGGACTTTTCTGTAAATAACATTATTTCTTTGATGATCCTTTCTGACCCTCTCGTTCCCTCTAATGCATAAAACTAGGGAAAGACTCAAAACTATGAAGGATAAAAACAAAATATCATCTGTAAATCTGGTGACCAAACATAACCAATGTTACATTTTGAAATGGGCTCTTCTAGTCTTTTAGCTGAAGATCAGAATTTGTATGTTGGTAGCTGGGGTCAGTGCAGATTTTGAACAATGGACAAACCACTCTCCCAAAACAAGTTAAGCTGGTGGCCTTTGTAGGATTTATCGCAGTGTAGAGAGACTGAGAGAATGGAATCAGAAACTCCAGCCTAGTAGAAGGCCACTATATACTTTAGCTTCTGCCTTAATAGCTAACTAACAAACTAACTAATTAACTAACTAGTTGCTTTGATCAGTGCACAGCTCTCTATCACTGGAACAATTCAAGTAGAGGCTGGGTGACCACCTGGCAGATGTGCTGAGAAGGGAGATTGCTATCTCTGGAGATGTAGTCTGTATGATCTCTTTCAACTCCAGGTTGTAGGGCTTTCATTATTAGCAGTGAAAATCCATGTTCAAATAGATTATGACACTCTTTCTTATGATTGGACAATTGCTTTGCTCAGTAACATTGGATAACAAACATTATTGAAAGATAGAAAGCAACTATCTTTGTGGTTCTTGTATATTTTAGCCTTGTTCTATGTCTTGCCATATTATTTGAGAGCTACCTTTAGATGAGTAGCCTTGGAAGAGAGATCCTTACCCCTACCCAATCTCTACCTGCCTGAGTCCCAGCTCAGCCACTATCGCCTCTGAAAACATCTTGACTCTCCAAGACTGAGGAGGAAGTGGATCCTTTGTATTCCCAAGGGACTCATTGAGCCTGCCCACAGTAATGAAATTACCTGGTTATTTGTTCCCCTTTCCCAGTGAAGGAAGCCCCTCGGCTATAAGGCCACATCTGGGAGGCTGTGGAGGCGCTCCCCAATCATGGAAAAGCATGGCACCCTTCCTCGTGAATTTCCCTCCTTGTAAGGGCCATAAGCGTTGGGTTCTTTCCTTCCTCAGGACTGCTTTGGGGTCTGCAATTCTATCTTGTCATGAAGGGCTGAAAATATAGTTGGGACTATGCACAAAAAGGGACACAAGAGGGGAACAAGAACATAATTAAAGGGGACATGGGGTCAAGGTATGGCCTGGCTAAAGGGATTAGCATGGGCAAAGAGACTTTCTTCTGAAATCAGATCAAGCGTACCCTTTTCCTAAAGCCTCTGTGACATTTATAATAAGAAAAGGACCTTTTTACGCCTCCTCTGCGGCAGCCTTGGAACTAACTTCCTTCTCACAACATCCAATCCCGTTCCAGGAAAACAGAAAGGAGGAACCACAGCTTCTATCATTCCCCACCTTCCCCTTTAGGCTTGTCCTTCGTCAGTTTCCCCATACAGCCAGCTGTCAGCCAGGGCTGGGCAGGAAGAAAACGCTGCAGGCTCATGGAGAATTCTGGACACAGTGGTTAAGCCTGGACCGTGCTAGAGCTGAGCTCCTCCTGTGAGATTACACAGGTTCCAACGAGAGCCTGAGTTAAGACGAAAAAGGTCTCTACTTACAATTGAGCTTCTACGCCTCTCTGATGGAGTCACTAGGCAACAGTTTTCTGTGGCTCTAAAAACCCATGTGGGTAAAGGATTATTTATTTCTATATATGGCCGGGAAAGAGCCCAATCACGGGCCGGCTTCCTGATTGACCCTCTCCAGTTTTTCCAGACCTACAGACTCCAGAAACTTCCAGGCTGGACATTGGTTTCTGTGGCCTGTGTGTCACTGGGCTCGGCAATGGAAAATTTGGCTCCCAGTGCAACTGCCCCCAGTTGTCCCTGTCCCCCACCCCTTCACCCTCGCCTCTCCTCCCTCAGAATGCTGCAGCTAAAATGCAAATAATGAAGCTCTCACAGCTGTAGCCCTGCTAAAAATAGAAAGTTTGTTTATTTTTATGTTCGTGAAGCCCTTTTCCTGCTGTTGCTGTTGTTATGAGCATAACTCCCAGGCAGGACTGGGAAGGACTCCGTGTGCTGGTCACCAGCCAAATGAATTCTGTTCTGCGGTGGGGGCTCAAATCAAAGCCTATTCGGGGGCCAGAGGATTTGGGATCTGTCTTCTGTTTGGAGCTTCTCTCTTAGCTGACACCTGCCCTCCAGAATTTGGAGCGTGGGTATCTCAGTTGTTCGATGATCTGCATGAATGTACTTCCCTTTCAGAGACAGCCCCTGCTTTTGTTATGATCTGCTCGTGGGAGCGGTGTGGGCAGAGGAGAGGACACTGGGCTAAGAGGCAAGAAACCTGGGTGACCTTGGGCGACTCACAACTTCTCTGAGCCTCAGTTTTCTCATCTATAAAGTGGGGATAACAGAAAAGTTCAAGATATCTGCAAATGATTTGTTTGTTTTCTACGTTTGCTAAACAAACCCAGGCTTCTTTCTCAAGGGTGTCTGAAAGGTAGATATTCCCTTTGCCTCCAAGGGCTGCTGTTTAATTTTTTTAAATGTTTTATTTATTCTAGCAAAGGAGAGAGAGAGAGAGAGAGAGAGAGAGAAAGAGAGAGAGAGAGAGCATGAGCAGGGGAGGGGCAGAGAGAGAGAGAGAGGGAGACACAGAATCTGAAGCAGGCTCCAGGCTCTGAGCTGTCAGTCTAGAGCCCAACGCGGGGCTCAAACTCACAGACCGTGAGATCATGACCTGAGCTGAAGTCAGCCGATTAACCAACTGAGCCACTCAGGCGCCCCACCTCAAAGGACTTTTGAGTGCCCCTTCCGAAGAGGAAGAGTGGAGGGGGAACAAGAAAGCAGTTCTTGTTTGGGGAGGTATGTTTGGATATTTCTTTTGAGATATGAACCAAACAAACTCCTGTTGAAATACAGGTGATCTAGGCTAGGACAGAGAATCCTGGGTTAGGGTTTGGGAGATGGAGAAAGGGACTCTTCAACATTCTGTTAGCTTGCTGTGGGTTTTGGAGTAACAACCACCCTGCTGTGATCTTATCTCCTTTCTCATGCTGTGGCACCGTTACTGATAGTTATCTCCCAGCTAGAAGAGATCTCCACTTGCTCAACCAAGAGCACTAGGTTTATACCACACACATGGAGCTGGTCACTGGGGTTCTAGGCAGTGTCCTGGGGTGTCCTCATTGACCCTTTCTCCTCGGAGATCCTAAGCTGAGGGCAGGGCTGTGCTGGGTGCATCTTTGACTTCTCTGAAGCCACTGTGGCTATTGTATTTGCTTGTTTTTTTGGCGGGGAATCCTGGCATACACAGGGCTGGTCCGAGAGCCTGTATCACGTGGGACCCTATATTCTACAGGCTTGTCTGTCGTAAGCACTAAAATAATGACTTTCGCAGATTGAGGTGAAAAAAGAATTTATTTAAATGAAATTTTAATTACGTTTTAAAATTAAGTTAAAATCAAATTAAATTTTAATTAAAATTGAGGGATTCTGTGATTTGGATGAATCACTTCTTTGGGTTAGGCTTTCACTGACTTTAGCATTTCCTTAAGTTTTGAACACAGGTATCTGTGAATTTATTACTGGTGGAAATCATATATATATATATTCAAATAACCTTTTTTTTAAACATTTTATTTTATTTTTTGAGAGACAGAGTGCAAGCAGGGCAGGGGCAGAGAAAGAGGGAGACACCAAATCCAAAGCAAGTTCCAGGCTCCAAGCTGTCAGCATAGAGCCCAACGCGGGGCTCGAACCCACGAGCGCGAGATCATGACCTGAGCCAAAGTCAGACGCTCAACCGACTGAGCCACCCAGGTGCCCCCCGAAATCATAGATATTTTTGAGTCAGTTTCAGTTGTTCCAGACATGTCTAAGTGTTGTTTATGTTCATTACTACTTCTGGGCCAGAGTGATTTATTAGACCCTACCACTAGATTATCACTAGATTTATTTAATGTACGAATAAAAAAAAGCACACGTATGATGCTATCATATATTTGTTTTAAAAAATTTGTTTTTTTAAAATTTTTAAATGTTTATTTTTGAAAGAGAGAGACAGAGTGTGAGCGGGAGAGGGGCAGAGAGAGAGACTCCCAAGGAGGCTCTGCGCTGTCAGCAAAGAGCCTGATGTGGGGCTTGAGCTCATAAACTATGAGACCATGACCTGAGCCGAAGTCAAGAGCCGGATGCTTAACCAACCAAGCCACCCAGGCGCCTCTATCCACCATAATATAAAAATGTGGGTATATATATACATTTTTAATTTTTTTTAACATTTATTCATTTTTTTGAGAGGCAGAGAGAGACAGAGCGTGAATGGGGGAGGAACAGAGAGAGAGGGAGACACAGAATCCAAAGCAGGCTTCAGTCTCTGAGCTGTCAGCACAGAGCCTGACGTGGGGCTCAAACTCACAGACTGTGAGATCATGACCTGAGCTGAAGTCAGACGCTCAACCGACTGAGCCACCCAGGTCCCTAAAAGTGTGGGTATATTACATAAACCCTAACTATAACTCTACCCATCTGCCCTTATAGCCCACTTAACTCTTAGGGCTTATTTTTAGAATAGTGATAATTGCTAATATTTATTGAGCATTTACTATATTAGGCAGTCTGCCATACCTTTTACATGTTTTCATTTTGTGTAATATTCCACAACTCAATACAGTAAGTACCATTATTATGTTCATGTTTTGAATGAGGAAAATTAAGTTAAGAAACTTAATTTCATCCAAAGTCACATAGCTAGGAAGTAGTGAAGCCAGGACTTGACTCAGAGCTGCCTAACTCTGAATGCAGTATCCTCTTAGCCCCCTTGCTACACTGAGCTGGTAAGTAAATGCACATACGCTTTCCCAGTCAATGACTCCATACTGCCCCTATAAGCAAAGATTACTCACGTCCCAGAAATCAATAACCCACATCATTTATTGAATTTTTCCTACATGCAGAGCTCTGTGCTTGATGCCGAAAGGAATGGAGAGATAAAAGAAAATTAACAAAGTACTGGGGTGGGGAAAGCCCAGGAGAATGGAATTCTCGTCCCAGTACTATCACCGATTAGTTTGGTCACGTCATTCAACCTCTTTGGGCATCAGATAATTTCTTTGGAAAGTGAATAGGTGAGATTAGATGAACTCAAAGGTCCCCACATGTTCTTTGATTTTGTCCCTCCATCTTTGTACCAGACATGGCATAGGATAATGCCAGATGTTGTCCCTGCCCTCAAGGATCACGGAACAAAGCCTTCAAACACATGACATGATTGGAGAACAACAGAGTGGTGAATTGTCTACCATAGGCTATAAGCAATTGCTGGACATGTCCTTACATGTCTTACATACTCAGCAGTTTTAGGGATAAAAGACATATGTCATAATTTCTTCCCTTAATAAGGATACCAATTAGTTGGAAAAACAGCACATAGGCACTTGTATTAGTCACTACTAATCCAAGACATTAGATAATTCAGTGCTAACCTGTGTTGTGCAGTTATCGTAAAATGATAGCAATGAATATTTGCTGAATTTGCAGGCATGTGCAAGATTTAAGGGATGGAAAAAAAAAGTCCTGATAATCAAGATAATAATAATATATGAATGCAATATTTTTTAAAATTAAAAAATGCAAGAAATTCATGATGAATAAACTATCAAGATTTTAAATCAAGACAAGTTCAGTAGTGTTGACTTTTCCTTCTGTCTCAAGCTCAAGTATGACTCAGCAGAGCACTGTGCTAGCTACTACATCTTACTGCTTTACATTCATGGTCTTAATAATTGTCACAATGGTCCTTATTATTAGGTTCCATTATTAGCATCATTTGATGGATGAGGGAGCTGAAGCTTGGATAGCTCAAGTCACAGAGTTATTAAGGGGCAGAGATAGAACTTGAACCTGGATCTCTGACTTTATAACTCATGCTTTTAAACACTGCCTTATACACTTTTACAAATATACAGACATAGCTCTCTGCTCCAGTGAAAGGCTGTATCCCAGTGGTGCTGAGCTGGGGGTGGGCTCTTCCTGGGGTGACTCTGTGGTCCTCCCAGAGGGATGCTCAGTTGCCTGTTGCCTCCTGGCTGGACCCCTTGGGGGACTGTTCTCTCCCTACCCAGTGAATTCCATGAGGTTGGGAACCACTGCCAAGGCGGGCCTCACCTAATGCCAAAACTCCAGGGTACGCTACACACTCACTTCATCCATAAGTTGGAAATCCAAGGCGAGGTTCATCCAAATTGTGCTTTCTGCTCGACCTCACAAACGAAAGCTCTGTAGTATTTACCAGTATGTCCCAGCAAAGGAAACCATGCTGAACGCAGAATCTGTCTTAGAAACATTGTCATCTTAGGCCTTATCTGCAGTACTGAGCTCCGTTTCCGGGCAGGAAATGAAACCACAGTGTGCATGGTGAATATTGAGTTTCAGAGCAGCCATCATTGTCTTGCAGCTTTACATCTAGCACACATTTGCCCCAGGTAGGGGACAAAGACTCTGACCAGATGGGCCCATGGGGGCATTTCAACTGAACTGTGCTGTTTGGGCCATGAATCCTGCCATGTGCCTTCAGGGGCTGGGGGTAGATTTTTCTGCCTAAGACAATTGGTCATTAATACAGATAGAGGCTTAGGATAATTAGATGTGGGAAAAAATGAAGTCAGAATTACAAACTGTCAGAATGGGGACAGATTTGGAGGTTATCTAGTCTAGGTCTTCATTTTACAGGACAGGAATTAAAAGCCCAGGGAAATTATGTGACCTTAGGAAAAGTCACATAACCATTCTTCTGGCAAGCATGAGACGTGAATTGGGTAGATGACATTTTGAAGCGGCAATTTTAATGTAACCAAAGGGCCATTTCGATGATGCCTAAAATGCACTATTTTCAATAGAACAACGAATACTTCCATTTTCTTCTTTGACCTCACGGTATCCCCTTATCTCAGGTTCAGAGGGAAAAGATCATTTCATGATTCCTGCAGTGGAGGCCCATGTGCAACATTATTGGCTATTTCTGTAGCATAGATAATCTGTAGTTGCACAAAAGTCTAGGGCGTCGTGGGTCTGGCCATAAATTGGCATATCTTCTCTTTGTTTTTACTTATTTTATGTTATTATTTTATCTTATTTTATTTTGTGTTTTTATTTTTTATCATGATGTAAGTTTTTCTACTTTCATACTGTGGAATAAAGAATCTATGGCTTAGGTTTCATAATGTACATCACTGACACATTTGCTACTCACAGTCCTGTCATAGTTCTGACCATCCCGAAATGTTTATTTCTCCAGGATGTTGGGTTATTTTGTTGGGTCACTGAGATGCCCACACTGGGAAGTTGTGTCCTTGTATCTTTCAGCCTCCTTCCTTCCCAGGACCTTCATAACGGTGGGTGGCTGGTCTCATAAAAATTCAAGAATCTATGAGGAGCAAGGTATCAATCACTGAGGGCCATTGCTAATGACCTAAAACCAAGAGCAAGTACAGACGGTCAATTGAAAACTATTAGGTGGACCTGATGAGTTCATGGAATAGGGGATGTAAGTTCATAGTCTATACATCATCAAAATTGGAATAATTATTTGCTGCTAATTTCACAAAGATAGTAAGATATCTTATACATGTAAAATATTATGTATACATACATTATGTATGACTCGTAAATGTCCCAGTTCTTATGCAACTACCCTCAGTTTCCTCATTTTACCCCTTGATTTGGACCTTGAGCTTTTGTCCAAGGGATTCCCTTGCCTGGACTGCCCTTACCTTCTGTTGGCATGGCAAACATCTTATCCTTTAGGGTCCAGCTCAATTGTTATTACCTCTGAGATATATTTCCTTAATCCTTCAGGTCAAATGGACCACTCCTTTCTTTGCGCTATTATATGTCTTTGGATATACCTTAGGTATTGCCAGTCACTCTTTACTTGAAATTATTTATTTATATGTCTACCTCTCTTCTTGAGGACAGGGATCATGATCCATCCATCTTGGTGTTGCTAAGCCCAACATGGTACCTGGCCCATAGTAAAGCTCAATAAATATTTATTAAGTAAACCAGGTCTTCCAGGTTGATGACATTCTAGAAAGGTTTTTTTTTTTAATTTTTTAATGTTTTCTGTATTTTTTAGAGAGAGAGAGAATGAGCAGGGGAGAGACACAGAATCTGAAGCAGACTCCAGGCTCTAAGCTGTCAGCACAGAGCCCCACCCGGGGCTCGAACTAGTGAACCATGAGATCATGACCTGAGCCAAAGTCGGATGCTTAACCGACTGAGCCAGCCAGGTGCCCCATATTCTAGAAAGTTCTAGAAGGTGCTTCAGTTACAGGTATGTAGGACAACTGGTTCTCCTTCTCCCTGGGTCATGTGGAAAGATATGATAACAGATGTCATGAGTACATATCCCCCTTGATACCTGGGACACTTTTGCTTCCAATTTTGCCAGTAAGATGCCTGCTTTTGGGTACTGTGCCTCTAGGTGTTCCTATCAACTTATGGCTGTAAAAGAAAACCCAATTTTTTCCCAAATGATTTCCAGTTTCCTTTACTATTGCTTTTAAAAAATAAAATACTTATTGAAGTATAATCATTATCCTGTGCTGACTCCAAATTACCTTTTTATGCTGTTACGTCTTTCTATCTCTGTGATTTTATGCTCTGACAATACATTTGTCAGTCAATAAGTATTTATGAGAGCCCTGCAGGGTATCCAACATTTTTAACACACATCATACTTTCCTTAAGTATTCTCCTGGTGTTATAACTTTGGCTTCTAATACAGTCTAAATGAGATAAATATTTCACTTGAAGGTGTTTTGAAGTTCATAATCTTGAGATTGGTGCTTCTGATGGGGAAAGAGATGGTCATAATTTATTGGCCTACTATGTACCAGAAATTATGCTCCACGGTTTACATACATTATCTTATTTGATTCTCACACCTGTCTCATGTGTAGGTGGTCTGATACCACATTTTACAGCTAAGGAGCTAGACTCAGAGAGAGCAGCCGGCTGTAACTGGCAGAGGGTCAGTCCAGGGCTTGAATTCAGGCCCGGGGCTAATGCCTACATTGTTTCCTATGCATTATTTTCTTTCATTAAACTACCCTAAAGGTGAACGTTTGGAATCATTACAACTGAAAACAGATTGTAAATTCCTCAAGGCTGGGACTGTGCATAAATCTGAAATGTGCCTTTTGATGATTTTGACATGTCTTTGTGTTTTTTCTTTCCCTATACATGAAAAATGGGACTCAAACTTGGGATTCCTCCCTAAGCAGTTAGAAATGATGTGACGATTTCTCACCCTCCCTCTTTCCATCAGTTCCAGAGAACCTAACCCCAAACTCAAAAGCTGCCTGGTGATGCCCATGATTCCAATCAACCACATGTTCATTCTTTTTTGTTTGTGCTCTTTAGATGATTGTCATGTATCTTTTTGTTCTTCTCTCTCTCTCTCTCTCTCTCTCTCACACACACACACACACACACACACAAATCCTGGAGCAAAGTAAAAAACAAAACCCCCAAAACCCTCCATTGTGTAATTTACATGGTATTTCAAGGTCATTCATTCATTTGTTCATTCAATTGAACAGTTTGTTTACCAATCAATTTTGAGCTCTTTGATATGTCTAACGTGTGTCTGAAAAATCCCCATCCTTGAGGGACTCTTAGGTGTGCACCCACACAGCTGACAAGCATTTTGATTCCATATTAGTCCTGTGAACAAAGTCTAAAGGACTTCAGAAGAATAAGAAATGAATTTTATTGGGGGAAGGATGAGAAAAAGGGAGAACAAGGAAACCAATAGAATGAGGGAGTTGTGTGAGCTGGGTATTCAGCCATTCGTTCCATAAACCTGTATTTGATCATCTCCTGTGTGTCAGGCACTATTTGAGGCACTGAAAATGCAAAGGCGGATATCCTCAAGGTGCTCATAGGCTAGAAGAGAGAAAAAGACATATAAGCAACTGAGAGTTAGATACCAAGACAGAAGTACAGATTACAGTGTGACCAGTGTGACTGCACAGAGAGGACAGATTCTCTCTGGCCTGGACTCTTGAGGAAAAAATAGGCAAGAATTCCTAGAGGAGGTGGATTTAGATGAATTTTGAAGGATAGAAATTATTGATGCTTTGAAATCTATAAAAGTGTTTGGTGGGGGCCGAGTGAGCAAAAAACATGAAGCAGGGGTGCCTGGGTGGCTTAGTCAGTTGAGTGTCTGACTTTGGCTCAGGTCATGATCTTGTGGTTCACAAGTTTCAGCCCGCGTCTGGCTCTCTGCTGTCAGCACATTGCTTGCTCTGGATCTTCTGTCCCTCTCTCTCTCTGCACCTCTCCCGCTCGTGCTCTCCGTCTCTCTCAAAAATAAATAAACAGTAAAAAACTCCCATGAAACAACAAGGAACATTCAGAAACTTTAAGCAGGCAAGATTTAGAGAGAGGCGGGTGGACCGGTGGGCAGCAGGAGGTTGATGGGCTAGGGCTGATGGAACAAAAATGACCTTGAATGCCAAGCTAAGGATCTTACCTGATAGGCCTTGGAAAGCCATGGAAAGATTTTTATTCTATTTATTTATGTGTTTGTTTGTTTATATATTTATTATTGAGACAGTGCAAGTGGGGGAGGGACAGAGAGAGGGGGATAGAGGATCAGAAGTGGGCTCTGCACTGACAGCAATGAGCCCGCTGTGGGGCTCAAACTCAGGAACTGCGAGATGGTGACCTGAGCGAAAGTTGGATACTCAACTGACTGAGCCACTCAGGCACTCCAAATGAAAAGATTTTTAGGTGAAGGATGATATCATCAAAGTGACATTTGTGTGTATTTTCATTTAAGTTACCAATGTAAGTAAAATGTTAGAAAGTGAAAATTTAACACTATTTTTCATGTACATTACTGGAAAAGATTTTTTAAAGCATTTATAGTTATAAATTTAAAAGAAAAAACCAGTTTGCAATTAATGAATGCAATTAATTATTTATTTATTTAAAAATTTCTTTTTATGTTTTTTATTTATTTTTGAGAGACAGAGAGAGACAGCGTGAGCAGGAGAGGGGAGGGTCAGAGAGAGAGAGGGATATACAGAATCTGAAGATAGCCTCCAGGCTCTGAGCTAGCTGTCAGCACAGAGCCTGAAGCGGGGCTCAAACCCATGAACCGTGAGATCATGATCTGAGCCGAAGTCGGCCACTTAACCGACTGAGCCACCCAGGTGCCCCTGAATGTAATTTCGTAATTAAATTTTTTATTTGGAGGTAATTATAGATTCACATGCAATTATAAGAAATAATATAGAGAGATCCCATGTACTCTTTACCTAATTTCCTCCACAATTGCACAACCAGGATATTAACATGGATACAGTTAAAATAAAGAACATTTCCACCACCACAAGAATCCCTCGTGTTGACCTTTAATAATCGTATGCTTCTTCTCGACTCACTCCTTAATCCCTGAACATTTATCCTTTTTTTCCTTTTTTGGGTGGTGTTTTGAATGTCAAGTATGAGAATTCTTTGCCTGGTACCACCTCCGATTAAAAAACGGGCAGAGGACCTGAACAGATATTTTTCCAAAGAAGACAGATGCCCAACAGACATATGAAAAGATGCTTAACATCACTAATCTTCAGGGAAATGCAAATCAAAACGACAATAACATATCACCTCACACCAGTCACAATGGCTGTTTCCAAAAAGACAAGAAATAACAAGTATTGCCACTTTCTGTTTTTATATACTTTTATTCATTTTGGGCATGTTTGTAATTTTTCGCTGCAGCACTGTACCGTGGCTGTGCCTTGAAGTCTTTGTCAGGCAGCTCTACCAGCTCTTTCATCCGAATATTGGCTCTACTATTTGTTTTCTTCGTTCAGTCTGAGATCTTCCTGGTTGGTGAGATGATAAATGATTTCCAAGGAAAACTTGAGCATTTTCCTGTTGTGTTCTGAGACTTTACATTTTATTTCAATCTTCTGTTTTTGCTGGCTTTTTGGGGAGGTATCACATCATTACTATAAGGTGGAGGTAGAAGTCTAGGTTGCCCACCTGTCTTTTGTTGAGCAGCGACCCCTGAGGGGGAAGCTCTTTGTTCCTGCCAGGTGGAGGTGGGAGTTCCAGCCCCCCAGGTGGTCTCTACTGACACTCCAGTAAGGGTGGCTTGGTTACTGCTGGGTGATGGCAAAGGTCTTATTCTCCACTAGACCTCCTTCCAGAGGGAAGGAGAGGGGCTCCTTGTATCTGTTGGATGGGGGTGGAAGGCCAGGCTGTCAGCATGCTCTCTACTGACACCATGGGGTGGGGGGAGCTCATTACTGGCCATTGAGGATGAGAGTCCAGGCACCATACTCGACTTTCTCTGACATCACCTGGTGTGTTGGGAACACCTCAAGATGGTCTCATTGGAGGGAAGTCTAGGCTCCCACTTGGACTTTGCTGGCACGGGTGGGGCCGTGTATAGTTTTGGGGGTGTTTGGCTGGGGTAGAGTGGTTATAGTCTAAAAAACTTCCAGTCCACTAGGCTGCCCCTTTCTTATTCCTTTGGTGAGAGAGACATGGCTTTTGTTGGGGGTTGTTTTGTCTGCCTTTTGGTGCTTCTGAGTTGCTCGGTTGTTTAGCACCAAGTCTGGAATATATGAGGCAAAAAGAAAATCCAGGGCACTGACCGCTCTGTCATTTCTTGGGTTCTGAAGTCTCTAGCCAGTCAGCCTTCCCTCTCTGCCTTTCAGAGTCTTCTTATCTCTACTTTATATATAATGTTCAGGTTTTAGCTGCACATAATGGAAGGAATAGTTATGTCAAAGTATGTCTCCCCTAGGTTCCCTGAAGAAGTATCAAATGGAAACATCTTAAATAAAGTTGAATTTTAATTGGATTTTTTTTGAAATGCAATGAAATATTTAAAAGTATTTTTACAAGAATAAAACGATTTAGAGTTTTCATATTCAACACTCTTAGTTACCAGTAAAAATATTGGTTTCCTGCTTCCCTCCTAGACACAAGTTTAAAGGTAGTATGATGTGTTTAATATTGCAAAATGCTCCTCAGCTGCTCCCTGCATCTGTTGCAAATACTGTGATCGTTTGTGAACACTCTGGAGCCTTAAATTAGAATACAAAGAGAAGGAAGATAAGAAGACACCTGGCATTTACTAGGAAATGACTCCTAGGTATGCAAGAAGTATTTCAGTTTACAACCAAGAGGAAAGATCTGACAGGTTAATTTGTCTCTTCTTTTATACCTAAATGCCTCTATTCCTCAAATTCTCCCCATGGCTCAGGTTTTCACGAAGAAACCCACAAACCTTTGTGGCATTCTGATGCCGCTGCCTTTTTTTTTTTTTTTTTTAAATTATTTTTGGAGGAGGGGGCAAGAGATGTGAAGTCGTTCCTTGGGTCTGAAGGGTGTTAGAATAAGAGTGGACCTTTGGGGTTGTGGGCGGCTCTCTGCCTGTCTTCTGAGCACTGGATCCCAAGTGCCAGAGGTGGTCACGTGATCTAAGTGGTGTGTGTGTGCGCACGCGCTGTGATGTGGGGGAGCCCCCTTAATACATAGCTCCAGGCCAGGGGCCCTCTTGCCTGGAACCGAGGTCAGTATTGTCTTCTACTGGGCAAGTTGGGCTCAGCCTTTTAAGCTCTGTGCCGCTCTCTTCTGTTTCCTCATAATCTAGTGTAAGACTGTTAACAATGTAAATGAGGCAAAACTAAACATTTCCACATTCAATTGAGAATTAATATGAGGTAAACACAGATCAGGAGATGGTGAGCGTTCTGTCTCCGTAATTTATGGCTCCATTTTAATGGCGCCGCGCCACGGTGCCTCTGTATGAAGACACTGGGTGGGCAGAAAGGGATATTTCTCTCTCTGAATTATGGGGGGAAAGAGCTGATTTTTTTTATGGTCAATTTCATTTTTTCTAACTAGAGTCAAATGCCTGATACGATAATTAAAAATACATCAAGTCATCCAGAACAGTAGCAGTTGTGTGTTTGGTTAGATGGCAGGATAATTGCCAACCCTTATCTTCAATTTTCAGACTTAAATCTCTTTCCCATTTAGTTTTAATTGGCTCTAGGCTTCCATCCATCCTTAACTTTGGGCTCATTTGTTGCAATTGTTTTATCTGAGCAAAGTTGCTCTGCAATGAATACAATAAATCTATGGACCTGATTCATCTTTGTTTTTATGGTTAATATTTAAGATTATAAAATCAGACTCTTCAAAATGTGAAATATAGAAGTAAACGTCTCCGCTTCAGAATTGCTTTGTAGATGTTTGCGACGAGGCATTGGCTGTTAGGCATCAGCTTACTGAATCACATTTTCAAAACCTCTCCATGAAAAAACCCCAGGAATTTGTATTTTTCATCCTCCCTGCTCTTAGCTCCTGTTGATTTTTTTCAACGACTCTCATCGCGGCGATTTTTGAAAACGTACGTCTTTTCGCAACGATTCCTTCTCTTTCCCAGATTGCCAATTAAATAGTGGCCTGGTTTGAGGCGACTTTAGCACCTCAGCCTGCATTGCTGATACAGACCTTGGTCCTGCTCACCGACTATCTGAGAGTCAGTTAAAGCCTTTTGGGGGAAACATCTTATTAAGGTTATAAACCCTACCTGCAGAAAAATGCACATAGTTGCATATGGTTTCAGGGGCTTTGAGGACATTCTGCAGTTGTGCCCAGGTTCCCAAGGGTCTCCTAGGACCCAGGTTAAGCCCCTTGGCTTACGCTAGGCGTCTCTAGCCCTTATATTACGAGGTGATGTCAAGACATTACTTAATTATTCACAAGAGCCAGCGTGGCGGTGCTGTTCCAGGGGGCAATGGAGTTCCAAGGTAGCGGAGTCCATTTATTTAGCCATGAATGGAACTGGGGGCTCAAACCTTAATGGACAGTAGGCAGGGAAGGCTACAAATGAGGAAGTGCGCTTATAAGGGGAAATAGAAGACTTCTCCTTTGCTCACTAATGAATTAGAATTAAAGTTATAATTTCATTGGCAAAACAAAGGAAAAAGGATCACCATTTAAAGCGAGTGTCTTCAGGGCAGGCTGGGTCGCTCAGTCAGTTAAGCATCCGACTTCAGCTCAGGTCATGATCCTGCGGTTTGTGAGTTCAAGCCCCGCGTTGGACTCTGTGCTGGCAGCTCAGAGCCTGGAGCCTGCTTCAGATTCTGTGTCTCCTGCTTCCTCTGCCCCTCCCATGCTCATGCTCTGTCTCTCAATAATAAATAAAAATGTTAAATTAAAAAAAATAATAAAGCAAATGTCTTCAAATACTGGCACTTCTAAAGGAGCCAACAGGTTTTGGGTCCATGGCACACCCAGATGGGCTGGGATGTGTAAGGCCAGGGAGGGAGCCACCCTGCTCTGAGCAAGAAGTAGGAAGAATTCCTGGAGGAGAGGGGGCAAGAGCGAAGCTTTGGTGCTGCCCATGAGGGCATGGCCAGTGAAACATCCCTAGAGGGTGTTCAAGAAACGGGGCATCTAGTATCAGATGGTAGGTTGCTTGCTGAGTGGTGAGAAAACGTAACCAATCCCTCATGACCTACAAACCATCAATAAAAATTCTGCTAATGCGCAATGCTTGTAAAAATAATTGCTTTCAGGCAAGAGGATAGGGTTGGGCAGAGAAGGTGCGGAATTACGGAGAGCAGAGAACCAGAATTCAGTGACAGCAGGAAATTGGAGCCAGAGGTGAGAGGAGAATATAGATTCCCTGGCAATTTGCAGAAATCTGCAGGCAGGCGTCTACATCCCCTTAGGATATAAAAAGAGGGTTGGAACCAGGCAGATGTATATTTTAAGGAGCACAGTGACCTTGCTGACCTCTGAGTTAAGGTCATTTGTCTAAAGTGTTTCCCTTTGTAGAGCACCTTTCTAGTCATTGGCATTGTTCTCTTTGATTCTGGGGATGGAGGGGTGGAGGGTGGGGGTGGGGGACATGGGCATTTGCAGGGCGGGCAGGGGAGGCTGGCAAGTGCCCAGAGACAGAGCCACCAAGGGGTGCAAGAACTCTTTTAGTAAACTCTGTGGAGGTGGGGCCGGGTTATTTGAGAAGCATTTGCAAAGGTTCAGTTCAACATTTCCAGTTCAGCCAGATCTGGTTCCCCCGTGGACGCTGGAGGCCTGGAGGCGTCGCTCTACTCTTTCCTGGCAGACAGGTCATCCCCTAAGAACAGGCTGACCTGAGTTGACCCCTGTCTCTTGTGCTAGGGGAGGCGGAGAGGTGGGGCAGGCTGTGGCTACTCCTTTCTTCTCTCCATTGTGGGCTGACACAATTAGGTTCTGGGAAACATTTGGGGTGTGCCGACTGGTACTGCCTCAGATGAAAATAAAAGGGGTACACCCAACTCCCTTGCTTATGAGAGTGCCTCGTGCATGTCTTGTCTCTGCGCAGGAATTCCTTCCTGAGGAAATCTTCAGTGCTCACTGAATGGACTCTGTGGGAAGGTGGGAGGATCAAGGAAGGAGGAGCAGGGAGAGAGGAGGAGGAGCTGGAGGTAGAAGGAAAGGGAGAGGGAGGGGGAGAAGAGGAGGTAGAAGAGAAGAAGGGAGAGGGGAGGAGGGAGGCGTGGGGGGTGAAGGGAGAGGTAGAAGGGAAGGGGGAATGGAGGAGAGGGGTAGAAGGGGAGGAAGAGGGAGGGGGGAGAAAAGGAGGTAGAAGGGAAGAAGGGAGAGGGAGGAAAAGGGGTAACGAGGAAGGGGGAGGGGAGGCGGGAGGAAGGGGAGCAGGCCACAATGATGCAGGGCCATAAAAGGTGGAGTCAGGGATGAAGGGCCTGGAGATAAGGTTGACTGGCTGACTTACTCCATTAGGTCACACTGACCATGCGTTCTAACCCTTTTCTCCAAGAATTTTATGCAACATGGTCTCTGGAAACATGTGATGTGTCCCTCTGCCAGGAATGTTCTCTCTCACCTCAGTTTGTACTCAAATGTCACCCAGTTCTGACCACCTTATTAAACGCGCGATGGCCCTTCTTCCTAATATTCCGGATCTCCCTTGCCTTGTTCCACGTTTTCTTTCTAAATCACTTTTGTCTTCTCACCATACTGTATAATTGAGTTACTTGCCATGTTTTTATTATTTAGTATTTATTTTCACCTGCTGGAATACCTGTGCCTGAGGGCAGGAATCACCGATGTGTCTCAAACACCTGGAACACAGCCTGCTGAATGAATTACTGGATTACGGCAGATGTCACCCTGTCCCTGTCCCTTCCCATGGCATGCCTTTCCGGGCCTCATGTGGGCTGAGCTTTCCTCTGCCTCTTTACCCTCGGCATTGTATCTGGGAGGACTCGTCAGGCCCTCCTAGCCAACTTGGGTGTAGGAGGACCCTCCTTCTGGAGGTGTCTGTCGGAAGAGCCGTGTAGCCTAGTAGGAGCGGGGACATTCTGCTCATTGTTTTCAGGAGCCTAATTATTGCAGCTTTGAGATCACTTAGCTAAGACCCTTAGTTCTTGAGAGAAGGGTTTGCTTTTGGGTCAGAGATCTAATTCTAGTCTTCCAAATATGATCTAAATTTCATCCACCTGTCTAGTTCTACTTGTCTTTCAAGACGCTTTCCAGGTAACAGCAGGCATCACGATTACTATCCAGCGTCCTGGTGGGAGCCTCTAACTTGTGTGTCTCAAGAATCCTGTTCCCCTGTGTGTTTCCGAAAATGACCGGAGCGCTCTCATGTCCTGCAGTTCATCTTGGCTTCGTGCAGCTCCACTTGACTTAGACTTGCTCTGCTGATCATGTCACTTCTCTAGAGCTTCCTGTGCTCTAGTCCTCAAAACAAGAACACGGCCTAGACTGTGTAGCGCTCTAGGGACTAGATAAACTTCCCCAAGGACCTGATGGTACCACAAGAAAATTATAACCCATAAAAGAGGAGCTTATACTCCATATCAAACATCATTGCTTCTAGAGTCCATTGACCTTGCTTCTTCATGGTGGGAGTGTCCTTATTTGGCCACCTCTCTCCTTAGACCCAACCTGCTGCGTGTTCTGGGACTCTGCAAGGGCTTTCCCTCCTCAGGTTCCTTTCCCTGAACTCAAGCCCCAAACCACGACTCTGATGTCAACCGAACAGCGCCACTCGCGTTTTGTCTGTTACTCCTAAAAGTCAATTTTGTACCCAACACGGAGTTTTGGGGACACAGGTGTCTCCCCTGCCTGGCACGCTCTTCCTGTAGATCTCCATGGGCCCAGCACCTTCTTGTCATTTAAGTCTTCGCTCAAGTGACACCTCCATGGAGAAGCTGCCCTGAGCTCTCTGTCTAAATGAACTTGTACTCTCTCCACTACCACCTTGGTATACTTTCTTCTCAGGCCTCATCGTTGTTGGAAAAAATCTAGTTTATCACTGGTTTGCAGCTGGTTTCTGATCCCCCCAGTCCGTGCCTCTTTTTACGTCCCCATCATGAAATAGAATGTAAGCTCCCGAAACCTGGAACTCTCACCTGCTCTGTTCACCCTTTTGGCTCCAGGACCTAGAAGATTATCGCCTGGAACCCAACAGGTGTTCAGTAAATATTTGTTGAATGGATGGATGGCCAGACCCCTTCCAATGGGCCTCATCTTTCGTATTTCCTGATTTTTCAAGAAAATCAGAAATTCATATACAATTTAAAAAATTAAAAATACTGGGGCTCCTGGGTGGCTCAGTCAGTTTAAGCGTCCGACTTCAGCTCAGGTCATTATCTCACGGTTTGTGGGTTCGAGGTCCACATCAGGCTCTGTGCTGAACATTTGCTCAGAGCCTGGAGCCTGCTTTGGATTCTGTGTCTCCTTCTCTCTCTGCCCCTCCTCTGCTCAAGCTCTGCCTCACTCTATCAAAAATAAATAAGTATAAAAACATTTTAAAAAATTAAAAATTAAAAATACTGTGGTAGTCATATCATGTCTGAGGGATTATGTGTCCTGCCACCTTCCAGTCTGAGGTCGTGGCCTAAAGCTTGTGCAGATAGCATGTGGGGTTTCTTGGGGGCTAGGACCGTGGAGGGGAAGAGGTGAGAGGAGAGAGGGAGAGATTCCTTTTCTCTGGGAAGGCAGCAGTAGTCAGGGAGCCCCACAAAGAGTGGGACCCCTGCTCCACTCCCTGACAGTGTCTCTGGGGAGCTGGCCAGTTTTTGGAGGGGATGGCACACCTAGTGGGGCAAGACCCCAGGCCCCAGGGGAAAGAGCTCTCAGTCTCCCTCTTTCAGTCACAGAAAGGTCAGGTGTCACGGAGGTCTTAGAGGATACAGTCATTAACCAGTGTGGGCTGAGGGCTCTCTCAAATATTGAGGCAGCAGAAACATCTTGGGGCCCTTTGCACAATTCTAGGGATGGGGTGGTGGCAGTGGTGGTGGCTACAGTGGTGAGGGTTGAGCTCTGACATTTCTCACACAACCATGTTTGTGGACGAATATTCTTCTCTCCGTTACTTGACATTTTGTTTTCGTCAAAGTAAGGGAGACAGCTGGGGAGGGCGTTGGGGAAAGGATAACACCAGACCTCCTGCCAGCACAGGCCCCTCATCCTAAGGTTCCCAGGGACTGTCTCGGGGGCCTCCTTGTCACCCTCTGACAGCATCCTCCCAGATGTGTCTCTTGGCTTCAGCCCCTGGACCCCCACCCAGTGTGAGGGTCAAGCTGCCCCCCCCCCCAGCTGCATTCCCTAGGAATCTGCAGCCACAGCATTTGCCACATGCATTCCAGCAGCAGTGGTGAGGGTAAGGCATCAGAGGTCTCTTATGATCCGGAGGAGGGACAATCCATGCCAAGTTTACGGGATCCGAGACTCTGTCCTCAACACCACCGGGTTGGGAAGGGAAATTCCGAGGCTCTGCTGGCTCGGTCCTTTTTTGGAAGAGAGCAAAACCCTTCCTGACTCTTCATGCCCTGAACTCCCATCTCCGCCCTGAGCCTTCCTCCCTCATGCCCTCCCTAGAGAATGAGCTGCAGAGAAGGAAGCGAGCTGGCTCAAGCTGGAAAGCAGGATAAGACTTTTGTGCAGGGAATTTCCCACGAAGTGGAGCCCACAGCTAGAGGTGGTGTAGCAGGGTTGCTTTCTGCCTGGGTCTAAACGGGCAGGTGCGCCCCTGCCTCACACGGTCTCTGTCCCCCACCCCACAGACATCGCAGCCACCTGGATGGAGTCAAGGCTGCAGGATTTCCCGTGGCCACAGGATTGTGTTATGCTGGAATGTTTCCTTCACAAAGAGGTGCGTGCACACAGCACAAGTTAAAGCTCTCAGGTGTCTCTGAGGACTGGCAAGATGTAAAAGACATCATCTGCTTGGGCAATGGAGGAAAAATATTCCCAGGCTGACTCATGCCTGTGCCTTCCTTTACAACGCAGTCCTCGCATACCACCCACTTGTCTTGGACAAGTAAAGGAGAGAGAGGAGCCCAGAGGCCAGGTTTGGGAGTGGGCTGGCCAGGAAATGAGATTTGGAGGGCCCTCCTTATTGAGGGTACCACTATAACTGCCTCAGGGGGGCTTGAGGCCTGGTCTTGTCAATCAATACTTATAACATAGGGGGCACTGTACCCACCACAGGAATCCAGACATGTCTGGGCATCTCTGGAAAATCGGTCCAGTGATCCAGGGACTGGAAATGGGAGCCAAGCACCACAATTTTGACCTGGTAACAGGGTTTTATGCTTCTGAAAGGAGGGAGTGATGATAGGGGCCCAGCATCTGTCATGCAAATCTGTCCCGGCCTCGGCCCACCTGCCTTAGGGAGTCGGGGAATTAGCCAGAAGAGCAAATGAAAAGAGTTCATGTGAATTGCGCAAGATGTTGGGCAGGAACACTCCTGCTTCAGGAGTTCTGAGGAACTTTGTAACACCATATGGGGAGGGGAAGCATTCCCTTCCATATCTGGCAGTAGGTTACTGAGGGTCTGGTGGGACGTGGAGGATGTCATGGGAAGTGCTCTGCAGGACCACGTGATAGCTGATCCAGAGGTCGGTAAAGCCCAGGCAAGAGAGAGTTGGTGGAACTTATCTGGGTGGGCATCTGGGATCCTACCTCGACAGGATTACAACGGCCCCAATCATCAGTTTCACCTTGCGCTCACACGCCCGGATAGACTGCAGAAATTTCCGCGTACATGTTCTTATTTGCTCCTTAGAACTCCCACCAGCAGAAGCAAGTACAGCAATTCTCCCCAGTATCAGGAGAGGCTGGATTGGCAACCTGAAGGCTGTTCAGCTCTGTCCCTCCAGGGTCCTTAGGAGATGTCTGAGGACCCACGGTGGGCTTACTCTCTAGGTAGATACACTTTAGAAGCTGTGAAGTCAAGATAGGCGCATGGCTGGGGGGCCTCTGTTCTGCTCAGGACACAAAACAGTAAAAATGGAAAGAAAATAGTATCTTTATTACTGATAGGTCCTAAGTTGGACAATGCACCTTATGGTGAAAAAACAAACTGAGCGCATAGAATTGGGCAGACTGGCCTCACCTGTTACAGACATAGCTGGATGTTTTTCCAGGTAAGACTAAGAGCAGAAAAAGGCAGGGGGGAGGGATTAGAAGATGAGAAAGGGGCTGGGAAACTTGGTCTGGTTTCTTTCTGTAACTCACCAACCAGGTGAGTGAGGGGTGCAGAGGGCCAGGAGTGTCACACTGATGGATGGCCTTCCATGTGGAAGAAACATCAAGGGCTTGGGAAAAAATGTTCCTCTATGAATAACTAAACTGGATTAACAGGCAACTTTCAATATCAGGATATTAATTCTTGCATCAGTTAGCACTTCATAACCATCTAGGATCTGAGGACCATTGCCTGAGCCATGGTGTTTCTTAAATTTTTTTTTCTTTTGGTATTGCAAATAGAAAAGAATGACTCAGTTCTTCATTCAATAAGTAGTACACAAGTATCTGCTATATGCTAGGCTCTGTATTGTGAGGGATACAGAGGGGAGTGACATGTGATATTTGCTTTCTGGGAGCTCAGGTTTAAGTGGAGGGAGGCAAAGCATGATACGAGGAGTACAATTAAGAAGATATAAGCCAAGTGCTATTGTGATCCAAGGTAGGATTAATTCTGACTTGAGGTCTGAAGAAAGGCTCTATGGAAAAGGAGACATCGAAATTGCACCTTAAAGAATGGATAGAATTCTGATGAGCAGAGGTGAAGGAAAGGGATCTTCCTGTTTTGTATTTGAGGACGGTTGATAAGTCTGATCTTGTTGGAGTTCTGGATGTTCTGGATGTGTGTGTGTCAGTCACAACTTTACCTGTTCACCTCTAGTTCAACAGTGAGTTCTACTTGCGCTGGAGGCTTTTCTGTTTCCTGTCTCCCTCTGGTCAGGAGATTCGTTGAGAACAGAACTGGGGTGATCATCTATGTGTCCCCCTCAGCCTTCAGCCCCAAGCTCTGGCCATGTGAAGGCAGTAGTTAAATATCTGTGACAACAAAGTCGCCCCAGGAGGACAGGCTGCGGCATGCAAATCACACAAGAGAAGGTCTAACTGTTGCTCTGTGAGGATGCTAGCTGGTCCCTGAAGTGAAACTCTTTGTGAAGGACACGTGTGGGACTGAAAAACCTGTGTGGGAAATCCCTGCCTGACATCTCTGAGTGGTCACCTCATGGGGCCCCTGAACTGTTGAGGCAGCCCTGACACATCCTGTCCTATCCTGAGTGGGGGAAGCTCTCTTCAGGTCAGAAGACAGGCTGGCCAGTAGTCCTGCTGAAGGGATGGATGCTGGGCTCTAGCTTCTCACTGGCCTAACAGTCACCACCTATGGCCATCCATAGGGGCCACAAAAGCACCCGGAAGTCATCACTGGTTATAAGTTCCTGGGGTCACCCCCAGGGGCATTTGTCTGTCAGGATGAGGGGTGTGGACTAAAAATTCTCTTCTTTCTATTTGATTTACTTTTTTGGGGGGGGGGAAGAAAGCAATATATGCTCATTGTAGAAAATTTGAAAATAAATACAAATGAAAAGGTAAATGAAAGCACCCATTTCCTGTCAGTAAAGATAGCGGGTGCCAAATTTTTGTGCTTGTAGCTCCGTATGTTCCAACCATATGTGTAAAGTATACATGGACATGCCTCACCACATATATGGTATGTGGCGCACTGTACCATGTGTTATGTCCATTACGAAATACATGGGGCTTTTTATTTCCTCAGTTAATCACTAGGGTCCTCATCTGTTCTTATTTTCCAGAAGTACAGGATCACATCTTGAGGCTCTTTTCTCTTTGTTGTCCGTGAAGACCAAGGGCTCACTCAGTCCAAAGGGATCCAGCGATGCTTTCAAGATGGGAGGTGGTAAGGAGGGTCTGATCTGTCCTGTGCTGCTTGTTTGTCTCACTGCCACATGGCCCTGCTGTTGAAAATGATTTGCCAATGCTGTGACGTCTCCATGGGTCTAGACTGTTAGCACTACTGTCGAGGAACCTCAAGCTTGCGCTCCAAAGTCACAGCGGTCTAAGTTCACATTCTCCTCTCGAGGGTCATTCCCAAGTGCTAGCATGGCTCTGAGGCTGTGCTGTGAGACTCCTTCTGCCTCAGCCACATGCTCTCCCAGAGCTGGTCCAGCCCAGTAAACCTTGGGCTCCAGCAGGAGCCCAAGTCCTCAGCATGCTGTCCCTTGGCCTTTGTTGTCTTTGGGGACTTGGAGTCTTCTTCTGCCAAAGAAACATGATGAGGGCTACTGTTGTTTCCCTCATTTTAAATCTTGGGGGGGAAAGGTGTGGGGGCCTAGGTTATTTCCCAGAAGACACTGGGTTTCTTATGCAAATTGGTCCTCCTCTTTCTCAGAAACTAGTTCTGCATATGAAGGAATATTGGTCAGGCTACAAAAAGTTTAATTACATGTTCTCCAAGGAGCATGTCCTTGGAGATCTCTTCCAAGATGGCAGATGGGACAAATTCACTGGGTAGCTGTATGACTGATTGGAGAGTTACGCAATCTGTCTACCTAGGCAGAGAAGCAAGAGTCATCTCTGGCATATGGTTACATGAAGCTTCCCTTTGGGATAAAGTAGTATCCACTCGTCTCCTCACTTTAGAGCTATACTGGTGATTTGGGTGTCTCTGCTCTCAGGGAGCAGGCACGCAATGCCAAGCATCACCTCACAGGGCATTGATGAAGTACCCAGCCAGTTCTTTCAGTCATCAGTTTAAAAAATGGAAATGCTTCCAAATCTCAGAGCTGAGGAGCTCGATCTGAATAATGATTGTGTGTGTATAATTGAGGGACTGTCCCTTCAAAACACAGTCTTATCACTTCTTACCACTGAGGTGCAGGGCACTATCATTGCTCTTTCAGACAATCACAGGAACCTTCCAACAGTTCCTCTGCCTCTGCACTTTCCCCTCCAGAGTCTATTTGTCATACAGCAGGCCAGCATGAGCCGCTCAGAGCCAATGCCTTCCCACAGCACGCTAGAATAAAATCCACCCTCCCCTCTGTGGTATGAAGACCTCCACCAGGTTACTCGTGCACCTCTCCAATATCCTTCCCTTCCTCACTCCAGCCACACTGCCCGCTTGCTCTGTCTCGAGTAGCCCAAGGCTGTTTCTTCCTTGGGGCTTTTACACATGCTTTCCCCTCCTCCTGGAACATTCTTCCGCTATTGCTCCACACAGTTCCCTCTCCTGATTTACTCAAGTCTTTGCTCAAAAGCCACTTCTTCAGAGAGGACCTTAAAAATAGACACTGCTCCCTGACACACCCTATCTTCTCACCATCATGCTCCACCCCGGGCTCACACTTTGTTTTTCGCCATAATTCTTACTATTACCATCCCCATCCTCACCCCCATTTTATGTTTTATTGAATTATTTCCTTATTTGGTGCCTGTCTTCCTGGCATTAGAGTTGAACTTCCTTGAGAGCAGGGCTAAGTCTACCTTTTTTTTGTCGTGGAATCCACTGGGCCTAGAACAGTTGCCTGACACACAGTAAGATGCTTCAGGAACATGTCTTGCATGAATGAATGTATGAGGCCATTTCTCAAATTTAAGGAAACGGAACATAAGTAGCGAAATGGCTTTCTTTGAACTGAAATCAGTAGTCTCCCCATCATAGGGTATTTCTTGGCTACTTTCTGAAGTTCTTAGCTGTCTCCATGTAGAGGACATTAAGCATAGGTACACAGACATACACACATACGTTGTAGCAGTGAAATGGATAGACAAAAACATAATTAGATTTTTTTCCCTGAAATTCGAAACCATGGTTTGAAGCAGTTTTCAGGCAGAATCTGTTCTACCTTTGGATACTTCTTCTGGTCCTACAAAGGGCTGTGTCATTTTTGGCCATTGCTTAGGTAGATTTTTCATGGAGGAATTTGTCTGTGAGAAAGCAGGTTGGTGTCTGAGCGACCCACCTTCCTTAGGGGAGCCTCTGAAAGGCCTCTAACCTTCTAGGTTTAAAAATGCTGATGATAAAGGGGCGCCTGGGTGGCTCAGTCAGTTGAGTGTCTGACTTCAGCTCAGGTCATGATCTCGCACTCGTGGGTTCGAGCCCCATGTCGGGCTCTGTACTGACAGCTCAGAGCCTGGAGCCTGCTTAGGATTCTGTGTCTCCCTCTATCTCTGCCCCTCCCTGCTCATGCTTTGTCTCTCTCTCTCTCTCTCTCTCTCAAAAATAAATAAACATTAAAAATTGTTTTTAAATGGAAATGACAAGGAATTTAGTTAGGGTTTGGCCAGATAGTTCTGTTCCATGTGCAGTTGGCTGGGGTCATCTACTCATCTGCATTCAGCTGGTGCCTAAAATAGACTAGAAGGTCCAAGAAGGCTTTGTTCATATGCCTGGTTCCTTGATGCTCCTCTGTGGGGCTTTTATCTCTCTCCACATAGTGAACGGGTTTCCTCATACCATGGTGGTCCCAAGCTAGTTGAACTTTTGCATGACAGCTGGTTTCCAAGAAGGGGCAGCTGTCCAGATACTGAGTTGTAATCTTGACTCAATTATTTATTAGCTTGTGACACTGGGAAATTGTTTTTAATTCTTTAAACCTAAACTTCCTCATCTGTGAGATTGGGGAGAATAAGACTTGTCTTAGAATGTGGTTGTGAGGGTTTAAGGTGACATATGTGTAACTGGAAGATAGAATCCCAGAACATCAGGACCACAAGTTTACAAGGATCAGGGAGAATAAATCTCCCCTTCCTTTCCACTTACAAGAGCTACTTATGGGAGTGGGATCGCTGAGCAGATGTATGATCTGGAGCACGTGCAAGAAAATTTGCCAGGTTCAAAGCTTCTGATGACTCTGTGTTATTTGGGGTGGAGTCCAGAGTAGAAACTCACATGAAAGTGGCCTTTGTGGTTTCTGAAGGCAAAGTGCAGGGGAATGACGTGAGACCAACAGGAACTGGAAAGTGCCCTGCATTGTAAATTAACAGAAAATGTCTGTTTTTTGGCCTGGTACTCATAGGACAGAGAGGATGAGGGAAAGCTCAGAATGGAAGGTTGAGAGCCTGGAAACATGGCGGCTGTAGGACAGGATCAAGATGGGGTTAGCAGCGATGCCATCCGGCCTGATGTGTAATGTTCAACTTTGGTCTATTTCCTTTTCTTTAATTGCCTCCATTAGCACTAAACCTTCAGGAAAAGCTTAATGTTGGTGCTATGTGGAGGCCTAAGGGGGAGGAGCCCTGGCTACTTCTCCATGGAAAGTGAGAAGGGACAGCATCTCAGAAGAATGGTGAGAGGAATGAGTTGACATTAGGAGTTTGAAGAACATTCACGCCCACCTTGGAAATCCTGGAAAGGATATTAGACTTCTCTAATTTATTATGTTAGGTAGGGGCTCCAATTATTTCACTGGGGGAGGCTGATCCCAGGAGGCAGGTAGAGTTGGTAATATTCTGGGGATGTACATAAAGAAAATTGACCCACATCTGACTTACCTTAAGTGGAGACCTCTCCTACTCAGAGCTCAAGTGACGTGCTAAGGGAAATAAAGCAACTGGAATTCAGATTGAGATTTGTCTGAGTTTAAAGTCTTCACTTTTTACACAGTTCCACATTTCCTTCAAATACTACATACTTGCTACTAAATCTTTTTAGAATAACAGAGCTAAAGAAAAGACCTGGCGGCAGCTTGTGGCCAAGTTAAATGATGACTCACCCTAGGTCACCCAAGGCAAGGCAGAGACATTCTTAGAGCCGGCTGAGGACTGCCCAAGTACACTTTCTCTTGATTATTTTGAGGTCAAGACTCCAAGGATTAGCAGGCTCTAAAGTCTTTCTCTGTTCCAGCTATTTTAAAATCTTGTTTATATGCTAATGGTACTCCACCCTCAGCTGGCCTTCTATCATCTGTCAAGTAAATAGTGACCATAATGAGAAAAGAAACCAGAAATGCAAATGAAGAAAGACAAAGAGTGTGAGTTAGAAGGAGCAAGCTTAGCAGCAACATATATTTCCTGCTCTGAGCCACATTGTCTCATATCTAAACCCACACCTTTATTTTTTATTTGCTCTGGCATCAGACAGTTTCCTTGCATTAGTAATGATATTGTTAATGTTTTATAGAGTATAGAAGTCTTGGCCACATTGAAAACTCCCTTAATAGATGGAGGAATCTTAGACTTATTGAAATGTATACTGGGTTTGAGTCAGGCTGCCATCTATTCCTATCAAGGACCTGAGAATTCTTTGGGGTGTGTTGATGACATCTGCCCCCCCTTCTTTTGTTGACTTCTACATCCCCAAAGAGGTTTCAGAAGACCCCCTCAACCTCCTCTTTAAAACTGAGATCAGAATCTCCTTAAAGTCTCAATTTCCCCTACAGTTTCCACCAATAGAGACTGGTCATTCTTCTATATCCCATGCAGTATCCTTCCTGGAAAAAGGTTGCTGTTCTCCTGATCTCACATCCACCTCCAGACAATCCTCATCAACCTTCAGGTAGAAGCTCTTTTCCCTTCCAGGTCATACCACCCACTTATACTATGTTCTTTGCCTTCAGGTCACTGACATCTGCTTATTTTCTGGTTAGTTTCCTTCCTCCTCCAATGATTTCAGGATGGTTGCCAGTCATTATTCCCATTTATGTCAGACACAGTCTTAAGATATTGCAGCACTTGTTAGACATCTAGTCCAGAAACCCAGTGTCCTAACTCCTGTACATTGTTAACTCCAATGCTCTTCATGTCTCTCCTCTTCAATCAACCTTGTGTCGGCAACACTGTAGTATGCTTTTCTCTAGTCACATGTCCTGTTCTCACATGATATCTCCCATTAAACTTGGACTTCATAAGTGTGTCCTGTTTCTTGATCACATCATTTTCTCACTGTTTACCTGAGTCTTTATGACTCCCCTTTTTTCTACACAATGAAGATCGTGTGAGTTATACTGAGATCTGAACCACTCTTTCATGAGCATCTTTGCTTCCTTTCCATCCTTCATCCTTCTATCTTGTCACCCACAAACTCCCAACCTAGAACCAAGGGTACTATGACTCTCTAACTCCTTTGTTCTTGTGCCTGAGTAAGGGGATATACTAGGAAAATAGTCAAATGTTGGTTGGCATGTTGAAAAGTTCATGGGCTTTCATCTCAGCCTGTCCCTTAGTGCTACTTCTCAATCTTTTGTCTTGAATCAACTCTTTTTCTCATTTCCTTCAATGATTTCCAAATCCTATCTATTCCTTCAAATTTCACACTCAACTTTGTTCTCTAACTTTCAGAAGATAGTCAAGAAAAACAAAAAATTAAGCACAATTTCTATCTCTGGATATTAACTTTTCTGCATTTATCTCTGCTGTGGCAGACCCTTTTGGTGGCAGACACTTTTTTGTTTGGTTGCTTGCCCAACAGCCATGCTCACCCATTCTTTCTTGATAACAAAACCCTGATTTAGTTTAGGTATTTGATGGCCATGTTCTTGATGGGAGGCTGAGCTCTTATTTAGCCCAAGTGGATGAACCATAATTATTCTAACCCAATTTTGACTATTTCATTTCCTTTTTCAGTTTTGGTTTATCCATGTGAAAAATTCTGGCCATTGAATGGAAGTCTGTTGAGGGGCTCCTGCGAAAGTTTTTCTCCCTCTCGAAATGGAGCCCAAGGAACAGTTTTTTTTCTCCTGGCCTTTGACTATTGTTCCATATGTAGTCTGGAGATATTGCAGTAATCTTCTGACCATGACGGGAGTTAGCAGGCGTGTTGAGGGTGCCAATACAGAAATCTGGAAAGAACTTGGGTCCTTGATGGTATTGTTAAGCACTGAATTAGCTAACCCTTCCTGTAAGCATCCCACTCCTTAACTTCTTAATAGTAAAACAATAATGTTTTCTTACTGTTTAAGCTTCTTTTGATTGTATGTTCTGTTGTTTGCAGCCAAAAGCATTCCAGATATTATACTAACCCTTCTGGTCCTGCAAGGTTCTCTTCTCATTTCAAGGTCAATCTCTCCACCTGTGCTCTAGATCCTGTTGCTTATTGCCTTTTCTGGAACTTTGTCACCTCACTTAACACTCTCCATTCTGTAACTTCTACTTCTCCCCTTTTAAGTCTATCAACTTGCTCAAGTTGCCCCCAGTGTTAAAATCTTTCCTTGGATCCACTTCTTCCCCTAGCTCTCAACAAATCTCTTTTCTCTTCTCATGAAAACTCTTTATTTCTTTTTTTATAATTTGAGAAAGAGACAGAGAGACAGAGAGCATGAGCAAGAAGGGGAGGGGTGCAGAGGGAGAGAGAGAGAGAGAAAGACAGAGAGACAGGATTTTAAGCAGATTCCATGCTCAGTGTGGAGCCTGATGCAGGGCTTGATCCTACAACCCTAGGATCATGACCTGAGCTGAAATCAAGAGTCAGATGCTCAACAAACTGAGCCACTGAGGCACCTCATGCAAACTCTTTAGAGTGGGTTGTACTTTCTGTCTCTACTTCTTCATTTTCCATTTCTTTTCATGTCATTCAACTTGGCTTTTGGCTCCATCATTTCCATTCAGATGGCCTAGTTGAAATTACCAATGATTTCTCAACCATCATATCCAATGGGATGTTTAAGATCTCACATTTTGCTGTACTTCTGTGCACCTGATGCAGGCTATTGAATCTCTTTACTATTTTGGCTTTCATATAGCCTCACTTTCCTGGTTCTTTTTTATGACTCTTCTAGATCTCTTGTGGATGGAAAATCTTCTCTCCTCTTGCCTCTTACATTTTGGTGTTCCTTAAGGTTACACCAATAGTTCAGCTCTTTTCTCATTCTACATATTCTCTCTGGGTCCAATATTATGATTTAAATCATCAACTTTCTGCTGTTAACTCCCAAATCTTGACCCCCTGCCTGACCTTCAGATCTTTCTGTTGATGACTTGCTGGAAATCTACACTAGGATGCCACTTAGCCCCCTCAAACCTAACATGGCTATGCTGAACTCAAACTTCCTTCGTCTTGTATTCTCTATCTAGATTGGTGGCCCCATCATATACTAATCAATTAAGATATTTGAGGGTCATCCTGAACATCTTCCATTTTTTCCTTCTCCTCATTTAATCTACTGCCAAATATGGTTGATTTTGCCCCCCACATGGCTTTCAGTCTTATTCCTGCCTCTCCATCCCTATAGCTATTCTCCCAGTTCAGGCCCCTATCACCCCTCTTGTAACCACCACAATGACTTCCTGATGGCCCTCCCTACCTCCATTGCATATCTCCTCCAATTCATCTTCCACATAGCTGGTAGAGAATTGTATCTTTAGAAATAAGTTTGGCTATGATATGCCATTGATTGAATTCTGTTTATAGCTCCCCAGTTTCTATTTACAGGGTGAAGTGCACATTCCTTAACTTGGTGTACAAGGTTCTTCATGAGTGACCCCTACTGCCCTGCTGGCTTCTCTAGGTTCTCTCCCAGCATCCACCTCACAATTTATTCTCCAGCAACAGAATGTTCCTTTTGTTCTATATGCATGCCTGTTATTTCTCAAAACACACACACACACACACACACACACACACACACACACACACACCTTTTCCTAGCTAATTTTCTAAGTTGGATGCCATTTCTTAATTCTGCTACAAGATGCTGCCATATCTACCACTATAGTTTACCACATTGCATTGGAATTTTCTGTTTTACAGCTGTCAAGAGCAGTCTTGTTAATATCTGGGCTTCCAGAAACCAGCCTATAGTAGGGATTCCTGGCACATAGTACAGGTTCCTTAATATTTCTTGAGTGAATAAATGGATGAATAAACATATTCACTCGGGAGTTCAGTCTCCTGAATCTGTTTGCGTAGATTCCCTCTGTAGCTTTGACTCAGAACTTGAGGAGTGAACTTACAACTGTGCCTATAGATACCTCTGAGACCACCTTGTCACTGTTCCCATATTTCACATCATATTGTAATTCTCAAATTGTTTTGTCACTCCTCTGGTGTTGGAATAATAGGAGGATTTCTCCATGGATATACATGTAGGAAAGAGTAAAACCAACTTATGATTCTGTAATTATGTGCATAAAATTAACATGTGTGTAAATAAACTTCAGGCTTGTTATGTGTGTGTGTGTGTGTGTGTGTGTGTGTGTGTGTGTGTGTTTATATTTAGGCTACCATAGAGGATTTTTTTTTTTTTGGCTGATATTTCCCCCTATACCTCTTTATTCTCCCACTCAGTTGCTGGATGAAGAGAGTTCCCTCATTAAGGAGAGGAAATTCTTAGAGCTGGAGGAGGCTGAGAGATACTGTAAACTTTGCTTTTTCCTGGATTTTAACAGAGCACTGCATTCGGGTGGGGGGGAGTGTTTTCCAGTTTAAAAATGTTTCTTTCTCTCTGACTCCTACTCTCCCCTTACCATCCCCTTCCTCAGAGCCCCTAGTACCCACCTGGTAGCCCCTCTACCCTCCTGAATATATGTGAAAAATTCAGAGCAAGTGTAGTCCTGGGAAAACTGTGGAATACATGCATTTAGATGTATTGTTTTGTGTCCTCTCCATCCCTGAACACAGAAGGAGAAAGAGTACCCTTCCATCAGCATATTAGTGGCAGAATTTCAGGTAAGAGAGAGGAAAATGTATGAGGTAGGCAGACCTTTTGTTGATTAATTTCTTCAGACTATATTACAGAAGCAATTGCCTACTTGACCTGTTAATCAAGATGGAGAAACATTTGTCTTTGAGCAATACGTTTTAAGATTCTTCAGACTTCCTGCATATTCCTTGGTTTCTTCTAATCACAAAGATTTTGCAAAGCAAACTGAGGGGCCTAGGGGGCAGGAGTCGTAGCGATAACATTAGACGTTTTTCTTTGTTACCCAGAAACTTCTAAATGCAGACGGTTGCTGAGGTTAAGAGATAATTCTAAACTGGGAAATACAGTGTGTGAGGACAAGGACAGCAGGGACACTTGCTAATAAGTGGCAGACTCTATTCTTCCTCTTGTCATTTGCTGCAGAAACATGAATCGTGACCACATCTTTCCAGATCGGGGAGGGCCTCAGAGTCACCTATAGACGCTCCCGTGCATGCTGACATGTGCCTTGTCAGATGGCCTGAGCGTGACTGTGAGCTGTCCAAATGTTCTTTCCCTACTTTGGGGGCACTGAAATGGAAAAATCCCGAGAAACTACTGCAATGGAGTCTAGGGCTCTGAGGACCTGTTTTTCTTAGCTGCTTGGTAGGAGATTAAAGGAGATGGAGAGTGCAATGGAGAATGGAGAATGGAGAATAGAAGTGTCATGAGTGGAGGCAATGGGTAGATAAACAGCTTTACAGAAACATGGAATTATATATTTCCATATGGGAGCCATGGGAGGAGGGTGGGAGGACTGAGGGGCATGTTTCCCCTTCTCTATCCTTCCTTCCTTGCCCCAATTTGCTCAAGAGGGAACACAAATCTCAAAGGTGCAAACATGGCAGTATGTTTTGTCTAAGAAAACATTATTTGGCTTTTGATTCTAGGTAGTTATGATCCTTCAATAGGATAATCTTGTAAAAATATGCAAAATATAGACACGCCATAGAGTATGACCCAACAAACCCTTTGTTAGGAGATTTATAGGTTTTTAAATAAATTATCAAACTCCCCAAATCATTTTGCAAAGCAATCATAATTTCATTTTATTTTTAAAAAATATTTATTTTTAGAGACTCCGTGCTCAGTGCAGAGCCCGGCACGGGGCTCAGTCTCACCATTTGTGAGATCATGTCCTAGACAGAAATCAAGAGTCGAACGCTCAACCTACTGAGCCACCCAGGTGTCCCAGCAATCATAATTTTAATCTCACAATCCTCCCTGACAACTAAAATAGAAAGAAAATTTTAGATTATTTATATTTTAGATATGGGTACATGATTTTTAAATAAAATATTAGTAGATAGACTGGTTGCCAATCCAATTGATGGAGTCTTAAAAAGGGAATGGGGAAAGGAAGAGGCAAGTAGAAAATCATTAAAGAGAGGCTCTACTCATATCATTATTTTAGACCAAAGCAGGCCCTGGTGAATTAATTCAGTGAAGAAATGAGAGCTAAGAAGTCTGGTATGGCGTTATGGTGCAGTTTTAGTAATCAGGACACCTGAGATCTATTCTAGTTCAGCTGCTAATTTGCTATGAGACCTTAAAGAAGTCACTTGACTTCTCTGTGACGTGAGGTAGTTGATTTAGATTAGCACTTCTCAGACTTCAATCTGCATACAAACCACCTGAAGATTTTGTTAAAATGTGGATTCTGGTTCCGTAGATTTGGGGCAGACCTGAGGTGTTGCATTTCTAATAAGTGTTCAGGTTATGCCAATGTTTCTGATCCGCAGATCACCCTTCAAGTAATAAGGATCTAGAGGATCTCTATGTCTCCTCCAATTCAATGAAACATGGTTTTAGTATTTGCTTGCTCACAGGCAATCAGCTAAAAACTTTCTAAATTATAGGAATGAAGGTAAAGCAATGGCCAGAACTACTGTAGTAAATAAGAAATAAGTAGAGCTGATTTAGCAATGAAGTTCGACTCAGTGACTCAATGAGTGAGAGGGGCAGACCCTAGTTAAAATCAGGTCACAAAACTCAGTCCAAGAGATGTGATCGGAGAGAGGGAAGAGCAATGGCGAGATACCTAGGAATCCTGTGAGAGATCAAAGTGCTTGATGAAGCATCCTTCACAATGCCAGAAGAACAAAAGCCAGAAAACCCTTAGGCTTCCCTCAGTTCCCTCCGTGTCTCTCTAGCTTCATATGGAGGACATATTCTCACCATGATCTCTGACCCTCTTTCCCTCCTCACACAGCCTTCTCTAAAATGCAAAGACAAACAGTGGGTTTAAATGTGTACCTTGCAGTGAATTCAGAAAAGCTGCTCAGGTGCTGACTGACAGACATGCTAGTCCTTGATTTAGGGCTAGGAGGCCAGGGTAGAGGATCCACAACACACGTTCCAGATTCGTCTGAGAACCGGGAAGGAGAAGGAAAGGATGGGGAAGACCCAGCATGACAGGCACTCAGCGTGCCTTCAAAACCAGAAACCTTGGCCAGTGCATTTATTCACTGGAAAATGGCTTTAGTTTAATGACAATAATGAGTTAGTAAGCCATTTATAGTATGAAAAATCCTGTGAGGTAGATAGAGGCAGGCATTGTTATCCAATGTAAAATAAGAAGAAGTCAAGATTAGGCAGGTGAAAACCATCCAGTTAGTGTCAGATTAGAACTCAGTTCTCCTCACTTTTTAGTCAGTGGGGTTCCCTTTACAGTGTGTGTATCCAGCACTATATGTATTTAACCATATTGGACTTTGACTTTTCTCTCATATTCCGTTAACCTTACATATCAATTATGGTTATAGAATTACCAGATGCTTTATTTCATTGTTTGATAGCAAGATGTTTTAGAAAATAAATAGTCTGCCATATTGGTGGGAGTGACAGCCATTGCTGGTTGCCAATCCCAGAACATTTCCTTTTTTTCCTTTGCTGACAAATTTTATTTATCTTCCTCTAAGAGTCCATGTTCTTCAGCAGGGAGTGGGCTATTTCCCAGACTTGGAACACTGAATCTTAATTGGTCTAAGCTAATCAAGATGATACTCTTTGCCAAGTGATTGGCAAGTTGAGATGAGGGCATGTGATAAAATTATGGTCAATGAATTGTGAGGGGAAGTTGCTTGTGCTTTTAAAAAGGAATATGTTACCCTTTTCTGTCTCTGGACTTTGTCTACATAGGTGATGCATACAACTGTGGCAGCATTTTGAAATCATGAGAGGTAGCATTTGACACAATGAGGGTAGGAGAGAAGAAAAATGAAAAGAACCCGGGTTCTTGATTATGTCACTTGGCTACTGAATCAACCAAACCCAGGACCACTTTTCCTTTGAAAGTTTAGCTCTATTTTCTTTTATTTCAGTCAACAGCATCCCGAGCACCTGGGTGGATCAGTCTCTTAAGTGTCTGACTCGGCTCAGATCATGATCTCATGGTTTGTGGGATCAAGCCCCATGTTGGGCTCTGCACTGATGGCTCAGAGCCTATTGGGATTCTCTTTCTCCCTCCCTCTCTGCCCCTTCCCTGCTTTCTCTCTCTCTCTCAATCTCTCAAAATATATAAATAAATAAACTTTTAAAAAAAGTATCCCAATGTTTATAGAGAGACTATGAGTAGCTCTGTCAAAACTGGCATCAAATGACCAGGATTGAGATCTCAGCTATATCATCAACTAGGTTTGTCACTTTCTCTACAAGAGCCATTTATCCCTTGTAAAAATGGAGATAATAAAATAACTACTTCACAAGGTATTAACAAGCTCTCATATAAACTGTGAAAACACCTGAAAATTGCTGTTACTATCATTACTGTTATCCTTATTGATATTATGTGATATAAAATAATAGCATCATAATCAGGCTCCATCATAAACAATCTGCAATGAGAATGCTTTCAAGTATTTTGGTGTTTCTAGGAAAATCTCTACATCCTGAGACCTTTGTACATTCCCTTTCTTCCAAAGGCACATGAGAAAAAGCCAGGGTTTTTACAGTTTGGGGAGGGGAAGTTCATTGCTGAAATATGAGAGCAACATTTCCTGACAAGCAATAGGGGGCTCATAAGACTGCTTTTGGGGGAAAATGTCCCATGAGAGTGTTTCCAGCAATTTCGATGCATAAGCAGGGCACAACACGCACCAAGTAATTTCCTCCTCTGCTTTTCTTTGCGTTGAGAAGTGGAGAGCTCCACAGATTTCAAGTGAAAGGTCATGATCTGAGGTATGGAAGAGAAATTTATGAGAATACTAGTTCCTCAAGGTGAGGTTCATAAAGGGCCTTCTTCCGTTTCATTGTTTTCATCCTCTCCCCACCCCCCAACAAGACCACTCTTCAAGAAGCTTCTGAACACTGCAAGACTTGCATGCTTTATGGCTCTCACCATTTTATTCCCCCCTTTGTTGCAAGACAGAGAGCCATAGAAGTTCTGTGCATTGTGTGTGTTCGTGTTAGAGACAGCCTCTTGTTTCTGACTGAAAATAAGAATGTTGTGATTCTGACGAGTCTGTCACTTAGGAGGATGTTTGTTGTCTAGGCTCTGGAGAGGAGAGGTTGGACTTGGACTGAATAATGAGAAGGAGGAAACTAAGAAATGGTTACTTGGCCTAGTTCCAGTCCAGAGCCCACTATCTTTTATGGAAGGTCAAGAAATGAGGAGCCAAGCCTACGGACATCTGCCTGGAGAGATATTTCTAAATTGGTCTTTCTCCTCTGGAGCTTCAGTTTCAAATTTAATTAGCTGGCTAATGATGGTAAATTATCATAATTAATTGATGAGTGCTAAAGTGCTTTGACTACAAAGCACTAAACATAATTTCTAGGGCAGTTAATTTCTGGTCTAACTTTGAGAACTATTCTAGGAGAGAGACTTTTATAACAATAACAATAACAACAATAATAATCATTTTTAATGGCTTGGACTGAATGAAGCCTTCTTTTGGTTTGGAACACTGCCTTAGTGGAGCATTAGGAAGAAGGTCTTGTGAGAGATCTGTGAGTATGTCTTCGTAGCCCAGTGGATAAGACAGAAAAGTGAATGAGCAGTTATTATCAGGGAGGATTAGTAGCTGTAATAGGGAGATGTCCAAAGAGCTATGGAATTATAGGAGGGGGTTTGGGGGACACCTCCTGGTGGAGGTCAAAGCTGCTAGGGAAGGATGGGCAGGAGTTCTGCAAATAGATGTAGGGGAAGGGGAGTGAGAAAAACATTCTAGGGGAAAGAGTCACATAAAGATGTGTGTGTGTGTGTGTGTGTGTGTGTGTGTGTGTGTGTGTGTGAGTGAGAGAGAGAGAGAGAGAGAGAGAGAGAGAGAGAGAGAATAGTACATTTGAAGAACCATAAGTAGAGTGTGTCTGGAGTGTAGCAAGTGATATAATTAAAAGGCCAAGGGGCTTTTATTTAAAGAAGATAAATCGAACACATGCATTATATCTCTACCTGCCAAAATTCTGTTAAAGGGATGATAATGGGATTTTTATAAATACGTAAATTATAAGAACAAACAGAACAGGAAAAACACAACAGTAACACAGTTTTAGAAGGTAGACAAGATATGGAAGAGTGACAATTGATTTAGCAGACTGGAGAAAGTGGCTTTCTAATCTTAAGTAAGCAGTGAGGAAAACTAAATAGCAAGATAATTTAAACCATAGATTCCCCACCCCTCACCCAAATCTTAGGAATCAGAGTTCGTGAACACTTTGGAAGTAGAGGTAAAGGAGGATCTAAAACCAGGAGAATTGTTTCAAATTATTTTAAAGAAAGAGTTGGACCCTCAAATAATTTCCCCCTCTATATAAGAAGATGATTTCCCACCTCCACTTTTACAGAAAAGTAGAGGGTTATTCTCTTGAGGGATAAAATATATATTGAGTATATATACTCCCCTTCAGTTTGGGGATATCATATTAAAAATATGGTAAGTTAGTGAAAGTTTACATAGTGAGATATCTGAACTCAAGGCTTCAATCTTCTATTAGGCTCTCAAAATCTTGACAACTATACTTTTATCTTCCAGGAAAGAGGTGGAAAGAGCTTTCTCTGGAAATATGACCAAGTGAAGAAAAATAATTTGGAGCTACTGACATCAAGGCTTTCACAGGGAACCCAGTGAGATATCATTAATGAAGACCACAAGTCCATATATAGGCACTTCTTTCAAGGAAATAAAATTTGGAGGAAGTCTAATATATAGGATGTTTACACAATTGGGGGACAGTTTGTAACTGAATTACAGATAAATGCACAGAAAAAATTAAGGGTGTGTTCATAGAAATCCAAGCAAATAAGCAAACAAATGAAAGACAACTATTAACTCCTGGGAAAACAGAAAATTTTCCATAAAAGAAAAATCATTATAAAATATTACATGGCTCAGCTAAGAAATTTGTTTACAAAGTTAAAATAATATAAATGCAGAATATTTATACTACTAATATTCTAAATTATAAATAGGATGGAGAGATGGAAAATGTATGTTGGGAACAGGTGTGTGAGAGAGAACACTCTTCTCATCTTCCAAAGTAGAAAATCAATAGGTTATGTCTAAAAATAGAAAAATCAGGAATTAGTAATACAATGATGGTTTTTATCAAGATAGGAAAAACAGGAAGGGAGGAATTATGAAGTAAGATAATAGGTTTATCACTGAAGTGTGGCTTTTGAGGTACCTATGAAACAGCCAAGTGAAGAGCTCTCTTAAGGCAGTCGGCACTGTGAGATCAGTGCCAACCAGCCTCAATAAGGGTTCTTGGGGAGCATTAAGCCCTACAGGAAATGACCCAAGTGATGATTTTTTCAGTTCTCCCCCAGGATAGTTGATAGCTACTCTCATTCTAGATACATGGGAGAGAAGTTAATTAATTGTATGCAGTGGATATACAGGGCTTATATGCCCTTGTGGAAGCTAACTGAGAAGGGCTGGGTCAGTAGGGTGGCAAATGAAGATTTGGAATCATGTCAGAGGAGTAGATGAAACTGGAAGAGGGCCAAGGATAACCACTAGGTTAGAGATGGGCAGGGTAAGAGGATACTGCGAGGAGTCTAAGAAGGAGCAACTAGAATAGTAACAAAAGTCCCAGGAGAATCCAGAAGCCACAAAGAAGAGATTTGAAGGGACAGGTGCATTGTTGGTGCTAAAGCTACAGAAAGATTTGTGAAATAAAGACAATAAGAAGGCTGCTGGTTTTACCTACAAGGAAGTTGTCAGCCACCTTAGAGCAGTTTTATTGGAATACAGATTTCAGAAGCCAGACTGCAATGTACTGGGGCCCAGAAATTGGTCAGCTGAAACTAGTTATTTCTTGATGCCCACCTCTCTAACCCAAGCTGAAACTTCATTCATGCTCCAAGTCACATCTCCTGGGAGGGAGCTGTGTTTTCACCCAGGAGACCACTTAGACACACAACATTGAGTTTTTACAATGACTTCGTGAGAACATTTCTAGCGATTCATGGGCCCTGGCCAATCCTATTACTGCATTCTTTAGATTAGTTATTTTTATGTTTTTTTAATGTGAAACCTTACGCAGGATGAACTGCTGAAACTGACCAGGGAAGAGTGTGTTGAATTATCCTGTCCTTCAAGTAATTTCTTAGCATGAGCCAAGAACTTTTCACCTAGAAAAGTAAAAGCCTCCCTGTAATATGAATGGGTCGTGTCGACTTGTCACTGAAACCTTTGGTGGTACAGCATTGCTGTTCCAAATATTTATCATTCATTCCTTCAAATATTTACCACAATCCTAAGAGTCCTAGAGACAAAAACAAGGAGCAGACATGGAGGGAGTGCATTTTCAAGAAACTTACCGTAGAGTCAAAGGGATGCTTTGTGTGTCCAAATAGCACGAGTAGAAGGCAAAAATGGATAAGGAAGTTTATTTTTATGGAGGGTCTCCCATCCAAATCAGCTATGCATGAGGGGACTAAAAGGAAATGGGGTCTCCTAGGAAGTGTGTGATTGTTCTGCCTTAATATTACCCCTCATCTGAACTGATTACCTCAGTAATTACCTGAGATGATTACCTCATCTGACCTGATTACCACCAGAGCTCTGTGGGTTGTGAACTTTCAACCTACAAGACTACTTCCAGATAGAATAGTTGGGCCACATATGTAAGGAGAGGATGGAGAGAAGTTTCCACCCAAAGCTTATGTTTGGAGCTTATGAAAATGCTCATTCCCATAAAAGGATTATGAATTGGGGACGTGACAAAAATGATACTTCTGACCTGCTGAGTACTCAAAGAGGTGACTTTTTTCTTTTTAATATTTATTTTTATTTATTTAATTTTTATTTTTTAATGTTTATTTATTATTGAGAGACAGAGAGAGACAGAGCATGAGCATGGGAGGGGCAGAGAGAGGGGGAGACACAGAATCTGAAGGAGGCTTCAGGCTCTGAACTGTCAGCACAGAGCCCGACGCAGGGCTTGAACTCACAAACTGTGAGATCATGTCCTGAGCCAAAGTTGGATGCTTAACCGACTGAGCCACCCAGGTGCTCCTTATTTTTTATTTTTAAAAAATTTTTATTTAAAAATTTTAACATACTGTATAAACTATATTAACATATAGTGTAATATTGGTTTCAGGAGTAGGATTTAGTGATTCATCACTTACACATAACACCCAGTGCTCATCCCAACAAGTGCCCTCCTTAATGCCCATCACCCATTTAGCCCAACCCCACCCAATATCCTTCCAGTAACCCTCACTTTGTTCTTTATATTTAAGAGTCTCTAATGGCTTGCCTCCCTCTCTGTTTTTATCTTATTTTTCCTTCCCTGCCCTTATGTTCATCTGTTATGTTTTTAAATTCCACACATGGGTGAAATCATATGACATTTATCTTTCTCTGACTGACTTATTTCACTTAGCATAACACTCTAGTTCCATCCATGTTGTGGCAAATGGCAAGATTTCATTCTTTTTGAGCACTGAGTAATATTCCATTATATATATACATATATATGTATATACACACACATATACATATATATGTATATGGACAATATACAAATATATGTATATAATATACATATATACATATATATGAATATATATATATACATACCACACTTTATGTGTATACACACACACACACACACACACACCACATCTTCTTTATCCATTTGTCAACTGATGAAACATTTGAGCTCTTTCCATAATTTGGCTATTGTCGATAGTGTTGCTATAAATATTGGGGTGCATATGCCCCTTTGAATCAGCATTTTTGTATCTTTTGGATAAATACCCAGTAGTGCAATTGCTGGGCCATAGGGTAATTCTATTTTTAACTTTCTGAGGAATCTCTGTACTGTTTTCCAGAGTGGCTGCACCAGTTTGCATTCCTACCAGCAGTGCAAAAGTGTTCTCTGTTCTCCTCATCCTAGCCAATATCTGTTATTTCCTGAGTTGTTAGTTTTAGCTATTCTGATATGTGTGAGGTGGTATTTCATTGTTGTTTTGATTTGTATTTCCCTGATGATGAATGACGTTCAGCCTCTTTTCATGTATTTGTCAGCCATCTGGATGTCTTCTTTGGAAAAGTGTCTGTTCATGTCTTTTGCCCATTTATTTACTGGATTATTTTGGGTGTTGAGTTTGATAAGTTCTTTATAGATTTTGGAGACTAACCCTTTATCTGATATGTCAATTACCAATATCTTCTGCCATTTCATTGATTGCCTTTTAAGGAGTGTCTTAAAATTTAAACAAGGAGCTTCAACCCTTATACCTGGAAGGTCCAGATGTTATTGTGGCATACCTAGGTCTGTGGCTATGAAATCAGATTAGATTTAAAGTAATACCCAAATATCAATGCTCAGAGCCCTTCCATCCTTGATAAGCAGAAAGTCCTCTTGCTTCCACGAGTGTCTTTCCCTAAAATTTTTTGGGCCCACCTTCACAGGTGTTGTGTGTGCATCTCAAATGTTCCTTTGGTCTCTTGGGGTTTCCCTAGGTAGAGTGTATGCGGGGGTCAGCAGTTTCTCAGTTGTAATCAGAGCCTTTGTTAGCAGCTCTGACATCCCTGTGCTTGGCTGGCCGCAGATGTCTGCCAACTAGGGAGGCTGTATATGTATCCAAATGGCCTGTTGGCCTCTGGAACTCTTTTCCCTCTGGATCAGGTGGGAAATGTATTTCTCTTATGACCAGCACTTTCAGAGGTGTTTTGTACAGCAGAGCTATTGGACCTCAGTAGCACAGTCTATCTTTGCTCCACAGGTCTCTTTTCCAAAATGGATAGCTCATCTAGGAGTGTTTGATTGAGTGATGTCAGGCTCCAAATCACACCTCTTTGGAAACTTTCTTCTTCAGATTCCAGGACCATTCTACCATCAGGTTTAATCATGGTTTGGTTGTGATGTTGGGCTCCAGAAATACCAGGGTTATCATTGGGCAGCTATTTTAGGATCTTTGAATATTTCCTGGAGGTTAAGAAGTTTCCTGAACATGTTCAAAGAATCCCAGGAACTTCTTGGGGAGAGTGTTCTCCAACTTTATAACACTGACCAAATCAGCTCTGTGTGTGGGTAAGGGAGAAGGAAGGTTGAGGGTACATTTTTATTCCAGTGTTGTAGGAAATCAGTAGAATTTCATTTAAAATTGTAAGTGTGTGCAATGAAAAAACATAGGTTTTGGTCAAAACCTTCAAACCCAAATCATTGCCAATAGGAGCAGCTCCATAGATCTGAGTGAACTTGACTTATTAAATAACATGCTATTACAGCTTGCTGGAGAGTCTCAAGTATTAGTGGACTAGCTTCTGAAACTTTTCATATTTATGTTAAAAATTTGTACCAGATAATGGAGATGGAATGTGTGTAGAACAAAGTATAATTGAATATGAAGTAAGAAAGTTGGAGAGAATAAAAATACTTGATGGAAGAAGGCATTTGTCATTATTTTTGGCTGACTCCTCAACTCCCCCCATCCCCATTTATCTTTGAGACATTCTCCATCTGGGCAAAGGGCAGAGTCCTCTTCTTTCTGTAAAAACTAGATACCATTTCAGCTTTTCTTAGAGCAAACCCGAATCATGTGACAAATGATTCACGAATCAGATTTACCCAGGGTGCACTTTGAAATGGAAACTAACAGTCTGAAAGAGTGGGGTCTATGTAGATACCATCTTAGGGGGTCTAATGGCCCCAGGGGGAGCTAGATTCAATTTCCAGAGTGCATGGTGGTTACTGTCCTAGCAGAGGGGCCAGACGTTGTCAGTGGGATGAGTAATTACATCTCTGCCCAGTAAAAGCAACAACTACATCTTCATAGAATCCACTCTGAGAGAATTTTGGTTGTTTTTCTTGGATGGACGCATTGAAACCCGATTTAGATCCTCCTGAAACCTCCATGCGCAAACCCAAGAGCCTTTAATAATTCCCTTTCTGCCTCCACCACCCAGCTTACAACTAAGAGCCTTGACACCAAAATAAATAAACATAAACAAAATGATCAAACAATTTAGATGGCAAAATGTTTGCAAAGGCAGAAAAAGGTACCCATAAATCCTATCACTTTAACACAAAAAGAATGACATGATTCCCTCATGACACTTTCTCAAAGTGTTTCCGTGGACAGTAGAGGTTGTGTGGACAGAAAAAAAATTCCATCATCAAATGATTCTGGAGACGTGGAAAATGTTCTGATAATATTACACAATTTTCTTTCTTAAACAATTTTCTTTTTGTTTTAAAATTTATTTATTTTGAGAGAGAGCGCGTGAGCAGGGGAGGGGCAGAGAGAAAGAGGGAAAAAGAGACTCCCAAGTAGGTTCTGCTAACAGTATGGAGCTCCGTGCAGGTCTCGATTCCATGAAACATGAAATCAGAACCTGAGCAGAGATTAAGAGCCAGATGCTTAACCGCTTACCTGACTGAGCCACCCAGGCTCCCCTATTACAGTTTTCTTTATTTCAATACTTAACAACTCAAAATCTTTAGTTCACTCTGAGAAGATTCAAGAAAGAGATAAACAATGACATTATTCCCTCCTGAGAATATTTCAAAGGGTTTTGAGGGGCACATGCAAATGATCTGTATAATGGTATGCACAGGGCGCATGCAGTTTTGAGTCCTGCTTTATTCTTCTGTGTTGTATCATGGGGACTCTGAAGGCAAGACTTCCCATGGAAGAAGCTTCTTTCTCTCCTTTTGTCTTTGGGCTCTCTACGTGTGAACCAGAGATCATCCAGGAGGTGAGAAGGTGGGAATCCCCTGCCCAGAGCTAGCAGACCACGTCTTGGTATTTGGTCACTGCTATGTATATTCTGGTAGAAGCAAGTTGTCAAGACTTGAAATTAGGGCCAAGACCTTCTAATCCTGAAATAAACAACATTTACTTGGGCATTTCCGACTCTCTAAAGAGCATACCCCACTTCCCCTCTACTTCCCAAGTTTAAAGCTGAGACATCTCACAGTGATTTGACATAGACTGCAAAGGGAGAAAGAAAACCTGATTTTCCTCAAAGGAAGAAACTCAGGTGGAACAGACCTGTGCAGGTGAGTTTGTTACACAAATGGACACAGAGTATTCTTTTTGCTACCGTTTATGCCCAGTGTGAAAAGGGCAGAGATTTTAAGAGACTTAAAACAGAAGAAGGAAAAATAATGGATCATCTGTGGGCCAGTGGTTATTAAAGGGAAAAAAACCCACCCACTTTTCACTGTATTATTTTTTTCACCTGCTTAGGTGGCCCCAGGAAATATGACACTTACTGATAGCTACATTCCAACTGTGGTACATAACTCTGCTGGTTAGAACATGGTATTGAGAAAGGCATAGACATGAATCTCCATTTGAATTTATATTCAGTGAGGACAGAGACTTGTTTTTTCACTGCTGTACCCCCAGAAGGTAGAATCATTGTGCTATAAATATTTGTAGAATTAATAAAAAAATCTGTCTCCTTAGAGAACTAGTTTTGCTGGACCTCACTGACAGAGGTTGAACCTCTCATCTCTACCAGCCTGGAACTTCTAGCTTTGTATAAATGTGTAGATAAAGACAATTACCATTATATTTCTCTAAGTTCCTTGAAAAATTAGCAAGCCACAGATCTCTGCAGTGTCCTGTTTAGCAGGAATTCCATCTGAATTATCTCCTTGCTGCAAACTCGCATGCCCAGAAAATGCATAGCTCTGTTTCTGGTAAGGCACCTGGAACGATCTTCCTACTAATAAAAATGAAAAATACTAGTTAATGTATATTTTAAAAATCTTCTTAAAAGCACTGGAGAACTGGTAAAATATAGTGGTAAGGATTTAGCAGCCCAACATCTAAGGGAAAGCAAAACCTAAGAGAAGTAAGCAAAATTTTTACCCTGAGGGCTCTTGCTGACCCTGATGAACTTGAGCTTCAATTTTTATAGTTTTTTTAAGACAAATACTTGTGTGTGTGTGTGTGCAAGAGAGAAGTGGGAGAGAGAAGAGCTATAAAGAGAAAGAGAAAGGGAGGAAGGAAGGAAGGAAGGAAGGAAAAGAAAGAAAGAAAGAAAGAAAGAAAGAAAGAGAAGAAGAAAAGTTCACTGACATATTGTGTTAACGTGAGCCAGAACCAAACCCAACTGCACCTCTTCCACACACAGGAAATTTCAAGGCAAGTTGCTTAAACACCAGACAAAACAGGATTAAAAAACAATGCCCCTCCCACCTGGGGCATCTGGTGGCTCAGTCCATTAAGCGCCGCACTTCCACTCAGGTCATGATCTCACGGTTTGTGAGTTTGAGACCCTGCTGCCAGCACAAAGCCTGCTTGGGAACCTCTGTCCCCCTCTCTCCCTGCCCCCCCTCCACTCTCAAGTGCTCTATCTCTCTCTCAAAAATAAACTTAAAAAAAAAAAAAAGAATTCCCTGATAATTAAAATCTGAAGCTGACCTATGTGTGGACATGTAAGTCAAATTCATGTGACCTGGGTGGTCCAAAAATCCTCATGTCAGATTTTGAAGTATTCCCAGAATGGCAATGCTCCAGCCGTCTGGAAAAAGCAAACACGAGAAACCTACTCCCTGAAGGAATCTACTTCCACCCAAGGCCTCAAAGACATCTTAGAAGGAAAAGGAAAAGGAAAAGGAGCAGCTAACAATGAACAATTACCAAATATATAGACAGAAGAAATCGATCTGCACAGGTTTCTGGTATTGCAATGATCAACCTCATAATCCAAAGTAAATATGATTACTATGGTTAGAGATAAAAGACAAGCAATATGTCTGTAGAGGATGCAAAACTACAGTGAGGGTCTAAAAAATAAACTGAGGTACATTAAAATTTTTGAGTTTATTTGAGCAAAATTCAATTTGAATCCAGCAGCACCAGTACGGAAGTGGTTAGGAGTGCTCTGCTGAGAGAAGCCAGTGCAGGACTTACATAGAAAAAGTGCAGAAGCGAAGTAAGGACACTATTGATTGGCTATAGCTTCAAGCCTAGTTGGTGGTTTGTGATTGGTTGTCCTTTGCATTTGGATGTTGTAACCTTGAGGCTTTGACAGGCTTAGATTTTGGTTTTCTAGCATAGGTCTCCATGACATAAGAGCCACCTCAGTCTAATGGTTTCCTTTTTAAATTAATTTAACACAGATTTGAGAAAAACCAAATATAATTTATTGGAATGAAAAAGATGATAATAAAATTTAAAAACCTAATGGATGAGTTTAACATCAAATGAGACAGAGATGAGGGGAAAATGAATGAACTTGAAGATAGGTCAAATAAATTATGCAAAATGTAGCATAGAGACACACAACACAAAATGAAAATATGAAAGAGATATCAAGAGCCATGGAGAACAGAATGCGAAGATCTAACAAAAATTTCAAGGGGAAGCGGGGTGATGGTCATGGTGGAGGTCACTGTGGGGAAGAGCACTGGGTGTTATATGGAAAACAACCTGACAATAAACTATAAAGTTAATAAAAAAATAAAAAATAAAAATAAATAAAAAACAACTAAGAGCTCTAAAAAAAATTTCATTGGACTTTAGGAGAGATGAAAATGGGGTAGGGAAAATATTCAGAGAGATAATAGATGAAGATTCTTTATGCCTGTTGCAGACTAAAAATCTCTGCAAATCCCAGGGAGAATAAATAAAAATGCACATCTGGCACATTGTAGTGAAACTGTAGGCCATCAATAACAAAGAAAAATCTTAAAGGCAACCAGAGTGGGAAAAAAGACAGCTTATCTGTGGAAGAGCAATAGCCAGACAGGAAGCTAATTAAACAACACCACCACCAACAAGAGAAACCTGAAATCGAATCTTCAGTGGGGTAAGAAAAAAAATAACTGTTAAACCTAGAATTCTGCACCCAAGAAACGGATATTTTAAGAATAAGAACAAAACAAACATATTTTCAGAAAACCCAAACAAAGAGAATTTGCTTCCAGGAGACCTTCTCTAAAGGAAAATTTAAAAGATGAGCTGCAAGTACAAAGACAGCAATTCCAGATGGAAAACTTACAATCAAGGAAGAATGAAGAATGAAAAAGTGTTAAATACAGGAGTAAATCCAAATACTCATTTACTACATAAAAAGAGATCAATAAAATCTTGTGTGTGTGAGTTTTCTAAAACAATATGAAAATAAGCTACTTAGCTAAAATAGTAAGTCTGGAGGATGGTAAATGGCATTAAGGTGTTATAAAGTCCTTGTACTATCTAGACAAAAAGTGAAAGTATTGTTTAAACTAGACTTTGATGCATTAGTATGCATGTCATAATTTCTATGATAGTCATGGAGAGAATAGAATATAATGTACAATTTCCAAACTGGTGGAAGAGAAAAATGGAACAATGAAGAATTCTAAGTAAAAAAAAAAAAAAAGTGACAATGAGAAAAGAGAGAACGAGAAATACAGTGGAACAAAAATAGCACTAGATAAAGTGAAGGAATATACATAGAAATATATCACTAATTACATTAAATGTAAAAAGGATAAGTACAAGTACACAGAGAACATGTAAAACTCAACAATAAGAAAATACACAAACCATTAAAAAAGGGGCAAAGCTAAACAGACACTTCACCAATGAAGATAGAGCCGTGGGAAATAAACATGTGAAACTACACTCAACATTATTTGCAAACTAAAAAAAAACAACAACAACAAACCAATGAGATGCCACTACATATCCATGAGAATGGCCAAAATCCAAAACAAATTGACCTTATTAAATAAGATTCAGAAGAACAGGAGCTCATTCATTGTGGTGGGAATGCAAAATGGGACATCTGACTTTGGAAGACAGTTTGGGGACTTCTTACAAAGCCCAGCAAAGCCTCACCATACACACCAATCACATTCCTATGTATTCACCCAGTTGATCTGAAAACTTATGTCCACACAAAACCTGCACACAAATGTTTCTACAAGATGTATTCATAATTACCCCAAACTGGAAGCAACCAAGAAGTTCTTCAATAATGAATGGATAAACATCCTGGTACATCCATGCCGTAGATTATCCAGTCATAAGAAGAAATAAGCTATCAGACAAGGAAAAGACTTGGAGCAACCCTAAATGCATATTGCTACATGAAAGGAACCAATCTTAAGAAACTATATTCTGTATGATTGCAGTGTATGACATTCTGGGAAAAGCAAAATGTTAGAGGCTGTAAAAAGATTAGCGGTTGCCAAGAGATTGGGAGAAGGGACTAAGAGCCAAATAGGCGAAGCACAGGGGAGTTTTAGGGCCATGGAAGTATCCTGTATGATTTTGTAATAGTAGATACATGACCTTCTATGTTTGTCAAAACCCATACAACTTCAAAGCATAAACACTGAACTTCAATGCATGCAAATTAGAAAAACTCATGTAGGAGTCTGGGAGATCCCAGAGAAGAATCCGAACTATCTAACTGTATCACACATGTATTTTCAAAGACCTCACTAAAGAGGAAGGGGGAAAAGATGCTGACCTAAGCAGCTTTGGAAATGAACAGCATCTGTGAGGCCAAATGCAGAAGGAGCTTAGCATCAGCACTGTACTCTAGTTGATAAAGTTGTTCTCCATGGGGATACAGGCTAGCAATTCTGACGCTGCTGTACGGGTATATTGGAATTGAGCAATTAAGTAAATGATGGTGGATGGTGGCACTTTGGTTTCTTACTGTTGGAGCGGGAGTTTCAAATAAGTATGGGGAGGACGCTAGAGTCATCCACGTGGTATGGATTAGAGTTGGAGATCCAATATAGATTCTAATGGTTACATACAGTTAACACTGGTTAACATGGGCACATTTCTTTGTTTGTCAGCTGAGAGGGCCTAAAAGAAATGACAGTGTAGTAGTGATGAGCACACCTAGTGACCAGATCTTAGATTGTAATTCCATTAGCCCATAAAAAGAAGTTGGAGAAGTGGCTGATACTAGGATTGGGGCAGGAAATAGGCAAGATGAGCCTAGAGCATCTTAGAGTGCCAGATATAAGAAAGCACTCAAAAAACAAACCACAAGCACCTCATAATGGTGTACGTAAATCAAAGGGCACAGGAGCTGACTGAAAGGGGTTCCAATGGCCAGAGTTGGAGCAATTTGAGCAAGAAAATAAGGCAGTGTTGGTGTATGACCCAAAGAATAAAACAAATATTCATGAGTCTGCATTGACATAAATAAGTGACAGAATAGATACATAAATGGGAGAGAAGAGACAATTCTCTCATGCAGAAAATATTTCAAATAATTTATGTAGATACTCTCAAGGAGGTGACACATATCTCCATTCTTTAAGTGTGGTCAGCACATAGGGACTTCCTTCCAAAAGATATGGTATAAATGGAATACTACTTGGCAATGAGAAAGAATGAAATCCTGCCATTTGCAGCAACCAGATGGAACTGGAGAGTATTATGCTAAGTGAAATAAATCAGTCAGAGAAAGACAGATATCATATGTTTTCACTCATATGTGGAACTTGAGAAATTTAACAGAAGACCATGGGGAAAGGGAAGGGGAAAAATAGTTACAAACAGAGAGGGAGGGAGGCAAACCATAAGAGACTCTTAAATACAGAGAACAAACTGAGGGTTGATGGGGCAGGGGGAGTCTGGGGGAAAGGGGAAAATGGGTGATGGGCATTGAGGAGGGCACTTGTTGGGATGAGCACTGGGTGTTGTATGTACGTGATAAATCACAGGAATCTACCCCCCAAACCAAGAGCATACCATATACACTGTATGTTAGCCAACTTCGCAATAGATTATATTAACAAAAAAACCCAAAAACCAAAAGATATGGTATAGCTAGTGCTATAGATGGTGGAAAAAGAGGAACTTTACACTGCTACACATGGGGGGAAAAGAATAACTTTGTACTGGAGAAACCTGTTAAACATTATCAGGTTGTTCGTCAAGTGATCAAGGTCAAAATCAGCAGTGATAAGACATGTTGATAATATGTACCCTTGGTCTGATGTAATGAAAATGGCACTTAACCGCTGTGATATTCCTTCCCTAAACAAACTACCCAAGTCTCATCATGAGAAGAACATCAGAAAAATCCCATTCTACAAAACGCTAGACCAGTACTTCTCAACACTGTCAAGGACATCAAAAACAAGGGAGGTCTGAGAAACCATTACAACCAAGAGAATCCAAAGGAGAAATGACGGCAAAGTGTAATGCGGTATCCTGAATGGGATCCTGGAACAGAAAAAGATGTTAGGTACAAACCAAGGAAATTTGGCTTTAGTTAATAATAACATACCAATATTTGTTCATTAATTATAATGTATGTGTCATATTAATGTAAAATGTTAATATAGGAGCAATTGAGTGCGGGATATATACAGCCTTCGTTTTCTCTTTGCAACTTTTATGTAAATCTAAAACTGTTTTAAGAAATAAAGTTCTATTAATGATAATTTAAAAAAAGGAATATGTATTATAGAATAAAGAGAAAAGAAGATGGTCTAATTGGATGAAGTAGAAAATCCAACTATATGTTATTTATAAAAGAAACATCTAAAATGTTAGGATATAGAAAGGATGAAAGGAAAAAAAGGGTGAAAAAAGATATATGGAGCAAAACCTAACCAAACGGAAGCTGGTGCTGTTACTTTAAGAAGAGAATATATATATATTTCAACCAAAATCCTTACTAGTGATAAAGAAGATCACTTCATAAAAATAAAAGTTCAGTTCATCAAAAAAGATATACAAGTTTACAACATCAGAAAATTAAATTTGTTCTAGCATTACTAAGTAAATGAAGGGAAATTATTTAATAACCACAGAAAAAAATCATCTAATTATTATAAACATTAACAACCTGGGAGCAGAAAGGAATTACTTAATAAAGGATATTTGCAGAAAACCACACACACACAAAAATTAAAAAACAAACAAACCCAAAACCAGGAAATGGACTAGAGAAACCATCATTTATAACAGTGAAATGTTAAAAATCTTTTTGAGGGGTGCCTGGGTGTCTCGGTTAATCATCTGACTTTGGCTAAGGTCATGGTCTCACAGTTCATGAGTTCGGGCCCCCGTAGGGCTCTGCGCTGACAGCTCAGAGCCTGGAGCCTGCTTTGGATTCTGTGTCTCCCTCTCTCTCTGCCCCTCCCCTGCTCGAACTCTATCTCTCTCTCTCTCTCAAAAATATATAAATGTTAAAAAAAGTTTAAAGTCTTCTTTTTGAGATAAAACATGAGAGAAGAGTGCCAATATTATTTCTTTCAACATTGCTCTAGTTAAACCAGTGAAATATTTTAGCCAGTGAAATAAAGCAGGAAAAGGAAAAGGATTTGGGTCAAAAGAAACAACATTTCATTATTCAAAAATGATATGATTTTGTATGTGGAAAATTCTATCAAATTCAAGGAAAAATTATTGGAATTAATGAGCTTAGTAAAATTGCTAGGTGGAGCATTAATTTACAAAATTAAATTATTTTTTTTAAATAGGAAGAGCAGACAGTTAGAAAATGTAATTTCTGCAAGGTTCTGTGCTATTGAGAGATACTCCTCCATGAGTCTTTCAGTCTGCTACATGTCTTGCTGGGTATGCCACAAATGCTAGGTCCTGACAGCTCTTTACATGGGTCTTATCTTAAGGTTGTTTTTCCACCAAGAAATCTTGAAGCAAGAAATAATGTCTTCCTCTGGAACAAAGAGGAATCTTGATTATTGCTTGCAATTAAATAATGGGTTTCACTAGCACAGTGATCTTTAGCTAAAAAGCAAACCCACTATGTGGATAGAATCCATCTGGCTTCCTCCATGGGATTTGGACCAAGGAAAATAATGTACATATTTAATGCACATATTTCTTGCTGTGGATAATAAGAGTTTTAATCTCTGCAAGAGTCTTGTGTCTTCTACTGGAATTCATGAAATAAGAATAAACTAGCTTATCGGCTTGGAGGTAGGGTAAAATAAAATCTCAGACCCAAAAAGTTCCTGGCAGTAAATCTAATAAAACATGTAACACCTCTTAGGAGAAAATCATAATCCTTTATTGAGAGACATTAAAGAAGAAATAAGTTGAGAGATATTCTGTGTTCATTGACTGGTGGATTCGACATTGTGAAGAGGGCCATTCTTCCAAACTGATGTATAGTCAATGCAGTTATAATAAATATTTAAAAAAAAACCCTTTTTGGGGTGGAAATTGACAACTTGATTCTAAAATTTTTATTTTTTTTAAGTTTATTTTTTTTGAGAGAGCGAGCAAGCAAGGGACAGGAAGAGAGAGGGAGAGAGAGAATCTCAAGCACGCTCCGCACTGTCAGCTCAGAGCCCAACATGGGGCTTGATCCCACGACCCTGGGATAATGACCTGAGCCAAAACCAAGTGTTGGACACCTAACTGACTGAGCCACCCAGGAACCCTATTTTATTTTATTAAAAACATTTTTTAAAGTTTATTTATTTTGCGAGAGAGGGGGAGAAAGTGCGCACACTTGTGAGCCAAGGAGGGGCAGAGAGAGAGGGAGAGAGAATCCCACTGTCAGCACAGAGCCCCACTTGAGGCTTAATCTCAAGAACTGTGAGATAATGACCTGAGCTGAAATCAAGAGTCTGACGCTTAACTGACTAAGCCACCCAGGAGCCCCCTAAATGGATTCTGAAATTTCTTTGGAGGTTCAAGGAGTCAAGAATAGCCAAACTCTCTTGAAGAAAAAGAACAAGGTGAGAGGTTTTGCCCTACAAATAGCAAGAGTTATTTTAATTGAGATGATGTGGTAATGGGGCTGGAACTGACAAAAAGACCTACATTAGATACATAGATGGACAGGTCAGTGGTCAAGGGTAGACTTTTAAATAAATAGTACTGGGAAAATTTATTATTTATATGGAAACAAATAAAAGTATATTTCTGCCTCACATCATATATTGTGTTGAACCATACAGAATTGTCATTTTGCAGGTCACAAACAGGCAAATATAATTTCATATAATTCTACTTCATAAAAAATTCTGAATGCAAAAGATAAAATCACAGATAACATGGGAAAATATATTCATGTTTCCAGATCAGAAAACAAGAGCAAAAACACTAATCATCAAGGGAAAGATTGATACATTTGATTGTATAGAAACCGGAATCTCTCTTTATCAAAGACACCATCAAGGGAGTGAAGAAACAAACAATAGAGTGCAACAAGATATTTTAAATGCACATAACAGACAAATGTTTCCTATCTAGAATATATAAAAACTAGCAGGCAAATGAATAGAAAACATGTTCAATGAATTACATACATCTTCCAAATTTGACATATTTTATTGTACAAAATAAAAAAAATCACATATTTTAACATCACTGCTGATCTCATCAAGAAAGTTCTTAAGTATTGGGAAACTGTCAAGCTTAGCATGATGGATGCAAGTTTTTAAAAATTCTGATTTTCTTTTGAGAGCTCAAATTTTATCACTTGTTACAAATAAGTCAGTTGTTTGTCCCGGAATGACAGGCTCACTTGGCTTATTTTTGAGGAAATTTCTGCCAAATACCCACATCAAAAAAAACCATAGTTTGTCAGTTGCTCTTTCAAATAAAAAGGGTGCTCTACGCAAAAAGCAACTAGTTCAGTTGGCCACTCAAACAATGGTCCACATTCTTTTTCTAGAGATAATTACTGTACTTGTGTGTGCTGCAGGAGTATGTTAAATGTTCTCCCCATTTGGTCACACAGAATTAAAAAGACACATGCTCAGGGCCAAGATATAATAAAATTAATAATTTTTACTTTTTCATCGAGGACTCTTTTTTTTTTTTCCTATGAGTAAAACAATATGGTTATGGGTGTGGCTTATTACCATTGTCTTGATTTGTGATGAGGCGCCCACAGTTTTACCACCATTAATGTAAACGTCAATGCATTGAGAAAGGTAAAGGTTATCTTAGTATTCTTCTAAAAATAGTTTGGATTTTGTGGGTCCCCTGAAAAGGTATGTATGTGTAATGTTTATACCAGGATTTGAAGATAAATATAAAAGAAGAATCTACTATTCTAATATCTTTTAAATTTCTTTAGTATTGATTACATGTTGGAAAGTAGTATTTTGGATATATTCGGTTAAATAAAGTGTATTATTAAATCCATTTTACTTGTTTTAATGTGACCACGAGAAAGTTTAATATTATATGCATGGCTCTCATCCCCTTTCCATTGGCCAGCACTGCTTGCTGAATGGCCTCCTGTTATTGAGCGAAACTCATTTCCCTGAATCCTCCCTGGGGTCTGTCTATGCCAGCCTTGCTGGTGCACCTGGAGCTTGTCAGACATCTCCATGGCTTGCTCTCCACTGTCTTCATGGGACGTTATTCCAATGTGGCTTTCTCACTGGGGCCTTCCCCAGCTGGATTTATTTATTTTTAATTGAAAATCCCTGTTTGAATGTGGGTTTTCTCAAAAGCAGACAATGAGACCCTAAGTGTAAGTCGTTCTTTTAGGAGATGCTCGCAGGAAGCACAGTGAGGTGGCAGGGAACTAGGAGGGAGGGATGAAAGCCCACAGATGAAAGCCCGCTGCTGGGGCCACCAGGAGTAGTATTTTGACCTGAGAGACCGTGGGGAATGCATACTTCTGAACTATCCTTCTCAGGAGCCAGGCAGCTGGGGTAGGCCCATCACCTCCTTTCCTTAATGATTTAAGGGTTGCTTCTGGGGCATTCATTCCTTAACATCTTTGCAGAAAACCATTGGAGCTTGAGATGAAATGCTGTCAGCATGAACGGGAACCATCATGGAAGGCACAGGTGACCTCAGAAGTGGGCTGAGCAGAGAGCTGTCGGCCTCTGCTCAATCCTCAACATTCCCTACCTCCCGTCATGGACTGAACAGTGTCCCCCCAGATTCATGTGTTGAAGCCCTAACCCACAATGTGAATGTATATGGAGATAGGGCTTTTAAAGAGGCAACTAAGGTTAAATGAGTTCATAAGGGTAAGACCCTGATCCAACAGGGTCTTATTGTTCTTTAAGAAGAAGCACCAGGGTGCTCCCTTTCTCTCCCCTCTCCTGCCCTGTTCACAACGGAGAAAAGGCGGTGTGAGAGCTTAGTGAGAAAGTGGCAGTCTGCTAGCCAGGAAGAGAAGCCTCACCAGAAAAGGAATTTTCCAGCACCTTGACCTTGAACTTCTAGCTTCCAGAAAAATAAATTTCTGTTGTTTGAGCCACCCCGTGTGTGGTATTTTGTTATAACAGCTCAAGCAGACTAATATATCCCCCTTTACTTATTTATCTTCACAGGCTTATCGCCATCTCACATAATGTATATTATACTAATTTATCTCGTTTTATCGAGTGCTCAATACATATTTGTGAAATGAGTGAGTAGTTTCAACCTCTATCAGTAGTATTGTTTATATTGTATGTTCAGGACCAGCTACAGGATTTTCTGAACTTTGTGCAAAATAAAAATGTGGGGCCTCTTCTTCAAAAATTTCAAGGTGCCGAGGTGCCTGGGTGGCTCGGTCAGTTAAGTGTCTGACTTCTGCTCAGGTCATGATCTTGGGATTCATAAGTTCGATCCCTGTGCTGACAGCTCAGAGCCTGGAGCCTGCTTCGGATTCTGTGTCTCCCTCTCTCTCTGCCCCTCCCCTGCTCACACTCTGTCTCTTTCTCTCTCCAAAATAAATAAACATTAGAAAAAATTTTCAAGGTGGTGACAGCACCATTAAAACAAACGTGGGGTCCTTCTAAGCGTGGGACCCCATGTGATTGTATAGGTTACATGCCCAAGAAGCCGGCCTTGTATGTGATGCTCAAAGAACTCTACCTTGGGCTCTCCTTTGGACTTGAGTCTTGTCCATGGAGCGCCCTCTTGCTTGGATAGCTCAGAGAGTCTCCAGCTAATGTTGAAAACGGAGTTCCTTCCCTTGGCTCTCACCTGGTGACTTGACCCTTCCTGGGTGGCCCTGCCCAACCATTCATGCCATCGAGAATCCTATACACCATTCTGTGACTTCACTATTCCTCACCCACATGTTAAATTTCTGTCAGTTTACTTCTAAACATCTCTTAAATATATATCATCTTTCCAATTGTGTAAAAATAATCTGAGCCCAAGTTATTCTATTTCTCATCAGAACCACTCCTGAATTTCCCCCAGATCATTCCTTCTCCCTTTACATGATAGTCACAGCCAACTCTTTTTTTTTTTTTAATGTTTATTTATTTTTGAGAGAGAGGGAGTACTAGTGGGGGATGGCAGAGAGAGAGGGGAACAGAGGATCCAAAGTGGGCTCTGTGCTGATAGCAGAGAGCCTGAGGTGGGGCTCAAACTCACGAACCCATGAGATCATGACCTGAACCGAAGCCAAACACTTAACCGACTGAGCCACCCAGGTGCCCTAGCAGCTTTTTACATGCATATATGGTCATCTCAGTCTCCTGCTTAGAGTCCTCCCAGGGTTTCCCTCCACCCTTGCAATAGACCAGGATTTGCACATGGCTTGCAAAGCCCTGTCTGATAAGGTCCTGCCCTCTTTCCCAGCTTCTTCCTTGTGACCCACTCACCACCCATCTGCGCCCCAGCCACCCTGGCTTTCCACCAGCTTCCTGCACAGCGCAGACTGATAGGGGGTGTTCAGTGACTGTATGAGTGAATGAATGTTCTAGGTTAAGGACACCTGGGTGGCGCAGGTGAGAAGCTGCATTGGAAGACATGGCTTTCCTCTCTGCCTGGCAAGACTCTTTGGCAGTGGGGTGCTCTGCAAGAGGAGGCGCTCTCCTGCTTTCTGGGTGAATGTTATGCCTTGATGGGGAAAATTACGGCAGAGAGGCTACAGTGTCCCAGCACATCTGTCACAGTCCATACGACACCACCAGAGCTGTGAAAACTACCGGTCCAATGAACTGCCAATTTGTCTGTGTCCCCGGGAGTCAAGGACTAAGTGTAAATGTAGTAATTTCTGTTCCTCTTCTTTTTATAGATCAGGACCTGGGACAGATGAGTGGCTCTGAAGGTGGCCATGAGTCCTTTGCCCCCTAGAGCACCAGACAGAATCAGGGCTGGGTGTGACAAGCTCTTCCCTCAATCCCAGGCCATTGGAAGAGGTTTGGGGGAGAGGCGACGGCCCAGATCCTAGTTTGCCCTCCCTGGAGTGGGGTGGGGATGGGGCAGGGGTGGCCTTCTCTGGGAGTCCAAGATTCTGTTGGTAGATTTCAGCTCCATTCTGTGGGGCAGAAACAGACACTCTTTCCTATGTGGAGCTTCTGTGTGAATTTGAGGACAAGGCCGGGCTGAGACAT
>CM053562.1:16299393-16401214 GCA_028646485.1 Cryptoprocta ferox
TGAGCATCCAGAATAATTGTCTTTTCAAATTAACATTTTTTAAAGTTTATTTATTTATTTTTGAGAAAGTGTGCAAGTGGGAGAGGGGCAAGGAGAGGAGAGAATCCCAAGCAGGCACACACTCTCAGTGTGGAGCCCAATGCAGGGCTCGATCTCACAAACCATGAGATCATGACCTGAGCCAACATCAAGAGCTGGACACTTAGCTGAGTGAGCCACCCAGGTGCCCCTCAAATGAATATTCTTTAAACATTTGTTTCATGTTTATGTAGAAGTGGGACTAAGTGTGTGGGCCCTTGTAGGGGGATTGTGGGTGTGTTGATGGCCGTGCTTAGACTGTCCCTCCCTTGAGCAGTTCAGCTCAAGCCCCAGACACTTCATTCAACGAAACTGAAGCCCAAAGCTCCCTAGAAACCAGACAGAAGCCCCCTCCCTAGAAATCATCACTCATGCTCTTGAAGCATGGCCTCCAGGTCTTGTGTCTGAAGCTGCAGGGGTGGTGTCCTGGGGGGAGTTTTGATAAATACAGGGTCTCAGTGAGGAGCCTTCACCCTATACATCTGAAAGAGTGCTATTCAGCATCTCTGCGGTGGCTGTTGAGTACTCCTAGGGTCTCTCTGGTCCTCATTCTATGTCCAGGGAAGGTGGGGGAATGTCCTGGAACCAGACTTGCAGCTCTGGAGCCTAGTGGGCTGGCAGCCTGGTCCTCTTCACCTGTCTCATCTAGAAGAGTCACCCATGGGGCCAGCCTCAGCATGGCTGCCTTTGTTCCATTCCTGTGTCCTCTGTTGCTTGTTCTCTGGTGTCTCATCTGCCCCCCTCCCCGACCCTGACCCCCTCCTGCTCGCAGGTAGCCATCTGCTAACTCCTGATGCTCTTACTTTGCCCAGGACATTTTTTTTTTCAAAGGCAATAAGTTGTTTTAGGGAACCAGGTTAGAGACATTTTAGGTCATAATACTGCTGGGAAGGTATCTGAGATGGAAGGATGATTGTCAACATCCTTTATCTTTCACCAAATTAGCAACTTCCCATAGTGACGGCCCCCATGTCAAAGCATTTTCTGCACATTCAAGTTTGCTTCTCACAGTAGCCTGTGAAGTAAGAAGGACAGTTATTCTTGTTCCCATTTTAAAGATAAGGACACTGAGCTGCAGAGAGGCAGGCAGGCTTCCTCTCAGGCACATTACCAGTAAATGGCAGAAATGGCCACAATATGCCTTTGACCTAATAATGTCCAGCATTCTCTCCTTTGTTCCTCAGAAAGTCTCAAAGTGTGCTATTTTAGGGATCTATCCTAGATTTCAATATAATTAAAGCAGTTAGTTGAGTCTCTTTCACAGACATAAGATAGGACTGATTCAGTTCAGTTTCCATCAGTTCTATGTTGGCTCTATGGGGAGCACTAAGCTAACTATTGGCAATGGGCTGGAAAACCCAGGCTCTGCCCTCAAGGAGTTCACAGATGAGAGGAATATATTCCTCACTGGGGGCTCTCGCCATGTTTTCCCACTCCCCTCCTGCCTTCAGGAAGGAAAATAAGCTCTTTACTCTGTCCAGCTGGAGGGCTTGACTTCTCAAAGTGGCTTGGTCTTGGAAGAGAAATATATGGTTCTGGAAATCTGATAATGGGTTTCAGCCAGACCCATTTTGATCTGCTTCTTTGACTCTTGATCTGGAAGAAGACCCTGTGGTGAAAAAGATCATGAACAAAAGCAGCACATCTCTTTTGGTGCCAAAATGCAAGCCCCCAATTTTCTTCCCTTGCTGTGAGTTCTGTGGTCCCACATATCTGCAGGATGGGACTTCATCAGATTCTCAGGACTGAACCAGAGACGTCCCATCTGACCAGGAGAAGCAAATGTGAGGGTGATTGTGGCCAGTCACACTTGCATGTTGACTCTTTCCTGATCCCAGATGACCTTAATAGCTAATAAAACTTTACCGAGATCTACTTATGGTGACGGCATTTTCTGAGCCCAAAGCTATACCAAGTGGCCCCAGAGGTATGGCTGGGACAATAGGAAAGAAAAATCAACCTTGTGACTCTTTTGAAAATGCTACAAGTAAAAATGGCATCCCTTTTTGGATCTCCCTTCCTGGGTCCCGGAAGTGCTTGTTTGGGAGGGTGAGCTGAGTAAACGGATTCAGTGTAGGTGTCCTCTGCCCCATGCTGACAATGCAGTATGTTTCTTTCATGGACAGCTATCTAGTTTCTTCTTTTGCCCGAAAGTTTTCTTGGTGGTAGTGGTGGTGGTGGTGGTGGTGGTGTGTGTGTGTGTGAGTGTGTGTGTGTCAAGTTAACCCTTTGCTTTCCGTAACACCATGGAGCACTCTCTTAGGCATGTGACTTTGATATCCACATTCTCCTGAGGGCACGGGCAGTGATACTGGCTTCCTTGTTCAGTTGATCAGAATCCTGAACCTAGGCAGAATTTTGGGATGACATCTTCCCTTCCTCTTGTCTTTGGTGACTAACATACCCTTGATCTCATTTTTTTTTCCCTAAAGAAACCTCAGGCCATATGAGACTGTGAGATATTTGGAGATCTTAAACAATCAATACCATTTATTATTGTCCATCAGGTGAAGCAACAGAGCCAAAAGGTCTAATTTACAAGTGACCCTTGATTTGAAACTTAATTGATTCCTGGACAGCCATGACAAATTGAACCGGAGTCAAACTTTCATTTTCTGGAAGCACCGTCTTATAAATTCTCCTCCCTACCTTGGAATCTGATCTCGTACCACCAAAATACCAAGAGTGATTCCAACAAAATAACTACAAATAAGACACAGACACATGCTTTCCAAACATTTAGAAACTATTATGAAAAGAAATTCAATAGACAAGCTATAGCAGCGTCCATTTGGGGGGCTCTTTTGTCTTTTGGATCAAAATGAGCTGGCTTCTTAAAATGTTGCTTCAACGTTCTCTGGATTGAAGTCATCTCATTTTTGTGATAAATCTCCCTACTCACTGTCTTATTAACTGAGGGAGATGTTTCCCCCCATCCCAGGGCAAAGCTGCATTTAGCAGCGTCTGCATTTGGCAGCGTCTGGAGATATGTTGGTTGTAGGATGCTGGTGGTCCTCTGGATTTTGGTGGGGGAAGAGCCAGGGATGCTGCTAAGGATTCTATAATGCATGGGACAGTTTCCCACAATAAGGAATGATCTGACCAAGTTGCCAATAGCCCTGCTGTGTTAAAACCCTGCCTCGGGGTGCCTGGGTGGCTCAGTCAGTTGAGCAGCTGACTTTGGCTCAGGTCATGATCTCACGGTTTGTGGGTTTGAGCCCCGCATCAGGCTCTGTGCTGACAGCTCAGAGCCTGGAGCCTGCTTCAGATTCTGTGTCCCTATCTTGCTCTGCCCCTCCCTTGATCATGCTCTCTCTCTCTCTCTCTCTCTCTCTCTCTCACAAGAATAAAATTAAAAATTAAAAAAAAAAACCCTGCCTCATGGCAAGCATGGATGTTTCAAATGGAGTTAAAATTCAGGTCGTTTCTTTGGAAGAGAAATGTTGAAGACTAAATTTACTTGAATGCCTTTCAAGGTCTTTAAATGGCACAAGATGGGGGGGGGGGCGTCAAAGAGGAGGACGGATGGTTCCACCTTGATTTCTTCAGTGATTCCTCACTCTCCCGTGTCAATAAGTCAGCCAAGTTGCCTTTCATAGCAACCCAGGTTGTTGCTGTTTCTGTATAGCTTTGGTTGTAAATATAAGTTTTAGTTATTCCTCTGTGGGTTTTATTTATGGAAAAAAAAAGTCATAAAAAGTGAGTGTGGGTCACAAATCATGCTAGGTACTGCCTGCACACAGATGTAATTTATACATTTCTTCATCGTTCTCACTGTTTTTCTTGGATCTTTAAATTTCCTGTACAGCTAGCATCTCGAATTTTCATAATAGTTATGGCATTTCTTATAATTTATGCTCATTTCCCAGAAACCTCCAAAGGGCTTATTGTTTTTCATGAAGAGTAGACCCAAAGCTTTCACACAAGCTGTGAATGAGTGTTTAGCAGTGATCTCTGATCATAGCAATTCTCATTTAAGGCATTAAAGGGCATCAACATCTCAAAATATCAGAACTTTTTGGAATGCCCTCCCTCCCCTCTGCTCCCCCAACCATGAAGATTCTATAGTAATCAGTCCTTTGAGAAGGTTCTGTTAGCTTTTTGGATTCAAAAAGCTTTGAATCCAAAGCTCCTTAATTGCCACTTTTCTTAGTATTTGAAGTGTTTGAAATCGGCTTGGGTTTAAAAAAGAATATTGTCAATATTGAAATGACAACCCTCATCCTAATTAACTGAATTCTTTTACTGTACATCTCTTCCCCATTCCTCACAAACACATAAACATAAATTTGGAAATTTTACTCAATCCTATTTTAGAGCCTTTGACCTGAAGGGCTTCATCCACATATGTGTGGACTATCTGGGCTGGGGAGTAGGGAGCTTGGTGCAATAGATGGAAATGGAATAAGGCAAGAAGAGACCCTATCTCTTCAAGGAAGGACCAGTCTTTCATCCCTGTCCATCCAGAACCAGTGCTGGGCCAGGTCCATCGTAGGTGCTCACTGAACTCACATGGTGAGATGAGAGAAGAGGAAAAAGAGACGTTGTTATGTGAGGATTTATGAGTCTGATACATGTTCTTTTTATGATTCTTTGAAAGCCTGGGCAGTGAAGTGTAGTGTACATATCACATGAGAGGAGAGATACAGGCCCCAGGAGCCCTTATTCCTTAATGATGTCTTACTGCTGACTGACAAAGAGGTGGCTGCCGAGAGACACGTGTCCCCAGGGCCGCTCGGGTCATCACGGGAGAGAAGACGCTACTGTGTTTAGGTTGGGTTCTTGGTAATTTCCCTGATTACTAATGCTGCTAACATTTCTCTTGCTTAATAATCCACTTTTAATTTTCCCTGTGGCAGTTCTTAGTTCCCACAACACAGCAATAATTAAATCTGTGTTCAGATCGTTGTAAATGCACCCAGAGGTCTTAAGCAATGGGTGAATCATACCCATTTAAGTGAAAACATAATGTTAGCATTCAGCTGCCTCAGGAATAAATACTAATGACTGAAATTCCTTTATGTTCCACTGTATATGTCCAGTTCCCGTTGCAGGCAACATGTAGGAACGAGATTCAGGTGATGGGTTTTATCTGCACCTTACAACGGTCGCTCCTCAGGTGTGGGTTTCCGGGGTGGCTTACTTAAAATAGGACCAGGAAATGTGACTGTTTTTAAATGGTCTCTCTTGCTGCTACCACAGAAACCTGTATTTTAGGAAACGATGGAGGAAGAGGAAATGAATCACAGGGAATGGGCAATGAAAGTGTCCGTCCCGCTGCTGGGAGGGATGTCAGCAGGAGACCGTCATGTAGCTGGAAGTTGGGATTTTGTCCCTGTTTCTTACACAGCCCAGGGTTGGTAAGAGGCCTGCTGGAGCCTAGAAAATACTAGGAGGAATGCCCTCTGACTCTTATTCCTGCTGTTCCCTCCTCACCTGTCCCCACTGACTAATTCCTCTTGTCATAAGACACAGCCAGGTGGACCGCCCCCAGGTGGTCTTTGAGCAGGGGAGAGGGCTTGTCTGTGGTCAGGGCCCCAACTACCCTCTGTTACTGTTGTCTCTACACTTCTGCTTTGTGTTCTTGTGGAACTGAGCCCGAAGGAAGTCTCCCTCATGCCCCTGCTCTTCCATACTGTTACCTGGCTGGGTGTTACCTGTATGACCTGGAGGTGAGTGTTGATCTCACAGTGTGCACCGGGCTCATTTTCAAGGGAGGGAAAGGGTGACTGTTTTCCCTGGAGACCAAGCCTGAGAGGCAGGTGGTCACAGGAGCTGGAGACTCAGCTAATAAGGGCAGACAGGCTGGGCAAGTTAGGACAATTAAATATTCTCTGCCAGTGCCCGTAGATGGCACTAGAGCTTTGGAGATCTGGCTACCCCTGGGCGCTCCAGGGTTGAGGGAACTGGACAGCAAGTCCGTCTTTGTGGCTGATCAAGGGCTCCAAATCATACACTGGACCAGTCTGGGTGACGCTGGGGCATCCAGCAAAGGTTACCACTTGTCAGGGACCTTTTCTGAGGGTAAAAGCAACCGGTGAGATGAAGAATTCAGACTGGATAGAGGCAGGGGAGGAAGAGAGAGAGACAGAGAGGCAGAGAGAAGAAGGGTAGGTGGTGGGAAGAGGAGGGTAGGGATGGTGAGGCTACAATGAGACAATAGGATCAAGGAAGGCAAGGGGCACAGGTGGAGGTAGAGGACCTACAGGGATGAGAGCAGCCAACAAAATAGGTTGACGCAGAGAAGACATTTTGGTAGCAGTGGTGGGTCAACGCTGAGGGGAGGAGGCCCAAAGCAAAGGAGAAGGCAGGCCAGTCATTAAGAGACGCATGCCTCCATAATTCCCCACAGGACTCAGAAGGTGCACACCACTCCTTCAGGATCTTTTATTGACGCATAGAAAATGTGTTTAAAAAAGGAACTATACAGAGGCTAAAAGCAATCAGGACTAAAAATACTAGTTAACAATGGTTAACAAGTGGAGATTCCAGTCTTTGAGCTACAGTGCCAGGAAAGGATGGGGCAAGTTGGTATCTCCTCTCCCTTCCTCTGTTTTTATTTTTATTTTAGTTCATTAAAGTGTACATTGCCTGAGGAGTATGTACTCCATTTTTCTTCTTGTTTTTTTTCTTTCTTCCTTCTAGTCTTTCTTTGAAACAAATGCATTTTCCAAGCACAAAGTAGCTACAAAGTCAGTAAATTGGTCATTGTTATTTTTACCTGAAAAGGTTGTTAAAGGTTAAGACGACAAACTCAAATTCGAGGGCATCAGAAGACTTGGTGTTTATGGTTTCTCAGAACAATGATCTAGAGATCACCAGGGTGGGTTTCAGCTGTTCGGGCCCAAGATAACAGCTCCCTCAAAGTCACAGTGACTTGCTCAGGGTACCCGGGGGGGTTCCTATGGGGCTGGGGCGTAACCGAGGGTGAAATGACAGAATGGTTGTGTGTGTGTGAAGGATAGGAAGGAAGGGTCGGTCGTGTTAATAGTAACTTGTCTAGACTGAACCTTGAGTCTGTGGGACCATAAAATGCAGAGCTCTTTCTTGGGGAAATCTATTCCTTTATACATAAGTGGCGTTCCATTAAGAGAAAGGCATTCATTTCTGGAGTTTGGGCCTGGCAGCCAAAAATACTATTTACCAAGTACTAATTTCCTTCTAAAGTCCTTAATGTGGCAAAGAGAGCAGAGTGTGTACCTAAGTGTCCTCTGAGACCCCCTCTCAACACACTACCCCACACACTAGAGAGGTGAGAGCAGGTGGGAAGAGGGGAATAAGTAACATTCGTCTTCTGCCTTCCGTGAGCCTCATCCCCCAAAGCTTTCACTGATGTGCTCCTAAAGGGGCACTTTTATTGTACCCATGAACATCTGGGAGGAAAGAGCCCAAATCAGTCTGCAGCCTGCTGATTTGAGCCTAAAAATTCATGGGATTTCTGCATTTGATACTGTCTGTATTGGTTTCAATATATTAATAATATAACTCCTTTCCTCTCAAATTCTGGAGTGAAATTGATGCCCCAGGAAACATGTGCCATGTTTATTCTCCCCAGTGTTGCCTATCTTGTCTACCCAGTTTGAGAATGATCCTGGAATTTCCTACTCTTCTAATGTTGGGTGGAAAAGAGGCCACTATATTCCCAAAGGAATAGCCATTGGGTGAAACAGTGCTTGTGCCCTAGTCTTTTCTGTCTGCTACCAACTTGCTGTAAATCCTTTTCTTACTTCCCAATTAAAAACAAAAAAAAAAAAAGAGGAAAAAAGAAAAGAAAAAAGCTGTCAGGATGCTTCTTCCATCTGATATAATTTCAAGGTTGCCTGGAGGTTGTGGCAAAAACAACGCAAGAATTCTCTTTTTTAAAAGACAGAGTGAAGTGGCATCAGAAGCCCCTTTGTACAAACATGAATAAATCCAAGATGGCGGCCATGGGGCTAAACAAGTAGAAGGGGCGGCAGCCTTCTGAAGGAGGAAAAACAAGGGCTTTAGAATTAGAGGGATTCTGATTATAGCTCTCCTTAGTGGCTGTGTGACTCTGGGCATGTTACCAAACCTTTCTGTGCCTCCATGTCCTCATCTGTAAAATGATTAAACTTGAGTTGGGGTTGGGGTGAGGATTTAATGAAGTAATACATATAAAGTTCCCAGCACAGTATCTGGAAAGTAGTAGGAGTGCAGTAAATGCCATTTCTCTTTGTCTTTGCTTGGGGAGAGAAATATTACAAGGCCAGATAGGATCTCAACTCTGTTACTAATTAGCTGGGTGAACTTGGGCAAGTTGCCTAACATTTCTGGGCCTCTGTTTACAGAAGTATGAAATGAGAGGGTCAGGCTAGATGACCTCCAGTCCTCTCTAGCTCTGAAGGTATGTTCCCAACCTTGGGTTTGCCTTTTGGAGGCGGTGTTGAGCACATTAGCGTCCAATGGGAGGATGTTACAGAGCAACACAGGGTGTCCCTCAGGGTCCAAAACCAGGAATGGGAAGAAAACAATAGTTCCCATCTGTGCATTTGCCTCCTGGCTGTACATCTGGACCCAAACCCTCTCTGTGGCTTAGGTGTTCCCAGGCTCCTGGAATGCTTCCTCTGTCTCCCATGAGCCCTTGGTGCCAATGAGCCAATGCCAGTACCTGTAGGAACCAATTCGGTGAGACCGAAAAGGGTTACATGTTTCTGAACTGGAAATTTAGCATCAGCCCAGCCTCACAGCCGACAATGAGGAGCTGTTTTGTCAAGTCAACAGAGGGGGCAGAGCTGGTCTGAGGAACAAGAGCTGTGTTATTTGGATACTCGGCAACAGCCTTATTAAGCTTGGGAGGGAGGGAGGATTTCCGGTTTGGAGAAAATGCAACACTGTCCAAAGACTGTGAGGTTTGCCAAGGACATTTGGACAATGAAGTACTGCAGGTGCAATGAAGTCATGCTTCAGGCAAGGGGTGACCTTGAAACATGAATCAGAAATGCTAGAGATGACAAATCAGGCTTATGGGTGCTGTGAAGGAAAAACGAGGTCCAGGCAGGACTAGTTGAGCAAGCAAAAAGAGCCCTTCTCTTCTCATTTTCTGCATCAAGAAGGCCTCTGGTGCCTTAGTTTCTCCTCAGGTGCAATGTGTGAACTTACAGGCACTCTGCTGGGAGGTGAGAGCAGAAGTCAAGGCAGGGCCCCTCACACTTGTTTTCTGTCCTTCGACTGCGGGCCATCCCTAGGAGCCTTGCTTTTAGTCTCCAACCATCCATCTGCTTCTATTTTATTTTAATTTTATTTTATGTTCTATGTTTTATGTTTTCTTCTTCCCAGCCATTTTGCAAGGCTTTAAGAATACAGAATGGACGCCAGCAAATCTAATGTGGCTACAATTAGGATGAACCAGAGGCCTTCTTTCAAACTGGACCTGAATGTACACAACACTCCCACATCCGGCACACTAGAGCTTTTCCCCTACTTGTTTTGGAGGTTTCATCAGGTCTGCGAATTCTCATTTGGCCTGGTGGTACCGAAATGCTGGATTATAGTTCAGGGAGACTCAACTGGAGTGGGGTTATGGAAGAGACAAAGGTTTGGGGGAACATTTAGTCAAAGATGTTCAGGAATGTGGCCAAAAGACCCAGAGGTATAGCCAGACAGAGGCTACAGGCATAGCCCGAAGCCAGCCCTGTGTATCACCTTTCCTGAGTACAGAGCCTCTCTGTCATTGTCACCTGGAGAAAGACAGGCCACCTAGGGAGGTTTGGGTGGAGCTGAGTTGGCCACTTCCTGGCATCTGGAGCTTTGTGGAAGAGGCAGACTCCCAAACCTCACCTCTTCCGCCCCAGGCCCCTGAGGTCCCACAGCCTTGGCCAGTTTGAAGCAAGTGAACAAATTATTCCATCTTCTGTGGGATTATTGAAACAAAACTGAGGTATGAATCTTTCCTTTTCAAAGTTCCAGGAACAGACAGTGAGATGCACATAGAGTGCCCCTTTGGAGGGAAAGAAATGGAAGTGAGGAATTAGATTGACTAGGAGTCTGATGATAGAAAGCAAGCATGTACCCTGAGTAAGCGGTTCTATCTGAGCCAAAATTTCAGGGGGAGGTTAAAAAAACAAAAAAGAAAAAGAAGAAAAATGTTTTCATGCCCCAGGAATACGTGCAAGTCTGGGTCACTGACGAATCTACTTTAGCCTCTTCAGCTTGGGGCATCCGAGCTGCCAGGTTCCATTTTTTCTCCAGAGGAAAAGACAAAGAGGAACTCATAAACCCTTTCTCAACTGATGCTTTTAAATGAGCGCTTTGAAAAAGATTCCATAATGACCTACTGTCCCATAATCTATGGGTCTGTTCTGAGACGGGATTTTCAAAGTACAAATGGGATGAGGGTTGTTTGGTTTGGCATTGAGCTCATTGGCAACCTTGGTTTTATAGGATTGACTTTGAAAATAACAGTGTTCAGTGTGCATAGAGCTGGTTGTTTTCCAGGGAAGAGGGTGGGAGGTGTCCTACCCGTTCACAAGCAGCTGAGTGGGGGAACCGGTAGGTGAGGGGACAGGTAGGTGGGTTTAACTATTTGTGGAAGTTTGCTCTGCACTTCCTTGCTGCCATTTTTGTTATCCTTCTTTTACAATTCAATCTCCTGTGCAAATCAGTTTTCAGGTTTCTTGGATCTTGGTGTGGCGTGGGTTCTCCTGGAAACCCTTGCTTGCTGTCCTCAACTCTCACCATGTTTCATAGTTACAGGTGGTGGCTGGGGGTGGTGATCGCCACCTTGTGGCCACACCTAGCAAGTCTCCCTCCTCCAGTTAAATCCAGTGAAAAGGCAGGAGTTTCCCACAGATTTGTTTTCTCCCCTCCCCCCTCCCCCCTCACTTTTATACCCACCTTGACCTTCCAAAAAGAACCCTGGAGAATGGGAGTTACTCTGCTGGGAACTATCTTTATCTGATGGGGAAATGCAAAAAGGAAAGACTGTCTGGATCTTGGATCTAGGCAGTGGGTCTGTTTTATCTGTTTCTAAGTGCCTATAATTAGGATTGGGTTTAAATCCTAATCTTGCAGTTAAATAGCCTCTGGGCAGGGTCCAATTCTATTCCTTGAGAGTCCCTTGAGGGAAACTGGTGTGCTTAGGTGAGTGCCTTGTGAGTATTGTTTATTGGATCCACCCTTGGGAAGAACATAGGTGTGGAGGAACGAGATAAGCAAGAATCAGTGAGTAAAGTTAAGAAGCCTTGAGTTTAGTTGATCATGGATCTTGGGGAGAGAACAGGGCACAGCATCTCTTGAAAATGGTGACAGCTTGTGAGAAAATCACTCAACTTAATAAAAGGAATCTATACATCCTTTTATAGGAGGTTGGACGAGCTAATCTTTGAAGTCCCTTTCTTGCTTTAAAAGTTTCTGAAATGAATTCAGGCAATGCTGCTGATACTATTTATAAAAATGTTCCATAGGGTAAATGGTTGTAATGAAAGGCAGCTTTTGGTTTCCACTGATACTTCTTGGCTTTCACCTGAATTGACCACACAAGGACTCACAAGCTCTTTGTTTCAGTTCCCTGGATGAGGTAGGCTGTTCGGGCACCACCCAGGCCCCTGGGCTCTGCTTTTATGGACAAAATGAGTTCAGCCTCTTACTTGGCATTACCTCTTCTGTTAAGTTTTTTCCTGTGTGTGTGTTTTATTTATGACTTCTAAACCAACCAATATTCCTTCCTTCCTTCCTTCCTTCCTTCCTTCCTTCCTTCCTTCCTTCCTTCCAATAAAACAGGGTTTCTGGTGCATTTTCATTACTTAATTGTGCTCTTTCATCAATGCCTAATTTTACTTAAATTTTCAGATCAGAATCTAGCATTACTGACATAAAAACCAAAAGGGAAGTTAGTAGCCATTCTAGTCTAAGCTTTGATTCAACAGGAGAGGAAACTGAGGCCCAGAGAGAGAAAACAACCTCCCTGATATCACAGAGCCAACAAAATGGCAGAGGCAGGCCTCTACCTCAGCTCCCAGCTTCCTTTTGGTGTGCTCCCTGCTATTCACTGGTGTCCCACTCTCTAGCTGAGTCTCATTTAATTTACGGGTTTCTGGAAACAATTGTTTCTTTTTCTTTCTCCTCCCCCTGGTTCTTTTCGAAACCCATGCTAAACTGAGAAATGGCACTGTGACTCCCATTTCTCAGCACCAGGTTTATCGGTCACATCCACACAGAGCAGCACGTGAGGCCTCGGAGGCCTGCTAAGGGAGGGTGCCAGTAGCTGGCAGCGGCTGACTTCATCCTCACAACATCAGGAGCGTGATCAGCAGCCCGAAGGGCTGTTCTCTCCTGGTGATCAGAGCTTGGTTACAGTGTAGTTGTTTCCATCAGAAAGATGCTAACTCTCAGGCTCTTCTAGCAACTGGTTGGAAGAGGAACAAGATGCCCTAGTTTGGCTGAATGTGGGCACTACAGGAAACAGAGCTGGGGTCTTGAGGAAAAGGAGAGAAAAGGGGGAAGGCAGCGGGGGGTGCTGGGTGTGGATTTTGGCGCATGCTACAGGGACGGCAGCCGCTGACATTTGATTTGGAGAAGTCGAGGGGTCATGATTTCTCAAGCCTCCTGCTCTCTTGGGCTTAAAAATCAAATCATGGGAGTGAAGAGAAGCACATCTCATAAAATGGGAGATGGTTCCCAGTCCTCTCCTCTTCACCTTTGGATTTCCAGATGTAATTTCCTCTGGCACTTTTCATTTTTCCTCTCAAAGGCAGAATAATAAAAGAAGATGGAGAGAGGCTTCTCATAATGTCAACTCATTAAAGAGGTCATTCCTATTTCCCACAGGACCAAAAAAGAGAAAGAAACCAAAACAACCCCCCCACCCCCGAATTTCACCTTTTTCCAGGAATTACCAGTCAGGGGAATGGCTGGCTGGTCCTATAACTTCTTCTTCTGATCCTTATTAAGCCGCCCACATTAAGGTTGAGCCTAGCTGAAGATGGAAACAAGGCCTTCCGTTTGCAATTCAGAAAAAAAAAAAAAATCCATGACAAATAGGACCAGAAATAAGAAAACAGAGCTAGGTAGGATCTGTGTTTCCCACGGGACTTGTAATCTCAAATGGCAGATGCCTTGATTTCTACTTCTTTTGTCCTTTCCTCACTGTGTGACCTCAAAGCGCTAAATCCTCAACCATCTCTCCCTTTCACCCACAAAGGAAGTTGCTGTCTGACCTGAAAGAGGGGGCAGTGACTTAAGGCCCTCAGGGACACAGCCCCTGTGCAGCCCAGGGCCAGGTATGGGCAATGCCTTGGGAACCAGAGTCTAGAACAAATAGTGGCTGGGCTTGTGGGGCCGTGGGGGTCTAAGTGTCGGAGGGCAGTAGGCACAGGATTGATTGGGGCTGGAAAAGAGGCCACCGGTCTTAGAAGGGAGTAGGACACTTGGCATGTAAGAGTGTCGGAAGATGAGAATCTTTGGCCCGTTGAAAAGGCCTTGGGCTGTTGGGATGCGGTGAGATTCATCTGTTTCCTCTTACGGGGAGCTATTGGCCGAGCTCTCTTGCTGTGGCTTCTTCTGTGGGCTGGTGTGAGAACCTGGCCAGCCAAGGCAGTGACCAGAGCACAAATACCTGGAAGTGAAGGAAAACTCCTAGGAGGGCAGGTAAAGAGGGCCTGTTGCCCTAGCAATCTAACTCCAGGACTTGCCTTTAAATTGGTCTTCTTTAAGAAATGGCACACTTTCCCTCCTCGGTGGGCAAAGAGGGGAAGGTTAAGGATGACTGGCTGGGAGGGAGAATGGAGGCCCAGGGCCAGGCCCGGGGCAGCAGAAACCACACGTAGCTGCGGCCTGCTTCCTCAAACACCCTTAACATGTTGCAAAGCACATTACTCTTACCCCCCACCCCTTGTTTCATATTATAAAATACAAACAGATGACAGAAAAGATCAGTTGGCCCGCGGCCGCCCATTGCTCAGAACTGCAAGGACCGCCGTTTCCTCCCTGCTGTGAGACGGTGGTTGTAGGGGCGCATCTTCATTTCCACGAAAGGGATGGAGAACTCGTGGCCTTTCCAATGGTACCAGTTGATCCCCTGGGAAGGAGAAAGACGAGCACGTCAGGTCTTTGCCTCCCCCCAGAGAGAACACCCGGCTTGAAAAGGAGTGGGGAAGCTACCATGTGGATTTAGCCATTTTCCATTAACACGAAGCTTTGCTGTCTGACTCCCTGATAAGGTCAAAGGAGCAGAGTCTCTTTCCGTTTTTTTTTTTTTTTTCTAAACATGCCTGTGGGCTGCGTGTTCATTAAGGCTGTTCTTCAGGTCATTTCTTTCTGCCAGATTTAATGTTTTGGCTTTCAGGGTTTACATGCACCAGTTATCAGTGTTGAATTTCAAAATCCCAATAGCATACAAGCATTTTGAAGAGAATAATTGTGTCTGACTGCTCATCCTGATGGGAGAGTCAGGTGATTTCCGCCTATGGTGACCACCATCTTGGTTTGCACATGGCTAAGGCGTTTCCCTCACTGCTGGCCTTTCGGTGCTAAAACTGGGAAAGTCCCAGTTGGTCCAGTTGGTCACCCCATCACTCTGCCAGCATGTGGACTTGTCATCTCTAATGGGGAGAGATAGTCCATTTGACACTGGTTTTCTGATCTCTCCTTCCCTGGGGCCCTTTTTAAGATGAAGTTGAGCCTGTAAGCTGTCCTTAAAATTGATAAGCTCTCCATGGGATTATTGGGATCATTTAGATGAGGAAATGAAATGGAACATGACTGGTTGTCAAGGGATGAGTTCTAGCTCCTGAGTCCAGATGCTTTTCTTTCCCTCCACTGGCTTCTACTTTGTCCTGCTCTTGTTGAAGAGCCTGCATTACCTCCCTCTTCATGATATTCCTTTCTTAAGACTTTTTTTTTTTTTTTAATAAAGGGAAATGTAAGACCCAGTTGTGCATTTAGAACATAAAGCTTGGGGACCGTGGGTTCCACAGCTCTGGGGCAGAGCCTCACCTACCTGACTGTGCCGGGACTCTCCGTATTTCCCGTTGAGGTTGGTCCGGTGGCAGTTCTTGTACCACCAGGCCCCCTTGTATGACATGGCACAGTTGGTAACTGCGACATCATTGTCTCTGTCCTCTGTGGAGAAAGGGCGTCCCTGGTGATAGCTGAGGGAGTCCCCTGTAAAAAAGATGTTTTCATAAAGCTATCTGACTTGTCACTCTTTTGTCAACGTTTTCTGGACATTTGACTCACTCCCAACAAACTAAGGGACTTTCCATTTACCTCCTCCCCCCATTTCCACTCATTTCCTCAGCCTGGCTGTACTGAACTCTTACTCCCCCTTCCTCCCCTGGGTCAGCAACTTTCCATGCTGCTCTCTGCAATTCATTTCCTCATCCTTCTGACCTTCTGCTAAGAGCTGTGTCCACTTAGTTCACCTTACCACCTCTGTCTGTTTCTTCCAGGCCTGCACTGGATTCCTTTGTCTTCAGAGGAGACAAGGATGAGGCATGGTGATGTGGCTAATCTGGGTTACACCATGCATTAATGGCATGGCCTTCTCCATGGTTTATTAGGCATGGTCAACTCACACCCAAAACCCCACATTCAGAACTTGATGCCACATGTAAAGAGGGGTCTCAGAAAGCTAGAGTTCCTGTCCATAGGAGAAAGCATGATGAGAAAATCTTAACCATGGCAGAGAAGTGTTTGGGAAAACCAGGGCTGTATCTTGGGGAAGAACAGGCATGAGGGCTGTGATCACTATCTACAAATATCTCATGGGCTACTAAGTGAAAAATAAATAAATAAAATAAATGGGGGCGGGGCATATGAGGATCAGTAGGTGGAGACTGAGAGGAGGCATATTTTGGCTAATTATAAGAGGAAAAATAACCTAGCTACTGGAGTTGTTCACATACGGGACAGACTGCTTGGAGATGGGGTAAGATCTCTAGTCTTAGAGGCAAACAGAAGCTGAGTATTGTCTTATTGGGATGTTGTGCAGATGACTCCTATGAATTGAGTAATTGAGCCAAGGGATCAAATGGTAATTAATCTATAACTATTGGCTGAAATTTTGGTGGAATTTATGGTTGGAGATGTCATGAAAGGGCTCATGTTATTGAATGAACATTATTGTAGATGCTTCTGAGCTTGCTTTAAGCTGGGAGAGACCATAGTTCTGGGTCATCTGTGGCATCCAAGTCCACACTCATGGTGGCCACTCAGTGCCTTGACTGCTTCCCACCACAGCTTAGCTCTTGGGGGATGGTCTTTATTTGGTGAGGAAATCTGTTCCTCTTAGATCAGTTGGGTCAGCAACTCAACATATCCTGTCTCTATCCCATCCTTTTCATCTTCTCCTCCCAGTCTACAGGGGATTAGGCTTTGCATCCATTGAGAGAGCTAATCCCATTACCAGAAATTCATTCTTTCCCATTTCTTCTAGGTCCAGAGGAAGACAAAAATATTTCTTATTTTTTCGGTTTTTGCATATATATATATATATATATATATATACATATATATATAAATAACATTTTAAAGTCCTTCAATACTAAATCATATTCATATCCTATCCTTTACCTTTAAAAATTCTTAGGGGGCACCTGGGTGGCTCAGTCAGTTAAACATCCGACTTTTGATTTTGGCTCAGGTCATGATCTCATGGTTCGTGAGCTGGAGCCCCAAATGACAGCGTGAAGCCTGCTTGGGATTCCCTATCTTCCTCTCTCTCTCTCTCTGCCCCTCTCCCACTCATGTGCATGCATGATCTCTCTCTTTCTCTCTCTCTCAAAATAAAACATTAAAAAATTAAAATTCTTGGATTAATCCTATTATCTAGTGACCCTTTCTTTACCATCAGTTCAACTCTGTTGCCTCTGCCCACCTCATCTTCTCATCTCCTGCTTGCCCCTCTGTAATCTAGAATCTGTCCTCACTGCTGTCTGAGAACAATTCTCTCCACTTTCCCCTCTGGTGTCACCTGCTGGTACCTGGGATAGACCCCAGCACTGGTCTTTTTCTCCTCCCCAGATCTGGCTCCTCTTCCCATCTCTGCCTTATACCCACCTCATATATTCAGTACATTGTCTGAGTCTTGGTTTTTCTCTCTCAAACCACTGTTCAGATTTGTACCTTTCTCTTAATTCCTGACATTAGTCAAGTCTCCTATTATCTCCTACCAATATTAATGCAGCAGCTCATGCCAGCTGGTGTCTGTTCTGCACTCAGATTTACTTTATCCGATTTATGGCTGTCACATTGATCTTCCTACAATCCCCCAAATCCAAAAGTCTCAGGACCTATCATGACTCTCCACTGCTCACCATAGTAAGACAGCCCCCTTTACTAAGGCCCTTCAGCTCCAGCTCCACCCTACTCTACCAATCTTCTTTCTATTTCTTCTCAACTCACACCTGCCCTGGGCAACAAGGACCTTCACGCCTGCCCTTCCTCCTTGGTAACAGCTCCTTCTGTGACTTCTCTTTTTAGGTTTTTAAAATTTTTTAAAAATAAATTTTAGTTATTTACTTCAGCAATGTTTATACCCAACATGGGGCTCAAACTCACAACCTTGAGATCAAGAGCTGGTGCCTCCTGTGGATCGTTTAAAAGAAATAGATATTTAGTTCTTGCAGATGCCATGTCTTATGCTTCTTTTGAGTCGCCATAACTTGTACAATGAACATCTAGGGGTTACTCAACAACTTGTTATTGATAACTTGATTTGGAGTTTTCAGTTCTCATCTAGATAGAGTCCTGATTAGAGAATTAGGTTTGTATACCCTTGAGAAATGAGGACAGGAGAAGGGGCTGAACTTGGATTGGAAGCCATGGGATGGAGTATTGCCAATAGGGCCAATAAAGTGAACAACAAGTCAAGATAAAGGCCAGGGGAATTGGGCAATGGTAAATGCCAGAAAGATAGGATGACCTCTTCCCCTCTGGAGACCTCTGGTCTAGACAAAGCAACCATTGGGTAGAGTTGCCCAGAGAAGGGGGCAGACTACATAACCTCAGGTTTTCATCTTTTGAGGAAGTTGAACTGAATATTTGAAGGGAGGGCTCAAACTGTAATTAATTTTTGATGATTGACCAATTTGCTGGCAGGCTTTGCCCGTAAGACATGACAGTACAATGCAGCTCACCAGTCCTGCCCTCCATGGGTCCCAGTAGCAAGACAGAACTGCAGTAAAGGCAGCAGTGGCTGGGCCGATGGGAGGCAGAGAGAGGCAGAGGCCTGGAGCAGGTGAAGAAGGGGAGGAAGGTAGGACATGGGAGCAATGGGGAGGGGTTGTTCTCCTTCCTGTGGGGAGAATAAGAACTGCTTTTCTGCAGGTCCAATTCTAATCTTAGGGAGTGGTTGGTATCAGGTTTCTTTGAATTGCTTTAGTCTGATGTCTTGGTTAATAGACTCCACTTCAATGGCTATTTTATGCCCAAAGTGTGGCAAATTGGAATTTTTGTTAGGGGCACTTCAGGCAGATCCGACTGACTGCCATTGAGAATCATCTCCACTACGAACAATAACAAAGTGTGTCTTCCTATGGAGTAATAGTTCCTGGCTGAGAAGAGAAATAATTGGACAGATGCAGTAATTGGAAGGGCAACACCTTGCTGATCTTCTTAATTCCAAGAGGCATAAACATGCTGCTAAAATTATACACTAGCATTTAGCCCTAAGATTGGAGTTAATGAAAGGACCAGTAACTTCGTGTACCAAACAGTAGACTATTTGGCCAAACAGGTCGTATGAAATGGACTTTAATAAAACCCAGGAAACAGATTGGCAAAGCTTAAGAAGGAGACTGGATATTATGTTCTGATAAAACCATTAAAATGCAACAGAGCTCATAGAAATGGTTGCTCTACTTAGTAGAGATGTCATAAAAATCTATATAGGAAACGTGACCAGGTACTTGGTTCTCATGGAGGAATGAAAAGAAATGTGGCCAGTGAGGTTCATTCCAGAAGGCGTGACTGCTGATAGGAGGGGATCATCTCAGCACATGGAGGGATCTGTTTTATCTCTATTAGTTGCAAGATGGTTTACCTAGATGTCATCGCAGGGGGAATTTCTAGCCAGACAATAGCTGATTATGCTCTCATTGGATAAGAGCCCATATTGATTAATCTGGACAAGAAAAACAATCTTTTGCCCTCACATGGCACTTTTTTTCTTTTAAACTTTAAAAGCACTTTCACTGCATTGATCGTGTTTTTTTCCTGACTGCTCTGTGAAGTAGGGCAGGCATCATTATTATGATTTTCCAGATGAGGAAACTGAAGTCCTCGGAAATTGATTTCAGGTCACCAGAGTGGCTCTGGACAACCAGGACCAGCACTTGGGACTCCCGGCTCTCTACCCCGGCCCCCCTGTGGCTAACAGGGAATTCGCACACCCTATAGGTGCTGCTGCTCCCCGGGCGGCTCAGGCCTGGACCGGGGGGTGCACCGCCCTGGGGTCTGTCTCCTCGGGGGCCGGGGTACCTGCGGTGCCGTTGTAGACTCCCAGGCGCAGTTTGTACAGGTTTCTGCCGTCTTCCACAGAGAACTTGTCATAGTAGGCGAAGGCGGCCTCCTGGCCATCACGCATGTCCACGCGAAGCTCGTAGCGGCCCTGGGATGTGATCCTGTGTATGTTGTCCAGCCCTGGGGAGAAGAGCAGAGAATGTAGGGGTCCAGAGCCCCGTGGCTTTGGAAAGGGGAGGGAAAATGGGACTGTGGCCTCAGAACGGATGTTATAGAGGAGGAAGGGGATCCCTCAGACCTTCTCAGGTCATTTATCAAACAGACCTTGGCCAGACTCAGAAATTTTTTCCTGCAAAAAGACAAGCCCTGGCCTGCTGATGGGTTCCCACCACGGGTCAGCTCAGGGGTCCTCACATCCAGTCTTGAGCCAGTTACGGACAAACCTTAAGCCTCAGGACTCCTGGCCCCATCCCCTTCCACCTTCCACTCCAAACTGCATTGTTGGGTAAAAATGACTAGAGACATTAATTACATGGGCTTGAATCCTTTGGTGTGAGTGACAGGAAGTCAGCGGTAGAGATACTGATCAGAGGACTTAAGGACAAGCACTAGGGGCCCAGGAGAGCCAGACATCCTACCATCGCCCAGTAGCCTGCAAAAGGGGTTCTGTTACCTTGCATTACACTGCCCTTCCTTTCTCAGCCTCCAGTTCTTCTGGGCTCCCCTAGCCAGCTTAGGGGCTATAGCCATCTGCCCCCTGACTGCTGTTCCTTTCTGTCTAATCTACCTGCTACAGCTTGCATTGCCTCCTCTGCACTGGTTTCTGGGTGGTTATGTTCCCCCATATTAGACCAAGCTTCCCAGGCCTTGGTCTAATAGATTCTCATAAGGTACAAACCTCAGTGAGCCCATATTCTCCATCGCAATGCTTTCTTGTATATATTCCCTTGTCTGCTTGCCCTGGCTGGCTGTGCTCTGGGACTTTCTGGTTTGACCTAACTGTCCAGACTTTGAGCCACTCAGCTTGCATTGCTGGTGATGTCTGAGTCCTCCTGATTTCTATCTGCCTACTGAGCCGAGGTCCTCTTGCTTGGCTGTCATATCTGATATCTATTGGACTATGCACGCCATCATGAGAATGAAAGAATCGAGGGGATGGAAGGGAATTTAGAGATTGCTTAGGCTAATATCTCTGTGGAAAAGGAGGTTGAAATCCACACAGGGGAAATGGTTGGCTGAGGGCCACCTATATCTTTCTGCATCCCTATCCTCTTTGAGATTTAAAGGTTTACGTTGATTATAAATTGAGGGCTATTTGCTGTTTGCCGGGGTGCTGACCCACAACCTACCCTAGGCTCGTGCTTGTGTGGATGTAGTGGATCCTGGGGGTGCCTGCCCGGATGCCCTCAGTAGATGGTGGACCTAACCCCCAGCTGCTCGATGTCTTGGCTGGTAACAACTCACAGCTGCCTTCTTCTTGAATAATTGCTCTTGACCAAACAAGAGTCGCCTCCCCCTGACAGCTACATTCTCGCTCTCCCAAGCCTTGAAGCAGACCTTCATTAATGCCTGATATGGGGGGTACAAAAGGTCAGCCCCCTTGCCCTAGTGAGGATCAACTCTGAGAAGCAATTCATGCTCCAGCACTCATGCCCATCTGAGGCCGAGACTAAAGATTTTCTCCCACCAAAACCACAGTTTTGCATATTTTCCTCTGCTCTGTCTTGCTTCCTCCATTCCCCTGCTCCTGAGAGCATTCACCCAATAACTCACCTGAACAAGACTCCTTGTCTCTGGCTCTGCTTCTAGGGAACCCAACTTAAGATATAAACCATGGGTCGTAGTTACCCCCAAACCTGAGTATTGCTGTCAAACTGTGTATCACCAGGCCGTGCCTCTGTTGAAGAGCCCTCACTGGCTCCCTATTACCTATGGCACTAAGTCAAGACTTTTTTTCCCGGCTTTAGGTACCATAATGTGCCTTCATTCAATCCACCTAACCTCATTTTCTTCTTTTCCTGCACCTTTCCTCTGAGTGGATGGTTTCTTTACTATTGCATTTGCGCCCGTCAGAAGAATCCCATCCTTACCTCCTCTCTTGTCCCCTTCCCTCCTGCATTCTTCTCACTCATCCCTCAGCACCTCCTCCACACACCTGACCCCTCCCCTCTCTGAGTATCTGTGGCCTTCCCTCGGTACTTGTACTTGGTAGGTTTACAGTGTTTCTCAGTGTGGGATGGTATTTCTCACCATAGGAGAAATACTTTGGGAATAAGGACAACTAAATAATCTTAAACATATAAGGAGAAAAGTATTTCCGAATTCTATTGTTTTCTTAATAGGAGGAACCTTAACTCTAATCCAAACCTTGACTCCCAGTCTCTGTTTGGTCCTAGTGCTTGGTGGTGAGCCCCCAGACACTTCCTAATCTTCGTTTGTACCACCCCCAGCGACATCAGGCTCGAGGACCCTGTATTTAACTGTCATTTAATAATAGGAATATTGTTTCCTTTTCCTTGTATTAATTTTTAAGGCTCCTTTTTATTTTGGCACATGATAGCTAGCTTGCCATTTTGGGCAATGATATTAAGTTTCTTCCCCCAAACAGTAGGTTTAACTAAATAAAGCAAGCGATACAGAGGGAATTTAAGCTTGTAGTAGTTCAGCTACTTCACAGATAATGCAAGAATTGTGGACGCGGTGTACCGTGGCTGAGGTCTGGGGAACACGAGCCCTGTCTGCCGGGCCCTTGGATTTGTGTGCATTGCACTTGCCTCCCAGGCTGTATGGAAGCTTCTAGAAGGTAAAAATACTTCCTATTCACTTGACTTCTCTCTCAATGTTCTTACCTTGTAGTTTTATTACCTATGTCAGCAAACATAGAGCTGGGCATCTAATAGATACTCAATAAATTCTTATCATTGATTGACTGATACCTGTACATCAAAGTGCCTACTCTCTCAGGCACCATAACAGGCAATGGGATTAAAAGAGGACTATGATGTGGTCCTAGTCCTTTACACAGTATCGTCAAGAGAGACAGAAAGAAAAATGGACACTGTGCTTTGGGGACACAGAAGAGAGAGTGGCCAATTCTCCCATAGGCAAAGGGTGAGAACATCGGGCAGGATAGGATCTATGGAGGAAGAGGAGTTCAGCTGGGTCTTTGAATATACACAGATGCACACCAAGCTGTACAGGGGAGGGCATGGTTGGCTGGGAGAATGTTCCTTGCAGATGAAGCATTAGTGACTGTGGATGTCTAGAGTGTGGTGTGTGTCTGGGAATGGGGGTGGGGAGAGGAGTGGGGTGGGGTGCTTAGTGGCGGAGAGCAGTCTCTGGAGGTAGATTAGAGAGGGCCTTGCACCTTAGCTAAGGGGTTTGGCTTTCACCTGGTGGTGTTGAGGAATCATTGGAAGGGTTTACAAATGAGGTTAACCACTGCTCAGATTCCGGGTGTGAGGAAGACAGCTATGTGGACGATGGAGAGGCAGGGAGGTCAGGTGGAGGGCTGTCATGTGAGCATCCAGGAGAAAGACACTGAGGCCCGGATGAGATGGTGATGGGGACAGAGAAAGGAGACCATGACTATGGGAGCCGGTTGTTTGCCCGTCCCCCTGCCTTCCCGTGCATATCACTGTGAAAATCTAACCAAGACGGGGATGCAGGTAATAGATTTGCCACTTTCTGGGATTGGCGCCACTGCTACCTGCATGGATGGGGTGCGGATTCACCTTCACACACAGGTTCAGCTCTCAATCTACACCTCCTGCTTGTGTCAGACCTCTGGGAGATTGCAGGTCACCTCCAATGCCACTTTCATGTTTTCCCTTCGCTCGCCAAGTCAGGTGATCGCATTCCTTCAGGGAGCTGGGGCAGGGCGGCCGCCTCATTTCTCTCCCGACCTGCAGGCTGGCCCGGCCAGCGCCTGGCTTCTGAGAGGTGACCAGTCGGCTCGCTGTGTCCCCCGCCCCCTCCCCCACCAGGCAGCTTACTTCCTTTGTCGTTGCCTCATGTCAAGATCCATCAGCATAAGAGACTATTAATGAGGATGGGAAGAGACAGAGCAAAGAGGAAAACACCACAATAAGATAAAAACAGATCAATAGTGGAGCCAAACAGAGCAAGAGGTACTGAAAGCAATTCACGAGCTGTCAGCTTCTCAACAGCCACGGTGTTTCCGATAATCCCAGATGGACACACAAAAGAGAGAGATGGACGAAAAGCCAGCCAAGGGCTCCGAGGGAAAGCACAAAGGAGGATTACCCAGCCAAAACTCATCCTCCAGGTTCCCGAAGCCAACACGGTACTCAGCCCATTTCCGGAAAAAATCAGTTTGGCCATTCTGCCGCCTCTGGAATACCTGGGAGGGAGAAAGGGGGGAAAAATGAAATGATGCTACAACAAAGAAATTCTCAGGAGTAAAATTGTTATAACTGAGTTTTGTATCTGCCACTACAGAGACTTTCAGAAAAGGAGCACTGCAGTGCAGAGCCCGGTGTTTGCCCAGCATCTTGTAGGAGATGCTCAGAGCTCTTCTCCTGACTGCAGAGGCCCCTGATGAATAGGCCAGGGTGTGATGTTGACACTAATTTGCACCCCCTCGATGTAGAAGGGACTGAGGATTTATATCAAGCCCCCAAATAGGCAAGGGAAATGGGCTTGGCTCTCAAATTAATCCTTTTGCGGCTGAGTGTAGAGGAAAGCATTTCGCGCCCAAAGATCGGGACCAACTTCACATCAGCTAGTAACTGTCATCATCTCGTTGTAGGCAAAGCAACTAACATATCATTCACTTTCCGAGCTGTTTAAGTGCTAATTTCATTTAACCTCCAATGCATCAGCCTCGGCTTCAATTTCCAATTATGCTTTAAGAAGAAGGCACAAATATGTCAGAAACATAAAAGAAAATGTCTCCCAAGAGTAGCTTATGAGCACAGCCACCATTTAACTCCATTAAAAAACTATCCATTCTGCACCAAGAAAAACCCAGTGCTGTGTGTTAGCAGCAGAAGGTGGGGGAGAGAGGGCTGCGGGCAGGGAGCTAACGTTGGGCTGCTTTAGGACCAGGTTTCGGGAACTTTCCCTTCCGCACAGTGATCTGCACTGATAGGTGGGGACATCTGTGAGGCTGTCCTTTGTCTTCTCTTGGTATGACCCTATTAGATGCGGAAGGAGGGTGTCTGTCTTTTCCTGACCACTGGTGCTTCTTGACAGCTCTGACGGCTCTGGAGAAGACCCAGGGAGGCCAGGGAAGGGTGGGGCAGGGGTGGCCTTTGTAACTAGAGATGGCTCTCCAGCCTCTGCCCCTCATCTGCTCCCCCATTTACTCTTCCCATAGACCTCCCCATTGAGGCTCCCCACTCCTGCAGAGGACCTTCTTGCTACAGAGGAGCCACCCCTTCTATTCCTTTATTACCGCTTCCGCCTACAGCAGGCAAGACCCTTGGGCTTAACTGACCACTACTCCCTTTCCCCAACACCCCGGAACCTTATTCCTGAAGCTCCTACACTGGGCCAGGTCATTGCAGCCTGCAGCCTCCATATGCTTCCTCCTTCCAGTGTTTGGCCAAATCTATGACTGGGTTGGTGAGCAAGGACCCAGAGGCAATGAAGAGCCCGGAGATGCAGAGGTGAGGGATGGATGAGGAATGGCCACAGGATGGTGAAATTTGGATCCAGAGGTGCTGAGTCAGATGGACCAGACACCAAGGGTATTTGTGTATGTGGAGAACAACCACGTGTACTTACAATCCAGCCGCCCCCATCGGTGGTCATATCACAGTACACCTGTAACTTCCGGCTTAGCTCTCCATTGAGGAAGATGGTGTAAACCCCACTCAGCGTGTCTCCATTCATCAAATGCTGGGCACAGTCTTGAGGATGAGGAAACACCCGGCCCCCTGCATAAGAAAAGAGGCAATTTCCAGAAAGGGTCCTTTCTCCTACTATTCATAATGGGCCCTTGGACTGGAGAAGGTTGCGGGGGAGGGGGCGTGGCACTTCATCAAGAGCTGTAAGAAATCCTTGCTTGATCTCAAAGAGTGTGTGGGAACCCTGCTTCATCCTGCAGTTCCCCTCTTTAACTGATGTTGGATTTATCAAACAATATACAGTGTTACGGGATCTGAGGACCAAAGGTCTGGATTCACAGCCTCGTTCTTTGACTTACCTATTTGTTGGACTTTAGGCAGATGGCCTGACTTCCCTGGGTATCGGTTTTCTTGTCAGTAAAATGGGGATAATAAAAATATCCCCCTCCCAAGGGTGAACGTGTGTTAATGTAGCCAGTGGGGTTACTCAGGTGATGATTACAGATGCGTGGGCCACAAGAAATCACTGTAAGGCTCACCTTTCAAAAGGATGAGAAGTTGGGGTGCCTGGTGGCTCAGTCAGTTGAGCGTCTGACTTCAGCTCAGGTCATGATCTCATGGTTTGTGGGTTCAAGCCCCACGTCGGGCTCTGCGCTGACAGCTCGGAGCCTGGAGTTTGCTTTGGATTCTGTGTCTCCCTCTCTCCTGCCCCTCCCTTGCTCATGCTCTGTCCCTCTCTCTCTCAAAAATAAATAAACATTTAAAAATTAAAAAAAAAAACCAAAAGGATGAGAGGCAGTAGGCAAAACCTTCTACCATCCTCACACCAGGATGAAGGAATGCCCAAATGAGCTCAGCATTAGCAAGATGGACCTCTCTTCCTCGAGCAAAATAATCTCATTGGACTAAACAATCAAAAGGCCGTGTTTTACAGTTCAGTTTAAGTTTGAGGAAAGGGCAGGGGAGACAAATTGCTGCTCATCTTTCAGAGAGAACAGCCCAATTTGTAGAACAATGGCTAATTAGCTAAAAGAGAAGCTTAAATCATGTATCTTGAAGAGCTTAGCTTCGGGGCAAATTTTAATACTTAGCAGGCAAGCCAAGAAGCAGAGATCCCACTGGAGGAGATTTCTGAACTGAAGGAGTGGATAGAGCAGGCACAAGGAAGAGCGTGCCATGTAAGGAAAGGTGGTTCTGGTGCTCTGTAAATACAGTGATGTTCAGGGTCACTGGAGTGCATCCTTGAGCTGTAGCAGTTAAGAGGAGTCTGGGTAGGGACCTCACGTCTCACTACGGTGTCCCCTAGTGGTGGGCCTAGTGCACTACAGGTGTGAGCAGAGGGCCGCTTGGAGTCAGCAGGGGGTCAGAGCAAGTAGACAGCATAATGCCACACAGGGAAGGCGATGTAATATCCTCACTGAACACTCTGGTCATCTAAGGCTCCTGTCACGGATCATCTGCAAAGCATCCTGTGTTCGGAAGAGGTCACTGGGATCCAGTAGATGTGTTAACTCCTAGACCAGGAACTGTCCAGCTTGCCACGGTCAAGGTTCACTCCCATTCAAGGTAGTTTAGAACAAGGGGACCGCCTCCTTCAGGCACGTTTGTACCAGGGAGTAACAATGTATTTCTATAAAACTTATACTTGATGAAGTGCGTTTTATTTCTATTTGATTCTTGCAAGAAACTTGGAGAGAAAGGCAGATTGTTATCAATCAAATGGATTGTTATTTTCCAGACAAAGAAACTGCACTCAGGAAGATCACACACGGGAACTCAAATGTTGAGACCCCAAGTCAAGTGCTGCCTACACTTGACTAAATGGGATGTAACACAGATATACAGTTTACAGGATCTACATCTATCCATACAGTAAAGGATTAATTGATGCCTGTATTTATCTTATAAGCATATAAAACCCCAAAGGTTAAAGTTACCTCAGAAAGTTCTATGTTCAAATTAAACATATTTAACCCCCAAACTGATTTTCTTAAATAGCTGCAGAAAAGCTCTCATCTTTCATCTAGAGCATGTCTTCGAGCCTGACGGAGTTCTCGACTCTGCATATTTCTAGAGGTTACAATTATGTTTCAGGGGACACGTGCAAGGGAGCACTTCCCCTTCTCCCTGTTGCTCCTTGGGGAGCACTGTGATTATGTCCTGACTTCCGGGCCTTTCTCCACCTGGTCTCTGCAGCAACCAGCCTGTTTCTTCCTTTCTCCGACTCTTCTCTCATCACCTGACTTTCTCATTTGAGAAGATCAGCACAAAATGTTCTTGGTTTTCAGCTCGCTCCCACCTTATGTGTTAAATAGTCCTTTTTCCATGGGCCACCTGGGTGGCTCAGTTGGTTGAGCATCCAACTTCAGCTCAGGTCATGATCTCAAAGTTTGTAGGTTTGTGGGTTTGAGCCCCACATCATGCTCTGTGCTGACAGCTCAGAGCCTGGAGCCTGCTTCTGTTTCTGTGTCTCCCTCTCTCTCTGCCCCTCCCCTGCTCATTCTCTGTCTCTGTCTCTCTCTCAAAAATAATAAACATTGAAAAAAAATTTAATACAATAAAAAAATGTTCTTTTTCCTTATTCAACTTAGCTCCTTAAAGGGCCCAGAACTCCCAATTTTTTGCCAGTATCCAATGTGTCCCAAACAGAACATCTTCTCCCAAGCCTTATACAAATACACATCTAAAATAGAACCAAACTTCAGGATAGGTAAATAAACAATGTTATACAGGTTTCTTCATCTTGATGATGTTGACTATTTAATATTTGTTAACATTAAGGTTAATGATACTTTGGAGCGCCTGGATGGCTCAGTCGGTTAAGCGTCCAACTTCGGCTCAGGTCATGATCTCACAGTTTGTGGGATCCAGCCCTGCATCGGGCTCTGTGCTGACAGCTCAGAGCCTGGAGCCTGGAGCCTGCTTCGGATTCTGTGTCTCCCTCTCTCTCTGTCCCTTCTCTGCTCACACTCTCCCTCTCTCAAAAATAAAAATAAAACATCAAAAAAATATTTTAAAAAAGTTAGTGATACTTTAAAAAGGCTCAAACACATTAGTTGCTTTAAAGGTAGATCTACCAAAAATAAATGCAGTGAATTGAGATGAATTTGCCCTGGAGAAGTTTTTAAACATCTGAAAGACTGTCATATAAACAAGGGATTCATGTTTCTTAAGTCAGAAAATGGGAATGAAATCAACTTCAGAAAATGTGGATTTAAGCGGTATCAAAAGTTTGAATGAGATGAAACTCCCAGACTGTCCCCCGGTGGGGGGATTGGGGGGAGCTGTATTTTCTTCCCCCTGGGGCCCCACACTATGCTGGATGGTGGAGGCACTCACCAAATGTGTTCGGGGCAGATGCATATTTGCTGGGTACACTTGCCTTTCTGTTGATAAATTGCAAGGCCACCTGTTTGTTTCTAGATTTGTCATAGCCTGTGGCATTAATGGAAGACAATCAACAAGTATCATGCAGTGACTAGGATTTTCCTGGGGATTTGGAGAAGACAACTCTACCACAAAACCACTCCTCTCCACCCTCTCTGGCTCTCAATATTGTCAGAGTTTTGCCTCATATCACTAGTCCTTGATCAAATCATTATTCCTTTTCACCAGAGGAGAGGAGGCAGAGGCTTACTAATTGTTCCCAAATGGGGACTTCATTAAAATCCAGATTCCTGGGTCTGCAGCAGATAAATTGAATCAGAATATTAGGGAGTGGGAAGGGATCAGTGTCTTACCAGACCTCCTCAGATGAGACTGAGGAACAGCTGGATTTGAACTCCACTCTTTCTCTGGTACATTTTCCTCTTACAGAGGCCAAGAGATGGAATTCGTAAGCCACACTGTGTCCCCAAGGGGCCCAGCCATTTGCTTTCTCTGCCTAGATCCTATGCTCTAGTGGCTAGACTGAGTGTCTCTGTCTCTTCCTCCGTCTCTCCTTCCCTCCCTCTTTTCTTCCCCATCTTTCCCAGTAAGTATGTCTTGAGTGGGCCAGTCCCAAGATTTAGACTGGGTGGTCTGGGAAAGAGAGGGAATAAGAGATGCTATTTATCCTCGAGTTTAAGCCTTGTGTTCCAGTTTTTCCCATTAAGGTCGTCTTTGGGGGTTGTTAGGCCTTGGGTTAGCTGATTATAAAGAATGCACTCAGGGGCCCCTGGTGGTTCAGTTGGTGGAGCGTCCGACTTCGGCTGAGGTCGTGATCTCATTGTTTGTAGTTTCCAGCCCCTCATCAGGCTCTGTGCTGACAGCTCAGAGCCTGGAGCCTGTTTTAGATTCAGTTTCCCCCTTTCTCTCTGCCCCTCCCCAACTTGTGCTCTGTCTGTCATTCTCACAAAAATCAGTAAACATTAAAAACAATTTAGAAAGGAATGCACTGATTCCCACTCTGCTATGTTCCTTGCATGTATACTGTGGTTTTGTACATTCTTAGGAGATTGTCAGGACAGATTTGAGGCATCCCTAGCTCTCTAGATGTCACGCCATCTAATATCATCAGAAACTCACCTTTGACCCTAACATAGATCATTCTAATAATTCTTCCCAGGGCAGAAATTTTAGGACTAAAGCAAAACTGAAAGGCTTTTGTTCCCTTTGGTACAATAACTAGGGCTTGGCTTGACAAAGAGCCTTGTGTGTGTGTGTGTGTGTGTGTGTGTGTGTGTGTGAAAGCCCAAGCTGCAGTGATTACCAAGTTAAGAGGAAAGCAATGCCAAGTGATCGGTACACTGCGATGTCTCATGGTTAAGTGTTTCTAGATGTAATTGTGAGATCAACAGGACTGGGGCACTCACCGGAAGAATTGCTCAGAAATTGCTTTGTGTTGGGCATCCGAGGGCTGAGTGCTAAGTGGGGTGACGTGAGCTACGTGACATACAGCACAATCAGACAACTCCCAGCTGGCTGGGAGAGAAGGAAGAGACTTTTTCTGTCCCTGTCCTGTCCCTTACATGTTTTCTGCTCTTGGATGCCATCTTTAAAAGAGTCAGAGTAGATGGCTTTGGAGAGCATCTGCCCACTCTTATGGCCTTAGCATCAGGACAAAAGCCATAATGCCAGTGTTTCTCTCTGAGGACAGCCTCAGCAGGGGTCTGTGTAACTACACAGCAAAGTGTGCTTCTCCACAGAAGCACAGGCGGCTGTCACTGGTCACCAGCACTTAGACTGTTCTTCCTAGAAATGGGTTTCTTGTTGGCAGGTTTGCGGAGGGTAGTCTGAGGTCATGGACAGGGCAAAGTTACCTGTTCAGCACACATGGGCTGTGAAAACCTACCACCTTAGCCTCCTTAAGAGCATCTTCTAATCCATTATTTGTTTATTCTTTTATATATTCATTCAATAGACATATAGGGGACATCTGTTGGGTTCTAAATATTGGGCTAAAAGATGGGAATATAAAGAATAAAAGGATGCATTCCCATCTCTCAGGTTGCTCACACACTGGTGGGAGAAACTAACAAATATAACCCCAAGCTCTAAGTGCTCTAAAGAGGTAAGTATAGGGAGCTATCAAACATGGAGGTGGGCATTCAATAAAGCTTAGGGCTGACGAAGGTAGAGGGTGCTGTGGAGCCTGGGATGTGGCAGGCTTAGCAAGTGTTAGTGAGAAAGTACTTCTTATTTTAGGAACTGATGTAGCAGTTAGCTCCCAGGTTTGCACAAAAAGCATGGCTTATTTGGGAAACTGCAGAGTTAGCCAGGAGCTGGGTTGAGGATGGTTACCTCAGGGAGGTAAGCAGGGGCTGGGTCGTGCCATTTAAGGAGCTGAACTTTCTTGGGCAGGTGATAGAATGAAGAGACCATTGATGGACTTTAAGCTCAAGTTTTTAGAAAGATCGTTCCTACTGTGGGATGAAGAATAAATTAGCCTGTGGTGAGACTGGAGTTAAGACCCCATTTGAGAGGGAATCTGGGAGGAGAAGTGACAAAAGTCTTTAAGGATATAACAGGAATGGAGAATTAACTGAACAATAGATAACTTGGGTGTCTTAATCTGAAGCAAAGTTGCTGAGGAAGGTCCTCAAGCGCCGCAGACCAGCTGCCTCTCCCCACCACAGGCAAATGAAATAGGCTTCCGAATCTTCCTTTCAAAGATAAGCTGAAGGTACTCTGACAGAGCAATATTCTGACCTAATGTGCCTTATTTCTTGAATTCACTTATATCAGGAAACCCAGTTCCAGGGCAGTTGATCACAGACTTGCAGCTGTCAGCATGCCCCCCTCTCTGTGGCTCTTGATTGGACCTGGCAAGGAGAGGGCTGGATCATGGTAATGCCTCCCGCCTGTTTTTTTCCTGCCATTCTGACCCTACTTACATCCACTCCCCATTTTTTAATGAGTGATTTTTTTATAATGCAAATGTGATCCTATCTCATCCTCTCTCTCCCATGCTAAATACCCTCCAATGGCTTCTTCAGGACAATGGCTCCAACTGCAATGGCTTCTTGCAATTAGATGAACATCCAAAATCCTTACCCTGGCCTACAAAGCCTTATACGTTCTGGCTCCACCTTGGATTTCCTGCCCTTCCTTGCTGGTTTTCTTCTAATCTGCTGAACATGCCAAATGTATCCCTCATTTGGGGTATAGTAGTTACTCTTACTGGGTCTGGAATGCTCGTCTTTGTGTGATTCACTCTCATCATTCAACCCTGGCTCAAATATCTCAGCTCAAAGGGAGGCCTTTTCTGATCCTCTTAGTTGAGGCCAGGGTCTATGATAGAGGAAGGAAGTACCAATCAGAAAACACTTTCTACCATAAGAACTGTCCTAGAGGTTAGGTCTTTATATCTGTACCTATTCCATTACTGGTTTTTTGTTTTGTTTTTTTAAATAATACAATCGCTACTTGAAATGACCTGTTTTCCTTCGTCTACTCCCAACTGCCTCATTCTCTTGAACATAAGTTTCAGGAGGGTGGACATCTGACTCATCTTGTTCACCCCTTTATCCTCAGAACTTAGAACAGTGTTTGACCCATGGTAGATGCTGAGTCAATATTTACTAAATGTATGATACCATGGGAGCACTATGTCCACCCCTATGGTTATGAAAAGGGAAATTACAACTAGATTTTCTGAAAACACTTGGGACAATACAATTAAAAATTGGCCAGATAAAATCCTGTGTATAATGACATATAAGGGCCTTCTAAAACATCCACAATCCCATCTTATAACCTAGGCAGATGGTATTGAGGTTTGATGAAATTCACTGCCCTCCCTAGAGAGTGATTGAACATCCCTATCCAACTGAATACCATGAACAATTCTATGTAAACAAATTTAAAAACCTAGATGAAATGGACTATTTCTTTGAAAATCCCTATCTACCAAAAGTCGCCCAAGATGAAATGGGTAACCTGAATAAGATTATTACTATTAAAGACATTGGATCTGTAATTAAAACCTTTAGAAAAAGAATCTCCAGGCCCAGATGGCTTCGTGATTAATTCTATCAAACATTTAAAACAGGAACATCACCAATTTTATACATTCTCTTCCAGAGAATGGAAAAGGAGGGAACATTTACAACTCATTCAATAAGGCCAGCGTTACCTGGATACAAAAACCAGATGCAATAGTACCAAAAAAGAGAAAGGGTAGGTTAGAAAAAAGTTTTGAAGTTCTATCTTTGTTTCTCCCCCATACTTTCATGAACTATTCATTATCTACCTCTTCATGTGTACTCGGTTCTTCTCTATCACACACATAACAGGCACAGCAGCTGATAACCCCAAAGAAACATGAGCGCACAAGCCAGAATGTCCATCATTAGAGAGTAAGACTACTGAGAAAGAAGGACCACAGGCAGTGTGATATCCATAACCTGATGCAGAACTATTAGAATAGTAGATCCAACTTTAAATTAAGCTTGATAGCTTTATTTAAGGAGGTCAGGAAGGATATTAACAATATGAAAAAAAAGAAGAAAAATCATGAATAATTAAGTAGAAATATTAGGCATGAACAATATAATAGTTGAAAGTAAGAACACAGTGGATGGGATGAATGGAGAATGTGGATTCAGCTAAACACAAATACATGAATAATCAGATTGAGGAACTTTCTGAAAAGATTTAAAAGCAAAGATAAAGAAAAAAACATAAAGACAAAGCTAAGAGATTTAGAGGAGAGAATATACATGCCAACATCTAACTAATAGAAGTCCTAAAAAGGGGAAATAAAAACAGAAAGAAATGTCTGAGACTTAAGGGCTCTCAGAGTGTTGGACTAAAGATAAAAAGAAAAATGAACCCCAAGACATATGGTGAAGTAGAAGACTGTAAAAAAGAAAGAGAAACATTCTAAAAGCTTCTAGAAAGAGCAGACTGGCTCCAGAGGGAACAAGAATCAGACTGACATCGGACATCTCAGTGGCAACACTGCATATAAAAGGACAATGGAGTATTTTAAAATATGACGAAAACAAATATTTAAACCTAGCATTTCGTACCTCTGATCACACTGCAATTCAAACGTGAGAGTATGGTAAAAAAAAATTCTCTGGCCATGTGAGATCATAAGATCTGCCTTACAAAACCCTTTCTGGAAAATCTAGAGTAAGCACACACCAGAAGAGTGACAAATGCTACAGATATGAAAAGTAAAAGTGGTTAAATACTTGAGTAAGATGTCTTATTTTTGCCTTAAATAAAAGACTATCATAAAAGAAGGGGAAAATGTCTATTTTTAACAACCCACAGCCCAAATCTACAAAGGGTTTGTTTGGGTGAAGGTGAAAGGGACAGGGAGTGGGGAGGAATCCAGAGGGGTTCGAGAAAATACTCAAGTACCTGGATTGCTTCAGGGAAGGTACTATATTGATCAGTTTAAGAAATCGATAGGGACAGGCGCCTGGGTGGCTCAGTCGGTTAAGCATCTGACTTCACCTCAGGTCATGATCTCACAGTTCGTGAGTTCAAGCCCCACATCAGGCTCTATGCTGACAGCTCAGAGCCTGGAGCCTGCTTCGGATTCTGTGTCTCCATCTCTCTCTGTCCCTCCTGCACTCATGTTGCCTCTCTGTCTCTCAAAAATAAATATAAAAGAAATCAGTAGGGACAAATAAACATGAATATGGATCTTAAATCTAAAAGCTGGTTCTTTGAAAATATTAATATTGATTAATATTAATAAGACTGATTATTAAGAGAGAAGCTGCCAAAAATAAAATGAAAAAGGGAAGATATCTGCAGATATAGTAGAGATTAAAAATAAAACCTTTCAAAGAATTTTATGCTACTAAAATTTAAGATTCAGATGAAATGAATAAACTCCTAGAAGGTTATAAAGGGTCACAATTGATATAAGAAGAAACTGAGACCTTAGATAGATAATGCGGAGGTACTAGTCAACCATCTCATGTCCCTGAAACAAAGAGAAACAACCAAAACAACAACAAAAAATATTCCAGTGGTTTTAGTGATGAGTTCTATTATAAATTATTCCCAAAAAAGTATGAAAAAGAATGAAAACTGTCTAGATTTTTTAAATACTTTTAAAATTTATTTTTGAGAGAGAGAGAGAGAGAGAGAGAGAGAGAGAGAATAGAAGCAAGGGAGAGACAGAGAGAGAGGGAGACACAGAATCTCAAGCAGACTCCAGGCTCTGAGCTGTGCGCACAGAGCCTGACGCGGGGCTCGAACTCACAAGCCGTGAGGTCATGACCTGAGCCAAAGTCAGACGCTTGTTTCACTGAGCCACCCAGGCGCCCCAAACCGTCTAGATTTTTAATTTTATTTTATTAAAAATATTTTTTACTGTTTTTTTTAAATTTATTTTTGAGAGAGAGAGAGACAGCGTGAGCAGGGGAGTGTCAGAGAGAGAGGGAGACACAGAATCCGAAGCAGGCTTTAGGCTCTGAGCTGTCAGCACAGAGCCCAACGCAGGGTTCGAACCCATGAACTGTGAGATCATGACCTGAGCCGAAGTCGGATGCTGAACCGACTGAGCCACCCAGGCGCTCCCGTCTAGATTTTTTAAATGAATCTAGTGAAACATGGATTTCAAAACTCAATAAGGAAGCATGTACATGAGAAAATGTGTAGGTCAATTTCACTTATGATTGTAGATGTGTAAACAGGCTAAACAAAATTTTAGCTAATCAGACCCAACAGTGCATTAAAAAAAATCATATTCAGGTGAAGTTTCTCCTAGGAATGTAAAGAAAAATCTATCAGTGTACTTCATCTTGTTATTAAGATAAGGATAAAAATCATATAATTAACTCAGTTGATGCAGAAAAAAGCCATTCGATAAAGTTTAACCACAAAGTTTATGACAAAATTTTTGCTTTAAATAGAAGAAAATTCTGCAACTTAAATGTTTTAAACTTCAAGCCTAAGCAAATATTATCTTGGTTTATTTAAGATTAGCCAATTATATATTTATTTTATTTAAATAAACCTTTTTTTAATATTTATCTATTTTTGAGAGCTAGAGACAGAGTGTGAGCAGGAGAGGGACAAAGAGAGAGGGAGACACAGATTCTGAAGCAGGCTTGAGGCTCTGAGCTGTCAGCACAGAGCCCGACGTGGGGCTTGAACTCATGGACCACGAGATCATGACCTAACCTGAAGTCGGACACTTAACAGACTGAGCCACCCAAGTGCCCCTATATTTATTTTATTTTAGAAAAGTTTAAATAGTTTTTTTTTGTTTTCCCATCAAAAAGAAGCTTAAAAATGAAGACTTAGCAAAAAGTATGCAACATGATGCTACACTAAATATTCCCTTTAAGAATGGGAACAAGTCAGGGTTACCTAATATCATCGTTCAGTTTAACATAGTTCTTGAGGCCCCAGCTAATGTGACAAGAAAAGAAAAGTAAGTGAATAAGAGGTATAAGGATTAGAAAAATATAGATAAAACCATTATTATTTGTAAATGATATAAAACATTTACCTAAAAGTATCAACAAAAATAATAGATAATTAGAATTAATAAAAGAGCTCAGCAGGATTGCTGGATATGAGATCAATATACAAAAATCCATAGCATTTTTCCATATCAGCAATAAGGAACTAGAAAATAATTTTTAAAGTTCAATAAAAGTCACCAAGCAATAAGAAATTATAAATTGTTTAGAAATTAGCCAAGAACATAATGTTATAGGGAATCACTTAAAATCCTATTAAAGAACACAAAGATAATTTGAATGAATGAAGATACATTGTATACTTTTAGAAGGGATGACTTAGTATTCTAAAGACGTCAGTTCTCTCCAAATTACTTTAGAAATTCATTGCAATTCCAGTCTAAATTCAAGATGAAATTTCTTTTGTGGAACTTGATAAACTTATTTTGAGATGCCTATGGAGAAATGAAGGTCACCAAGAGCTGAGTCAACTTTGAAAAATAAAAGTGATATTAATATTGAGATATTAATGTTAAGATATTGAGTGATAGATATTAAAACACAATGTAGTTAATGTTGGCAAAATAACAGATATAGACCATGGACTAGAATATGGAGTTCAGAGTTCAGAGACAGATCCATGTACATATGGAAACCTAATACACAGTAAAGTGCCATAAATCAATGGAGAATAGATGTATTATTTAGTAAATGATGTTTAGGAAACTGTCTTACCATGTAAAGAAAAATAAGACTGTATCCATACTGGGGCACCTGGGTGTCTCAATCGGTTAAGTGTCTGACTCTTGGTTTTGGCTCAGGTCATGATCTCATGGTTCGTGAATTTGAGCCCCACGTCGGGCTCTGCACTGACAGCGAGGAGCTTGCTCGAGATTCTCTCTCTCCCTCTCTCTCTCTGCCCCTCCCTTGCTTGCTTGTATGCAGTCTCTCTCTCAAAATAAATAAACTTGAAAACTATATCCTTACTTAATACCACATACCAAATAGACTAAATATAAAAAATCTACAAAGTTAATAAAAGTACATATAGAAGAATATCTTTGTGTCCCACAGGCAGGGAAAGACTTAAAGATTTCAAAACCTCAAATACTGATAGCCAATACTAACTTACCACAGGGACTCTGATAGAAAGGTAGGCTATATGCACAGGCAACTTACAGAAAAAGGCAACTTGAAAGCTACAAGCATAGATGAGACGTTTAAACTCAAACTTGTTATTATTTTAAAAAATTCAACTAGAAAGTGAAATATTAACTATGCCCATTAGACCATCAAAAATTACAAAGTTGTATCATGTTATTAGGAAACAGACGCCATCATGAACTGTTGTAGGCAGCTTGGACTAGCATAGCCATCCCAAAGAGCAATACTTAGTTAAACCATGTAAACATGTACCCCGTGACCCAGTCATTCCTCTTCTGGGAATACATCCCAAAGGCGTTGCCTCACTGATTTGTAAGGGGACACGTATAAGGTATTTTCTGCAGCGCCATCTGTGGTGTGGGAGGTTGGGGGCTATCTGACGTCCATCTTGGAAGAATGGAGAGGTAACATGTGATGGGTGAACAGCGTGCAGTATTTTGCAACATTTGGAAGCAAGAGACTAGACCCCTGCAAAATGGCATTAGTGGATCTTAAAAACAGTGCTGAGTAGAAAATGGGAGAGCAGGGAATGAATTATGTAATCCAATGGCATTTGCACACATTTACAATATACTCAAAACTTTTCCAAGAACACATATTTCAAAAACACATATAAACAAAAGGACACAAATTCAACGCCTTAGAATGGTTGTGTGTAGAAGGCGGAAGAAGAGGTGAAAGTAGTAAGAAATAAATGAATAAATATAGACAGGGCCATTGTGGATCATGGATGGGAATGGTTTGTTCAAATGGGGTGCTTAGTGCCCTGCCTCCTTGCACACAGTCAGGTAGCCAAGAAAGGGGATGGTGGACCTCTCCTTTTGGGGGTTTGCTTAGTTCAATGAAGCTAGCACTCCAGGTGTTTCTTAATAGTGGAGCAGAATCTTCTTCAGTTCCCTACGCTGGTGAAGGGGGACGTGTGGTATAAATAAGCAATGCACAGTGGTCACTGGAATTCCCAACTGATAATTACGTGGGTTTGCATGACCCACTACCTATTGTCCAGGGACCCCGGATTTGGTGATTCGTATTAATTTTTACAGCTTCAAAAACTGAAGCTTGTGTTAGAGTAGATTCCCAGAGCTTTTCCTCAAAAGCCCCAGAGAGTCGCTCAGCCTGGATGTGGGATAGGACTGGAGCAAAGGCAATAAAGAAAACTTCTCATTACTCATCTCTCGGTACCTCCACAAATGATTGTCTTCGCTTAACCTCAAGGTCAAGACAACCTATTTTATAGTGTTCACTATCTCTGAGGACAAGCTTTAGTGAGAGTCTTGTTTGCTTCTTATAGTATTAAAAGAGACAATGAAACCTGCCTCTCAGAAGATCATTTCACCAAGTCCTTGTTGCTCTATGGGGAATATTTGTTTTCTCATTTATATTCATGCTTCTGAAAGACAAGTAGACCTTGAATGAAATTTCAGGCGACAGTAAATTATAAATTATGTATCCATATTTTTTCTCTTCCATACTAGTTGTATTTAATTCCCCCCAGAGCCTTGTGCAAACACCAGAGACAACAGGACAGACAGCTATTAACATGATGGAAAGAATGAAATGGGTTTATGCTCTATGGCAGGAATGCATCAAGGGAAGATATCTTGATCAAAGAAAGTTTCTGAGGTTTTGTGGGAGTGAGTTCTTTTCTTTTCACTCTCTCTTTTATTTTTATTTTTAAAAACATCTCAACTCTTTTTTCCAGACCATTAAATAGACACCTGCTTGAAGTGAGCCTCTTATTGTGGCCCACCTAAGGCAAGATGAGGGTTTGTCAGAGGATGGAGGCCACTTAGGGGCCCAGCTCTAGGCTTTTTTGTTCCATAAGGCAAGGCATGGAAAATGCTTAGAACGATCAGCTGACAACATCCCGTCCTAAGAATAGGAGGCTGCTAAGTGGAAAGCTCAGGTACTGTCAATGAAGTTGGAAAGGATGCCTGTTACTAGAATGAAATTAGCCTCTAAATCCATCAGCCCTGATTTGCCGTCACATAGGATGCTCTGGTGTTTTTCAGACCTCTTGCTCAGCAGGAATAATTTATGGGGTTCAGACTGGCAGCCCTTCAATCTTTCAAGTATGTGAAAAGATTCTCTGCTCTTTGTTTTTGTTTCTTTCTTCCTTTTCTTCTCCTTCTTTTCCCTCCTCCTCTTCTCCTCTTCCTCCTCTTTTTCTTCTTTTTAGGCAAATAGGGGCTCACAGAGCATACAAGGAGAGCTATGTGGCTCCCATGTGTGTGTGTTGGGAGGGGGTTAGAGAGGCAGGGAGAGGATGAGTTGGGATGTGCTTTGTGTCAGGGGAGGGAGAATCAGACTGAAGGTGCAGCCACTGAGACCACTCTTCAGAGGGAACCTGATCCCCAGAGACGTTTAAGAAATCTATGGGGCTAACAGGAGAGTTCTGGGATGAGAAACACCTGCCCCCGATGCTGGAGGCCTCTTCTGGACTCCTCCTCCAAGCATCTGGCTCAAGCCATCCATTAAGCAAACCCCAAACTTTTCCTTCTTTTCTTTTTTTTTAATGAGAGAGAGAGAGAGAGAGAGAGAGAGAGAGAATGCATGTGCATGCACAAGAGTAGGGGAAGAGGGAGGAGAGAGAGAGGGAGAGAAAAGAGAGGGAGTCCTAAGCAGGCTCCACAAGGCTCAACCCCATGACTCTAGGATCATGACCTGAGCCTAGGTCAAGAATTGGACTCTCAACCAACTGAGCCACCCAAATGCCCCTCCTTCTTGATAACATCCTGATCCCCACATTTAGGAAGCTGGTACTCTTGTATTCTCTTCCTCCTTAATAAAATTTGCTTTGGGCAGGGGAGTTGGAAGGAGGTGGGTAGAAAAGGTGGGGGAGGGGCATGGCTCAAGCAGAGAAGACTCACTAATGTTGACATGCAAACAACTGTGTAGGTTTAGTATAATCTATTCAGGGAAATTTTCAGTGGGGGTCGTGGCAGAAAGAACCTGAAATTAGAGGGACTTCGGGCATCACACTGTGCAGGCAGTACCTTTCCACCTATCCTGTCCCTGTGATGGATGTTGAAAATCTCCTTCTACAGCTATGTTTCACCAGAAACCCCTCTTCCATGCTCTGCAGCTGGGATTTAACTATTCCATTCAACCAACATTTATTATGTCTGCTGTGTATCAGGCTTTGTGCAAGGTACTTCCATATGCATTACTTCTGTCCACAAACTTTTCATTCTGCAACCAGTCATTTCAGTGGGTTCTGATAAATCTCCAAGACAAAGTCAGCAGGGTGTGGTACGCATCAGTGATTTAAACTGAAATTTGAGCTTTACAGTAAAGCTCTGCAAAGGTTTCCAAACATGGATATATCTTTGCCATGTACCACAGTAGTAGCAGTAGTCGGTAGCTACGCTCATTATACAGGAACGTGGGCTCTTCAGTTTTTCCCTTTGCCAGTTGGAATTGGTCATGCCCCAGGAGCCCATTGTCAACTGGGGTTTCATGAACACAAAGAAACAAACACCTAAATACTTCCCGATGGCCCCCTGTACTGTCCACGCAAAGCCACTAGCCTCGCCTCCTCTACGGATTTCCATGAATTGTTAACCCTCTGCTTATTAGATATGGCTAAACTTCCAGCTGGATGTGGGATCCCAGACCCAAAGTGTTACACACCCGTGGGGCGGCTTTGCGTCTGAGAGGCCAGGGGTGGGCACAGAAGCTGGTACACTTTTACAGCCCACGTGGATCTGGAGCAAGGCACAGCTGCAAGATGCTGGAGAAACCTTGGCGTGTCATCGCACTGCTCACACGCACTAGCTGTGGCATTACAAGGGAGGGAATCATAGCTCATACTACACTGAGCGAGCATTGCAACCTACACACTTGGGATGAAATGATTAGTTTGGACCTAATAAATATGCAAATTGGGAGCTCTGTTTTTTTCTGTCATCTGTGTGCTTTTTATGGGGAAGAAATTCTTAATTCAGGGAAAAGCTCCAAGCCATGGGTCTTTGGGTGGTAGCTTGACAAAGAGGACTGTGAAGGATACTTACACCTGTGAGTATGCAGTGAAGAGTTGGAACAAGAGAAGGTAGCACCTTGATGCTGAGATAAGCCACTCTATGAAAGAGCATGGAGGGTGCACATAATTGACTTCAGCCCCTTAAAAGGATCGAGTGTCCTCCGAATTCCACTTGGTGAAGACACACCTTTGACTTGTGGCAAGCCTTGTGACCAAGTCTTATTTTTATTTTTATTTGTTTTTAAGGTTTTTTTTAAAGTTTGTTTATTTATTTATTTTGAGAGAGAGAGAGAGAGCAAGTGAGCATGAGCAGGGGAGGGGCAGGGAGAGAGAGAGGGAGAGAGAGAATCTCAAGTAGGCTCCATGCTGTTAGCACAGAGCCCGATGTTGAGGTTGATCCCATGAACCATGAGATCATGACCCGAGCTGAAATCAAGATTTGGATACACAACCAACTGAGCCACCCGGGCGCCTCAGCTTATTTTTATTTTTTAAGTAAAGAATGATTTTTCTGATTAATGTGCTCATTGTAGACACTTTGTAAAATATTAAAAATATAAAAAAGAAGGGAAAAGAGAGCTTAAGGAACCACCAGTGACATTTTGGTGTATTTGAATCAGTGTCCTGCTTTACCATTTAGGACAAGTCTATAGGGAGGGCCACCTGGGTAGGGATGGAAGATATTCTGTCACCTCCCTCTGGTGATGACGGGATGGGCTCTGAGGCAGGGCCAGGATTTCAGTCATCCTGGTACTCTGACATGGCAGGCAGACATACAGCAAGGGGTAAGGGGTATTCTGACACTTGCCCCACACATGTGCACAGCCACACCTCCAGAATGTGGGGCAGGAAGACAGTTCAAAGTCTGGACTGGACAGTCCTACACTATAGACTATAGAAAGGTACTGTGGGAAATGGCAGAAGAGATTGTTAATGGCACCATCCCCACAGCCAGATCGACTGGAGTCAAATCCTACCTCTCCTTCTTATGAGCTATGGGGTCTTAGGTGAGTTGCCTCACCTCTGTGTGGCCCAATTTCCTCATCTGGAAATAAGGATAATAAAACATACTTTAAAGGATGTGATAAGGATTGACTTAGATGATACATGTAATGCAGTCAGCACAGTGCCTGTCAAATAGCTCTCAAAAGTTCCATGTTAGTTTATTTCCTGTTATACACATTAGGACATGATTATTCCTGAAGAGCATTTTCAGGTATATTCTGTTGGTACTTAAATGGAGGAAGGCAGGAGCAGCTGGATTTAGAAGAAAAAGACCTTCGTTCTAGTTTGACCCAGCCACTTACTAGCCATGTGAGCTATTTGATTTCCATGCACTCTGTTTCATCATCTGTGCAATGGGGATTTTTAGGTCCTTCTCAACAGTTGTTACAAGGACTGAATTGGGCCATAGGAATGCCAAAGTGCTTTGTGTATGGAGAAAAAGCCTGGATTTAATACGGAAAGTTTACTGTCCATACTGTTATTAAGTGATGCTCTGATTACAGGCAGCAGAGGAAGGAAGGAAGGAAGGAAGGAAGGAAGGAAGGAATGGAGGGAGGGAGGAAAGGAGGAAGGGCAGAAGGGAGGGAGGAAGGGCAGGAGGGAGGGAGGGAGGAGGGAAGGAAAGAGGGAGGGAAGGATGAACTTTTCTGGGAAAACACTTGCAGAAAATCTGAAGAGGAACCTGATGTCTTTACTTGGTGCATTTAGTGGGTCCATGTGGACCAGGGATTTGCACTGCTGGTTCCTATGGTTGCCTTGGTAGTGAGAAGTTTCCTGGCAGAGCCTTGGAAGGGGGCAAAAGGGGAGTGAGGAAATCATTATTTTCGTTCACAGGAAGAGGCAATTGAGTTCTTTGACGGGTTCCTTCCTGATCACATCTCAGCAGAAGTTGCTGAGGAGCCAGATGTCCTTCACGGAAGAAGAAAGCGTCACCGGGTGGTATGTCTCACCTGTGGTGAAGGTGGCAGAGGTGAGGCTGCTCCGGGCAGTGTCCTGGGCTGCCTGCAGGAGCACCGTGTAGTCCGTGCTCTCAGACAGGCCCTCCAGTCGGATCCACGTGTCCTCTGCGTCCACAATCAGCTCCTGGGGAACAAGTGAGGAAGGCAGGTAGATGAGAGTGACCGGCCTGCAATTCAGAGGAGCTGGGAAGGGAAGCCCAAGCCCACGGCCAGCTAGGTCAGTATCACCACAGCCACTGTGTGCTCTCCGTTCCACAACAAAGACTGCATCGAGCCAACGTGCAAAGAGGACAGCTCCTGTGTGAGATTTAGGCAGCTCCTACAGCACAGACACACGTTGGCATAAAGGTAGGCATGTGGATGATAAAATCCAGTGGTTTTCCAACTCTATTAGATTGCTCAGGACCCAGGGAGGCAGAATCCTAGGCCTCCCTACTCCATGTCCAACAGACTATCTCTGCTGAAATCGATTCCTGAATAAATTTCACTTAAAAAAAAAGATTTCATTGCAAACTGAAGTTTGACAACCAGTGCTCTAGAAGTACTATTCCAACTGATCGCACAACACAGAAATTTGTCATCTCTTTACTGCAGGCTATGGATGTAGCCTTTATAATGCTTATCAAGAGGGATAAAAGACTATTGAATTTGGTATCCAGCTCATGCTTGCTTGGCTCTGCTAGTGAAGCTTTTTCCCAAAACTATGTACTTATATGGCTTGGAAGTTTCCAATGGGCTTTGCATCATCATATTGGAAGTACCACCCACAACCAGGTGAAATTGTAGAGGTAGACATGCCCATGATCCAGAGCAGAAACTAAGGCTCAGAGAGGCTTCATGTTTTGTATCAACTTGTAAAGAGAGTAGTAGAGAAGCCAGGACCAGCACCAAAATCTCTGGTGTACAGACTCAGGCTTTTTCCTCCACAGCATGTCTGTCTCCATCATGGGAAACCCAGTTTGCTCCCTTTGGATTGCTTAATAGAAAAATCTCCCTTACGGAAAAATCTCACCTTGCGGCTTCCATCAGTGGATTTGTAGGTTAAGATGTAGTTTTCAATCTCTGCTCTGGGAGGCTGCCAGGAGATCAGGGCACTTTGCCTGGTGACTTCACTGGCCGTCAGGTTTGCAGGAGGGTCCAGGACTATAAAGAAGAAAAAATGCCAGGAGTGCCTTCCTCTCTAACTCCTTTCCCTTTGATTCCAGGCACATGTACCTATCTGCCCATTTGCGTGGTCTCTGGGCTGCTTACGTGCTGACCCCAGTTCTAGCTTGGACAGGAGCAGAAAGAGTGCTCCTGAGTCAGAAGATGATCCGTCGGTGTCATGATCATTCCTGCAGCTAGTCCCCCCTTCCCTCACCTAGGCCTCTGGACCTAGGTGTGACGTCTTCCAATCTGACCTATGTCTGAAATCATGACCTAATTAAATCTGCATGTCTGTGAGTTCTCTCTTGAACTTGCAGCATCCCCACATCTATACCTTTGTCTACTCGTCTGGCCATGACTGTACCCAGCAACTGTACCCAGTTCAAGCCCTTCAATATGCATCAGATTTTTCTGAGCCAGATGCATTTTCAGTACTGGCCTCTCTTGGCCTGGTTCTACTGCTGTCAGCCAGACCCAGGATGAGAGCAGAAAATAGACATGTGTCTGCTGCCCGAGAGCCACAGCTCACTGGCATTTGGGCAGCAGTCAACTGAAGTATGAACAGCTCATAGCTGCACTGTCCAAGGCCTGTAGACTCTAATCTAGTCCACCACATGGAGACAGATAATTTTCAGGATCCGCAAAAGCATCTAGGGATGCTGGCTATGTAGCCAACCATGTACTCACGGGTAGAGAAGTTGGTGCTAATGGTACCACTGGTGAGAGGTCCACTGGTGGCGTACATACTGACAGTATACTGGGTGCTAGGAAGCAGGCCAACGAGCTGGAATTCCTCACTGCCCCCTTCAACTAGGATGGTCTCTCCAGCAACTGAAATCAGATGAACATGGATAAGAACTGAATAAGGCCATCCAACCTGGAAAAGGCATATCAAATCCAAAGACATTTCATAAAGATTCAATATTCAGAGCATTTTGGAAAACATCTTTTAAAGGTTATTTAGCTCAGCATCGTATTCCACACAAGCATCTCCTCTCATCATGTTTTGCATCTTAACTGAGAAAAATATTCTTTATTTGGAAGCCAAATTGTCTTTTCCATGCCTTCACTCAAGCCTCTGGGGTTACAGAGACAAGCTGAATCCTCTGTCTCTATGGCTCCTTCCTCCCCACCACACCTCTGAATCAAGCCCTCTCTCCTCTAGGCTGAGAAAATTTATCTCCAACCACCATTATATGTATGTGGCAATTTCAAATTTGTTGATTTCTTGCACCCGTGGGCAGAGCTCCGCACTTATTTCTACTGTATTTTGCCTTGTCGTTTGAGTTTTGGAGCACTGTTTCAGTTTATTGAACGATATTTGAATTTGGATTCTATTGATCACAGTTAAAAAAAATATCTGAGCACAGCTGACACACAACGGTGCATTATTTTCAAGTATGCAACATAGTGATTCAACTTCTCTATACATTATGCTATGCTCATCACAAGCATAGCTACCGTCGGTCACCATACAGGGCTAGCACAATATCCGTGACTACCCAGTTTTGTTTTATACACAATGTGATCAGCATGTCTTCTCTGTATTCATTCATGCTGTCAATAAAACTCCACTAGAGGGATGCCTGGGTAGCTCAGTCGGTTAAGTGTCTGACTTTGGCTCAGGTCATGATCTCACGGTTCGTAGGTTCGAGCCCCGTGTCAGGCTCTGTTCTGGCAGCTCAGAGCCTGGACCCTGCTTTGGATTCCCCTGTCTCTCTGCCCTTCCCCCTCTTGTGCTCTGCCTGTCTCTCAAAAATAAATAAATGTTTAAAAAAAATGACTATTCACTAGAGCAGGGCCAAGCCCTTTCTTTTGTCTTTAGAATACTCCCAAGTCATTCAGCACTTAAGAAAGTTTACAAAGCAATTCTCCAAACTAGGTACGGCCTGGGGTTTCAAGTTCCTTGTGGTCTAAAGGCATAGAAAGCATGCAAACAAGTTAAAATCCACATCAGCTTTTGGAAGAACTCCCACAATCACTCTAACTTTTTAATATCCTCGTTTGCAACACCCTGCCAGGGGTCGCTGCTCCAGCCATCTCAAACCATGGCAGCTCTCAAAAGTCCTCATGTTCACTCATATCTCTACAAATACACTCAAGCCGGTCACTTTTCCTGGAATTCCCTTTCCTCTATTCTTCTTCTCCAACTATCTAAGATCCGCTCTCTTTTTTCCCCTCAACACCCTCACCCTCAATCAGCAATCTATCTGTTTTATGGTTGCCTGTGTCATGACATTGCTCACATTGGGTTGTACCAATGTATTGGTTTCATCGTCACCAGCAGTGAGTTCTGTGAAGAGAAGAATTCATGTTCTGTCTCTGACTCCTTACAGCCTTGTTGAGTGCCTGTCTCAACTTTTGAGGGCATCAACAGTATTTATTGAATGAATGGAAGTTAATTGGTATGATGGCATCATGTACTTTGTTTTTATTTTTTTAATGGTTATTTTTGAGAGAGAGAGAGAGAGAAAGAGAGAGAGAGACAGAACATGAGCATGGGAGGGGCAGAGAGAGAGAGAGGGAGACACAGAATCTGAAGCAGGCTCCAGGCTCTGAGCTGTCAGCAGAGCTGAACTGTGAGATCATGCCCTTAGTGGAAGTTGGACGCTTATCTGACTGAGCCACCCAGGTGGCCTAGGAATCATGTATTTTGTACCTGTGAGCAGGTGGGTCTATCTACCTTGGGGGAATACTGAAAGCTTTGACAGAGGAGATAGTATTGAAACCGACTTAAAGAATGTGTTTGTCTAGGCAGACAAGTAGGGAAAGAATTTCTTGGTAGAGGAAATGACACATGCAAATGCATGGTGGATTGGGAAGGCATGGTGAGAGTTAAGAAACGCAGGCCCGTGACATGCAAGGAGGGGTGGCAGGAGTTGACATGGATTGCACATGCACAGAGAGGGGTTCTGGTGCGTCTATAGTCATGATATTCATTCCTCAAGGAGAGCCATCCAATCAGCTACGATTCTAACTCCAAGTATGATCCATCATGTATTTTTCCATCTAAGTGATAAGTGGGCTTTTCTAATGCCTTGCTGAAATCCAAGTGTGCTAGCAGATTTGCCAGTTTAAAAAAAAAAGACATAAAGTGGTTCTCATAGAACTTACTCTTAGTGAACCTGTACTGGTATGTAATAACCATGAATTATTTTCCCAATTTATTTAATAGTCTGCTTTGGTGTTTATTTTCCCAAACTTGGACAATTTGTTTACTTTGCAGCTTACAAAAACTGGCTTCCTCTGTAATTTTTGAAAATTAAGACATCTGCTCATCTTTTGTCTTCTGGTATCTTTGCTCTCTGGATTCCTGGGTATAACCCACAAGAACTCTGTGATCACATGTATAATTTAGTCAGGAAAATAAGTTTCCTAGGCCTAGACCCTTGAATTACTCAACACTATTTTACTTTGGGCTTCTCTATTCAATTTCAAATAACGTAAGGTGAACAAGCCTGGGAAGAAGACATTGAAACTCAAGGTTTCATGCTGGATCAACCTTTTGGGTTGGATACAGGTAGATAAGACTAAGGGAACAGAGTTTGCTAGGTCTGGATCCTTTGTCACCGGTTACCATGTGTTATCTGCTTCATGCACGGTGCTTTAGTGTTTTTCTTGCTCTATAAATATCTATAAAAGTCTGTGTTCCAGCCCATAGCATTTGGGGCCATGTTCTGAGTTTTGTCTTCCAAACGCTATTTCTCTGTTTTTTGTATTTGCCTTTGTTTATGTGCCCTTCTTGTACCTGTCTGCTCAGCCTTCTGAATTCCCACAGTGGGTACCATTTGCAGAGTTTGGGGACATCTTGAGAGCTTTACAGTGAAAGTAAAGCAGGAAAATTTCTAATATGTCCCTCAGCTTGATAAAATGTCCTTTAAAAAAAAACTGTCCTAGGGGTGCCTGGGTGGCTCAGTTGGTTAAGCGGCTGGCCTCGGCTCAGGTCATGATCTCGAAGTTTGTGGGTTCGAGCTCCACATCGGGCTTTGTGCTGACAGCTCAGAACCCGGAGCCTGCTTCGGATTCTGTATCTCCTTCTTTCTCTGGCCCTCCCCCACTTCCACTCTGTCTGTCTCTCTCAAAATAAACATTAAAATTTTTTTTAAAAAACTGTCCTAAGAGTCTTCAGCCCCAGTCCCCACCATTCCCACCAGCCTGATGCACAGGCCTGTAGACATTCACCTGCAAAGTGTGTGAGAACAATGACATAGTTCTCCACTTCACCCGCTGGCGCCTTCCACTGCAGTAGGGCTTTGGTTGGAGTGATGTTGGTGGCTATCAGATCCACAGGGTTGTCCATGGCTGAAACAGAACCGGATAATATCAGGTAAATGTGGGAAGCACTGCAGCAAACTATCTCCTCTAGCTTCCCCCATCACGCATGTCTGCTGCGTACCACACAAGATGATGAAGTGAGTGGAGACTTCTTTCATTTCTCTCCTTCTGATCTCATCTTCTTCTCCCTTTCCTCCTTCCTCCCAAGTACCCAGTCCTGCCCTGATTGGTCTCAGAGTTTCCTTTTAAGTCATTCATTAACTTCTTACATGCAGAGCACTGTCAGGTACTATGGGGGATTCCAAGGCATGGCTGTTGTGTTTTAGACATTTAAACCTAGAGGGAGAAACTCAGAACATATAGGAATTGCTATCTTCCTTTAGTTCATGAGACAATTTGCTTCCCAGGCTATTTGCACTTTCACAGATACAAGAGACATGCTTTGTGGAACGATCTCTGTTGATGAACTTCAGAAAGTGTGGTGGGAGTTCCATGAAGTCAAGGAGTATCCTCAGCGCCTAGAACTTGCAAGGTACACAATAAATACTCATGGAATGACCGAATGGGACTCAGGTTGCCTCTAAAACCACATATGATGATTGCTTTGCAGCAGGCTCCCTCTGTACTCAGTTCTGGGTATCCCTTTTGTGGCAAAGAGAGGCCAGGGGATTCTTCCAGGCTAAAGGCCAATAGTGCCTGTTGGGGGGAACAGAGTTTGCTCATCACGGGACCATGTTCCTATTCTTATTTGCCCATGTTCTACGCATATGTTTCTTACCACGCTTCCCTTCCATAAGGTTGGGATTTATTTTAGAAATGGATGGTATTATAATAGTTTAAGTATCAACTCAACCCAAGTATCATGTAATTTACTTCTGGGGACCAATATGTGCTGTTAATCTCTAACTGAAGGTTTCTATAACTTGCCTGTATTCCTCATTTGAAAGCAACAGCTGTGAAATTTTGTTCAGTTTTAATATCTGAATTGCATCCATCATCTGTGTCTTCAACAAGTTCTTTGAATGCAACCTTATGAGAAGGGACAAAGAAGAAAAGTCTTGGGAGACTACAGTTAGCTTGATCCCTCTGAGATTAAGCATGAGACCCTGGAGGAGTACTCATTTATCCAAATTGCAAAATCATAGACCTTACATTACAACAACAAGCTCAGACATTTCTGTGGGCCATCATGTTATTGGGCATTGCCACAATAGCTCTGCTTGAACCTGGAGGAGGGTGGTTTGGGTTGGTGCGCTACTGAATACCTGCTTTACAGATACCTGCTGCTTATAACCAAGAGCCCAAGATGAGGTATTTTGACCCAAGCTGCTGCTTTCTTTTACCCTTGGGGGTAGGAGGCTCTTGAAATCCATTTTATTGTTCTCAAAGAGAAAAAGCCTAATTTCTTTACCAGGAATTTCTAAGATTTTCAGGAAGATGAGAAGGGTCTTCTTTTGACTCATTGGGCATCACTTTGGGTCAATATTTCTTGATGCTTTAATGGTCACAGATAATTTGATGGAAAGGAAAGATTGGACCAAAAACATTGCTGGGTTATCTGTAGTCACAGGCCCGGGAGGAGACTGGGGAAGATGAGAATACCCTGTGGTGTCTTTTAGAAGAATAATTTCTTGAGGTTCTGAAACATTCTGAAGGACTGTTTCTTTGACTATTACTTTACAGATGTTTCTGGGCCCATGAGAATACCTACAAAAGCAGTGAGGAATTCCAAGTTACCTTTCCCTTGTTCGGGAAATGCCATTCTCTGAGGAAATTAAGGAGCCTCAGGAAATCTAGCTGTTCTAACGAGGCAAGCCGGATGTTTTCCCATGTGCTGTGGGAAAGATAGCTTAACTGGGAGGTTAGGGCTGGGGTCTGGGGACAGCAAACTTTGGCTGTCCCCGCTGGTGACTTCTACAGCAAATCTTTCCTAGTTCTGCATGGTGGGCTGACGAAGCAGGAGCAGCAGTGGAGCTGTTGCAGGAACCCTGTCCTCAGGCACATCCAAGGGGCTCACTTTCCAAAAGAAGGCCACCAACCTTTTGAGCACAAAGCAACAGCAAATGCAGCCACTTGGTGGCTTCTGGCCATAGAGGGTGAAGAGTTCAGAACCCCAAAGGTTATTACTGACATAATCAACTTTTCCTTCTCTGAGGTAAAATTTACTTGACTGAGTTTTTTAAAAAAAAAATTAGATGTGAGGGGACGCCTGTGTGGCTCAGTCAGTTGGGCATCCGACTTCGGCTCAGCTCTGATCTCACCATTCCTGAGTTCGAGCCGTGAATTGGGCTCTGGCTGACAGCTCAGAGCCTGGAGCCTGCGTCAGGTTCTGTGTCTCCCTCTCTCTCTGACCCTCCCCTTCTTGCACTCTGTGTGTTTCTCTCTCAAAAATAAATAAACAGTTTAAAAGTTTTTGAAAATTAGATGTGATGATTCAGATGTCTGTCCTGGAATTCACTTCCATCATGTGTCTTTAAAAGGTCACCTTTCTTAACAGAAATTCCATGAAAATGTCTGACCTAAACCAATAAGGTCTAAACTCCCAGTATTAGGACTATCAGTGGGGAGAGAAATTGCAAATTGCTTTGCATCACATAGTGAGTCAGAGGATCACCCAAGAATGGAGCTTCTGAGCCCAGGACCAGTGTCCTCTGTATTAGCCAGAACAATGTCTCTGTTTGCCTCTTTTGTCTGTTGTGGGTCCTCAGCCAGCATCCTGACTTGGCTCATGACAGGGAGACACGCCTACCTGTGTGAATGAGGGTGCAGATGCGTTCACTCTCCTCTCTGCCCCGCACACTGTTGAGACTTATTTCGTATTCAGTGGCTGGATACAGCTTGGTGATGGTGAATTCTGTCACTGTGTTGGGCACCACTGAGCTGTCCAGCCGTCCCACTAAGGAAGAGCAGAAGCCACTGTCAAGGTTCAGCATATCCTTCAACAGAGCCCACGTATAGTCTACATAGAAGCTTCTGGCAGCACTTTGTCATGAAGCGCAGATGGGTGTGAAGCTCAGTGCTCGGTGGGGAAGGAAGAGAAACGGGTCATGGAATGGGAATATTGGAGCCTGAGGAGACCCTGCATGCTGGACCCCCTCATTTTATAGGTTCCTTGGAGCAAAAAAAAAAAAAAAAAAGAGGGGGGTTTAGGTAGTTTTCTAACAAGTTGGTCTTCTTAAAGCAGTCTAGAGAGCATGGACTGTGAAGAGTGGTCTATGCAGCCCAGAGACAGGGTAGTCTGGAAAACTCTCCCACTGCCTCCTTGGAAGTGGGCATTCCCTCTACTTTGTTAACAATGCGGCATGCACCCACAGGAACTGGCAGGATGCAGGTCTGTGCCAACCTTTTCTGACTCCTAACTTGGCTGGAGTGGCAGAAACAGGACCACCGTCACTGTGGCTCCCTCTAAGGCTCCACCTAGCTCAGCTGAGTCTTTAGGAATCCCCCAGGCTTCTGGTCTTGGACCACTCTCTCAGGAAAGTGCACAGGACCCTGGATCTTGGCAGAATTTTTTAGGGTTGTTTCTCACTAGACTGCCTAGATAATGGTGACCAGTTACCATGATTTACTCTGCTGGTTGAGGACCTACTTTCTGGGTGAATATAGTCAAGACTTTTGTGAGAGGAGTTGGTGAGTTCAGGGTTTCTTGCCTGCTCCTCCTTAACCCACTGTCATTGTGAAGGAGCACGCTACAGAGATGGGGAGAATGCAGGCAGGGAGTGATGTCGTCTGGGATATGTAGTTCTCCACAGCAATTGTTACCTAGCTCCAAATCCCATCCATTTGTGAGAAATCAAATAACTTTATTACCTTGTGTGGGCCGATATGATACTCGGTAGTAATCAAAAGATGCAACAGGAGGGCTCCAGGAGACCATAACGGAGTCCTTGGTCACATTGCTAATTGTGATGTCTCTGGGGGGATCAATTCCTACAAGGACCCAGGTGTTTGTGGGGAAAAAGACAGAAAGCACAGTGTGAGAAAGCAATTCCTATCCTTGGTCTCATGTGGACCAAAAGCTAATAGTGTCGCAGAGACAGACAAGATCTTTGTACTAAGGCATCCTTAAAGGCATGATTAGGCCGAAGTTTCAAATGAAACGTTATAGGTATGGCTAAAGCCATGTTTGTGGAGAATATTTTAACAATACTGAGTCGAAGTGGCAAGCCCTGTACTGTGCAGCTATTACCTGTGTCAAGGCCAACTAGAACTTTAAGTTCATGTTTTCTTTTGAACTGGGAGTAACATAGTCATTTTCCCTAGAGCAGCTTCTCTTAGACAAACCCAACTCTGTTTCTCTTCTTTTTTTAAGCAGCCACCAACGGTTCAGTTTGGAAAAACTGCCTATTGACTATAGAGGGATTTCAGAGCACGAGTCCAGAACAAATCTACCTTCCTAACCTGTATTTCATTTGTACTGGATACCTCATTTTTTGACTACTGGAGGATTGCAGAGTCGAAACCAGCTGAGTGCTTAATGCACTTGTCCTATTATTGAGTTCTTGTCAGTATATAGGAAACCACCCAAATACACATGTCCTCACCCACATGGATACTCATATCTGGGATTACGTTTGAGAATGACGAGATGAATGTGATCCAATAATCTGAGTGCCTGTGTTTTCCAAACAACATACAAATCAACCCCATTCTCTGAGTATCAGATTCCTACATGGTTGCATGCTAGTCCCACGTAATTTTGAGGAAGTATCATTTGTACGAGTGACCTTATTGAGCAGTCAAGAGATGGAGTTTCTTCTTGAAGGTTAACTCTCTTCAGGCTGGTAGTGTGAGAACCTCTGGACCAATGCATTCAAGTCCTGCCCTCCTCTAGACATTGAGTCTGTCCTACCTTCCAAATGGGAGTTTCCCATCTTATACATGTTATACAGCCCTGGAAGAGGCGGCTCTTTCAGAACAGCTCACAGACCCTCTCTAGCCAAGTGAGGCAGTTCCCTACTTCCTGGGGGGGGGGGTTTCTCTTTGTAAATTTCATTGACTTGAGGACCTCTGTAGGAACCCCCTTCACTACCTGCTGTCAAGCCCTCCAGCCTCACCTGTGGTGATGGAGCCCACAATGGGTTCAGAGGTCACTGTGCCATGGACTGCCACCAGGTTCACGATGTACTCAGTGGCCGGCTGCAGACCCATCAGGACAGTGTGCCTCTTGGTAGCTTCCAGGGAGATCTCTGTCATCTCTTCCTCTTCATCCCGAGGGCTGTAATTCAGAATGAGTCTGTCTGCTGGAGGGGATGGGTCACTCCAGGTTATGTTTACGCTGGAGGAGGTCACGTGAGAAAAGTGCAAATGGGAGATGGGGCGGAAGCCTGCAAAGCAGAGAAGATGATGGTTCTGAAATACACATGAGGTGGTGGGACCACTGAGCTAGGAGAGCCATCCGACCAAAGGGATGTGCTTTCCATATCAATTAGGACTGTACCTTCACCTGCTGACTCAGAGCTTCCATTCCCTCACTCTCCAGTCCTGTCAATCTCCTTTCTCCAAGCCATATACTGAAAATTGAATGCCCTCAGCAGGGTAAAACCTCATAATACTTCTTAATAATACTCACCCAGGATTTAAAATCCTTATCCTGGGAGAAATTTAACATGATCCCATGGATCCTCTGAATGCCCACTGATTTATTGCAGGCAGGGAAAGATGAACAGAATCAACCCCCATGTCCAGGCTTTAGAACACCAGATACAAATTTTCAGGCATGTCAGTAGCCTTGCTCATCTCTCCCCCTTACTTCCAACCATTTCATCTTGATGTATTTGTTAATTTCTCCTCTATCTCTTCTTTCTCTATCCACATTCCTCCTTCTCTAAATAAAATGGGGGCATTGGAAGAGTAGGTTGCCTGGGTGACCTTCTCATACTAAGATCCATTGATCCCTGAGCCCAGCTGGGATTTCTGCTACACTGGTACCTGTGAAGGCATCCACAGTGGATTCGAAGCTTTGCTGCCGACCCCTCTCAGCAGTGATTGAAATGATGTACTCTGCCCCCGGCTCTAGATCTGTCAGTGTGTACGAGGTCCTGTCCTTGGGCACAGTGACTTCTGAGGCGATCCCAGAGGATGGGGTAAAGGTAATTCGGTAGTGGTCAATGGGGCCGTTGGCCTTGGTCCAGATGAGGGAGATGGAGGTTTCCGAGGAGGCTGTCACCATGAGGTCTCGGGGACTGTCAAGTTCTGTGGATCAACACAAGGGGCCTATTTTACACAAGTTCCATACACGGCCAGTATTTATTGGAATTGGGCCTCCCTGTGGATTTCTAACATATTAGTAGGCCTGCTGAACATGAGGATTAGCTTGTCATTGCTGACAATTCTGTCACATTTTGTTAAGCACCTTCACTTTGAAAGATGGCCAAGGGCTTGGTATATAGATGGACAATCTGCATAAAGGCATTAATAGCTCCAACAGCACTGGAATACATCCACCTCTGGGACAAAGCTGGTGGCTGATTATCAAGCTTTCCATATTCATTTTCTTCCAGCCTTTCTCAGCAAGCCAACCAGGGTAAAATAGGAGCCACCATCAAGTGGCATTTCTGGCAATAGTAGCTACCCCTGTTCCTGAGGCTATTTTGATTGACCAGGCCATGGAAATGCAGGTAATTAGGTTTGAGAACTCCTGGGGACCCAGGTCCTTGTGGTTCTCTTAGAGAGGTTGTCTACCCTGGAATGAGCCTTGGGGCAGGGATTGGTTCAAAATCCCCACCACATGCCAGGCTGCCTGCACCTAAGGCCCTAGAGTGATTTTGAAATTTACCCAAAATTTGGAAGCAAATTCGCTAGATGCAGAGTAGCAAGGGTCTCAAGTGGACATTTCCATTGCCCTTAGATTTAATGGGTTGTTTCCAAGTCTAAACCTTCATCCCTATGACCTTCCTGAGAGCTTCTGTCATCCATGCTGAGGGACATCACATTCTGCCTACTCTGAGGTATTCTAGAAAGACTTGCTATGACACCAACTGATCTGGGAGTTTCCACCTCTGGGGGCAGCCCATCAGACCATGGGAGACCATGCAAAGATCTGTGGAGAAGTGAGTGAGACTATCCTGCATGTTGATAGCAGAAGTTAGGCACAGAGATCAAAGATCTGCAGGTTGATGTTGTTCCTAGGCTGCTCACTGTCATCCAGGGACCTGTTCATTAGGGGGCATCGCCTTCTGACCAATCCTTGCCAGGACGATTGTGGCTTCTCAGGCTTACACAGCATCCTGGTCTTCCTCTGCAGCAGTCCTCCTACTCACCAGTCCTTGCATTCATGGTGGCTGGTACACTTTGCTGTGAGTTCATGACAGCGGATATTCCAACTCCATACTCCGTACCAGGCACCAAATCTGTCGGTAGATGCAGAAACAAACATTATTCTGTGTGGGTGTCAGTGGTGGGGAAGGCAGAAAGGAGGAAAGCAAATAACCTTTGATTCCTGTACAGATCTTGTGTTTAGTCCTTCCTGAATCTTCTCCTAATTTTACCTAGCAAGAAATCCCAATTTCACCACTTACGAAATCCATACCAAGTCAACAACAGGATGAAGTGCTTTGTGCACCTTCCTTCTTGCTGCTGGTCTCATCGGGAAGGCAGCAAGGCTGCCCTTGTCAGTGATCTTCAGAAATGAGTCTCCTGTGGAAGGTCTTCTAAAGGTCCTTAGAGTCTCAGGTTGGTTACAGCTGGTGAAGGGAGTTCTTGTATAAGTTGTGCATTGGAAGAGTGGGTAATTAAGAGGGGTTGTATGGATATGGGCCTTTAAAGCATTTCTTTTTTTTAAATGTTTATTTTTTATTTTTGAGAGAGAGAGACAGAGCACGGGGGGTGGGGGAGGGGCAGAGAGAGAGGGAGACACAGATCCGAAGCGGGCTCCAGGCTCCGAGCTGTCAGCACAGAGCCCAATGTCAGGCTCAAACCCAGGAACTGTGAGATCATGATCTGAGCCAAAGTTGGACGCTTAACCGACTGAGCCACCCAGGTGCCCCTAAAGCATTTCCTGAACATTGTGAGCATCAATCTGCACTTTTATAGATAGGGGTACTCTAGGATCCCTTCTAGGGAGTAACACTGGATGGATAGGCTATCAGGCCTTTAACATAGGGGCAGGCAGAAGCTTTGCTGCTATGGGCTCCCTACCAAGGTTGTTAATTCAGACACCGGAGTATTTAAAGCTATGGATTCAATCTTAAGATTGACTTCTGGGGGACTCAGGGAAGATGGAAAAAATGCAAAAACTATCCAACTAAAAGATGTAAGCTTCTCCGGGGAAATCCTTTGGGGAATAATACAAAGAATCGCTGGGAGCCTCCCAAGATACCTGCAATTATATAGGGTGTCTCCCAATCTAATCCCACATTCATTTTCAGAATAACTGGCTTGACTGGTGTATTAATATCCCATTGCTGCTGTAACATATTACCACAATTTAGTGGCTCAAACCAACACAAGTCTATTATTTTACAGTTTAGCACCAGCGGGTCTGAAGTCTAAGTGGTTCAGCAGGGTTGCAGCCTGTGGAGGCTCTGGGAGAGAAATTGTTTCTTTGCCTTTCCCAGCTTCTAGAGGATTCCTGCCTCCCTTGGCTTGTGGCTCCTTAATTCATCTTCAAAGCTAACAGCATAGCATTTTCACATCTGTTTTTCTTTCTGACCTCTGTGTCCTTTGCCCCATCTTCTGCTCTGACTCTGATGTCCCTGTATCTTTCTTATAAGAACCCTTGTTCTTCACCCAGATAACCTAATCACATCTACAATTTCCTTTTTGTCATGTGGGATGACAGACTCACATGTTCCTGAGATTAGAGTGTAGACAGCTTTGGGGACCATTATTCTACCATCAAACTAGCACAAGCTCACCCTCATTTACTAGAAGTGAGATTGTAGAAAAATACAACAAGATCAAATTATCACCTGTGGGGTCCCCCATGATGAGTCTGAATCCTTCTGGTAGGCATTTTGGTGGGGGGTGGGGACTCTGTGTGGGCCTACAAGAGCCATGGCTGATGATCATGTTATTCTATATTTATATAACATTTGTTCTTTTCAAAATACCTGGATGTGTTTTGACCCTCAGCACAACCTTGTGAGGAAGGTGGGATGGGGAGTCTTTTATCCATCTGCATTTAGTTTCTTGTGGCTGCCATGACAAATGATGACAATGAGGTGGCTTACAACCATAGAAATGTATTCTACCATGGTTCTAGAGTCTAGAGGGCCTAAATCAAGGTGTTGGTGGGCAGTGCTCCTTCCAATGGCTCTATGGGGGAGCATCTTTCCTTGCCTCTTCCAGCTTCAGGTGGTTGCCAGCCATGTTGGGCATTCTGCTCCAGGCTCTGCCTCAGTTATCTCATGGTGTCTCAGTCTGCTCGGGCTGCTATCACAAACTGCCACAGGCTGGGTGGCTTAAACCACATTTATTTCTCACAGTTCTGGAGACTGAGAAGTCCAAGATTAAGGCACCCATAAATTTGACATCAGGTGAGACCTCACTTCCTGGTTCATAGATGGCCATCGTCTCACTGTGTTTTCATACAGTGGAAAGAACAAGAGAACTCTCTGGGGTCTCTTATAAGGGCACCAATCCCATTCATGAGGGCTACTTGCTCATGACCTAATCACCTCCCAAAGTCCCTATCTGCTAATATCACACCGGGAATGAGGTTTTCAACACGTGAATTTTGGTGGGGGGGAGACGCAAAACATTTGGTCTGTAACACATGGCATTCTCCCTATGTGTCTGTGTCTTCTCCCTTTCTTATGAAGACACTGGGCACATTGGATTTAGGGCCCACCCCAATCTGTTATGACCTCATTTTAATTTGATTTCATCTGTAAGGACCCTATTTCCAAATAAGGTCATGTTCACAGGTTCCAGTTGGATATGAATTTGGGGGGGGGCAGGGTGGACACTATTCAACCCAATACACCATCAAATTATAAAAAGAAACTAAGACAAAGAGTAAGTGTATGACCAGCTGGAGAGGTCACTCAAACTTCTGGCCTCAGAAGCTTTTAGGAGAATTGGAATGTCCCACCCCTCCCCAAGGTCATCCCCTCCCCTGAGCAGCTGTGACTTCCTCAGGCTTCCTGAGGTAATAGGAATGATTTTGACTGGAAATGCATTGAGCAACCTTTCCTTAACAAATGGCTCGGTTTAATGAAGGAGAATGCTGCATGGTAGCCAGAGGGCTCTGCACCCCCTCCTCAGTAGGGCTTTAGGCCAGCAAAAGCAATAAATGTCCCCATGTTTGAGTATGGCAGAACCTACCAGGCCTTACCAACCAGGCTGCCCTGAAGGAATGCGTGCGAGCCAGCCCTCTTTTCCCTTTCTCAGACCAGCTCCATCTCACTTCTTAACCTTTAGTTCTTTCTTCCTCTATAGTGTCAACACGAGTGGAGGTAAAGTGTGAAGAGTGAAGGGGCGCCTGGGTGGCTCAGTTGATTAAGCGTCCGACTTTGGCTCAGGTCAGGATCTCACGTGAGGTTCGTGGGTTCGAGCCCCGCATCGGGCTCTGTGCTGACAGCTAGGTCAGAGCCTGGAGGCTGTCTTCGGATTCTGTGTCTCCCTCTCTCTCTGACCCTCCCCTGCTCATGCTGTCTCTCTCTCTCTGTCTCTCTCTCTCAAAAATAAATAAAACATTAAAAAAAAAGTGTGAAGAGTGACAGACTTTGAGGTCTGCCATACTTACGTTACCATTCATTCTCTGCCGCTTTCTCCCTGTGTCACTTTGATACTTAGTATCTTTGGGCTTCAGTTTCTATAGAATGGGAAAACAAATGGTATCTATCTCTAACGGTCACCGTGAAGGTTAAGTGCAGGACAGTGCCTGGCCCATGGCGATAGTGGCCGGTATTATTATTACCTCACTCAGAGAACTATTCCAAGATCTTGAGTCCCTTGTTTGTGTGCCCCAGCTATGTAGAGGCTAGTCCTGGGCACATCTCTTGTCACTTTGCTGGGGCTTAGCCTGTTGGCTCCAATAAGACCAGCGATTCAGGGAGCCCAGCTGTCAGTGAGTAGCTGGCTCCCAGCTGGGTGGAATACCTGTCACTAGATTGAGTGGGTGATTGCAACGCCCCCGGAAATGTTGGAAGCACACATCTATCTCCGTCAATATGTTCCGCGAGTCCCAGGTACATCCTTGGTTGGAGAAATTAGATTACCTTTGGGACATAAACTACTTTTCTCAGACATCTGATTGAAACCTTCAATTGCCTATAATGAAGTAGAAATTCTCTGACGTAGATGAAGGGTGACAGATCGAGGAAGTAAGACAGAAATTATATGTTGCCAAACGGATCTAACATGTAACGTTTCCATCTGAGTTTCTTATTTATGAAGCTTAAATGAAATGTTCAATAATTTACAACGGAATCGTCTTTTCCCAGAAAAACTGCAGAGCAGAATTTAAAGCACTCTTGTCCCAGGCTTTCTGTCTAGGGGATGGGAAAGTGGGACTCGTTTATAGGTTCCTGCCTGCTGCTTTCTTTTGATTTTCTGCAGCTTTTTTCCTGTGCTACAAGTGAATTGTTGCTCTTTGCCAGCAGGTAAAATACAGTTCTGCTGGAAAAGAAAATGTGTATCCGAGGCGTATCCAGCACACTTATACATCAGGACTCTGTGGACTCCTAGGGGTTTCTCACTCTTTAAAGACCCCATTGCTCTCTATCAATGCTCCCTTTATCTTTCCATCCACCTCCTGAAAATGGTGGCATTCGAATGGCTCTGTTCCCTTTCTTCACAACAGCTCAGAAAATTCGTCCCATAGGAAACCACCACTCTCTATGCCTTATAGAACTTCCTTTGTTCAGCTATGAGGTTGACGCTTTTCTCAACTCTTTCCCCACGTACCCATTCTTCACTGAACTCCCAAAGCATGCAGTTCATTCACTCAGCAAACATTATTGAGGGCCTCCTCTGTGCCAGGCACAGGGCTGGGTCCTGGGGGTATCAGGGTGAGCTGAATGGACATCACCCTTGTCTTCAGTGATATAAAAGAAATCTGTACTGAAGGAAGAAAGTATTTATTGAGCACCCACAATATGCCAAAGACTGAACTGCATGCAGTGGGTAGTTTCGAACAACAATAAAAAAGGGAGGGAAGAAAAGAAGCCTAAAAATTGAGGCAATTGTTTTGAGTGTCTGATGATCAAGAGTACTACTACTACTAGCTATAGGTTCTTAGACATTTGTACCTGTTACCTCCCTTAATCCCCCTGCAGCTCTGCTGGGAAGCATATAGAGACTCCAAGAAGTCCATTCCTTGACTAAGGTCATAAAGCTAATATACAATAAAACTGGCTTTGGAACTCAAGGGCTTTGTTTTTTTTCTGCCATATCCTAGCATGGTCTCTGTCCCTACAAGTCCTCCAGGCTAGTGGAGGGGAGTGGACTAGCTGATTGGAATTTGAGTAACTGGGCACTACACCATGGGCTGCTAACTAAGAAAACCATTTCAGAGGGTGGACAGGATCAGCATGGGCTGTAGTGCCCAAGGGAAGCTTTGTAGAAAAGGACTTGAGTTGAACCTTGAAAGCTAGCCAAGATTAGGAAGGGTAGAGGGAAGGAGATATGGAATTCTCTGGTGGGCAGGATGGGACACGTGAGCAGGAAGAGATTAATTAGGGCCAAAGAGCAAGAGGAATGAGCACATTGTCCCCTGCGGTGCAAGGACTGTGGATAATGAAGGTAGAATGACTCACTTCCCTCTGTTTAGGAGACCTATTCTTCCAGCTTCCTGCTTGCTGCTAGCATGGAAGTCATAGGGAGAAGCAGGCCCAAGAAGCTGAGATTGCTACCTCTTGTTGGCAAAACCATGAATGACACCTGGGATCTGCAGGCTTGGTCGGGTTCAGGTGGACCCATAGCCATGGGGACCCTTTCCATCTCTAAATCCCTGGGCTCACCTCCTGAGTACTGTGAGCCTCAAGTCTACCAAACTGGGGTGAGGGATTTGGTTGGCCTAGTGCATTCACAGGACACCTGCTCTCAAAGGGAGGGGCAAGCTGAGGACCCTGTGTCCAAGGAATTTGCAGACCATCTCTTGGTTTTTACAGCAATGATGTTATTATATTGTTACTGTTAGTTTTCATGTTGGTCTCTCACTAGACTCTTTGGTCTTGAGTTAAGGGGTTTGATGTATTATGAAGTTTTTTAAACGTTTATTTATTTGTTTATTTATTTATTTATTTATTTATTTACTTACTTACTTAGAGAATGCACACATGTTAGCAGGAGAGGGACAGAGAGAGATGGGGAGAGAGAGAGAATCCCAAGCAGGCTCCGTACCATCAGCGTAGAGCCCTACATGGGGTTTGATCCCACAACTGTGAGATCATGACCTGAGCTGAAATCAAGAGTCAGATGCTTAGCTAACTGAGCCACCCAGGTGCCCCTTGACTTTTTATATTTTAATTCAGTGTGTAGCACAATGAAAGAAACATGTGATGCATGGAAAAAGCATAGCGAGGGTGATGGGAGCACTGGAAAGACTTACGAGGGGATGTCTGAACTGGGTTTTGAAGTGTCAAAGGTATTTGGGCCAAGAAAAGGCATTGAGGGCAGAAAGAATAACACATGCAAAAGCCGATCTGGTAAAATAAGTCATGAAAACCAGGGACCTCATGGAGGGCCCTCATAAGGAAAAGTCCCAGCAGCGGAAATTGGGCACTAAAGATTTCATAGATGGGAAGTATTTGGAGACAGACAGAGGACCTCTGGACACCCCTGAAATCACACCAGATGGGCAGAAATCTAAGAAATCTACTTTTTAATATCATGGAGGTCTAAGTTCCCAGGCTGCCCATCCTTACCTTCTTGGGTGATGGTGGATGCTTCTCCAGGGTTCCCTGAAAGAATCAAGCTTTGCAGGACCTCTACCTACTTTTTGAGAGTGGACAACGTTCAAGTCTCAAGAGAAGCAGCCAATTCCATGCTGACTCTAAGGAAAGGTATGGCCCCAAAAACCTATATTTTAAAAAAAAGAGTACTAAGGAATATACTAGAATGCAGCTTTCTTGTTGCCAGGGAGATGAATGAGAAACATGGCCTATCACCTCCTATCCTGCAGGAACGTCCTATCTCTGGGTCTTTACTGTAATAAGTGCTCCCTGCTGAAGAAGCCAAAGCAGATGAAAAATGCCCACCTGGCTTTCTCCTGGTTCCTTTGCCCCAGTCCTTTAACACGAATAAGGGGCAGATGCCCTCGTGTGCCAGCTCTGTGAGGAGGAAAGCTGTGGAAGCATCTGCCCATTCCCTCCTCTCCCCTCTTTGGGTCTCTGCAGCCCACTCCCCACTTTCTGGCCCCCCGGGAGGCAGCACCTTTTTCAGAGGGTGCCTTACAAGAGTGGCCACTTGGGGTCACTGTGATTTCACCTGAAGGAGGCTGAGCACAGTCTGGCCCAGGCCACAGGCCCATTGCCCAACTCCTCCTCCTCAGAAGAGCCTGCCTGGCGTTGAAGGTCTGGCCCTGGGTCTGGTGTTTGTGCCCTGGAACATCAGGGAGTGTAGACAGGGTGAAGTGAACATCAAGTTCCTTGGTCAGCACTGCTTTGCAAGCTGGACTTCGCTGGGAGTCTCGGGTTTCTTCACGGAAAATCCTCCTGTGATTTTCTACCTCAATAGAAGGGTGCATCTACCTCGGCACCTTGGGGAACCCACCTTCTCACCACCAGACCCCCGTGTGAGCCCGGGGAGGAAGTGGTGGGTTCCTTTTGGGAGAGGCATCTGTTCCAAGTTCCCTGCAACTAGCGGCCTTGAAAGTGACAACTCCCAGGCTCAACGCGTGATGTCGTCAGCCTTGTGCGTGTGAATGTGCATGAGTGTGCGTGTGAGTGGGTGTGCCGTGTGTGGCTGGCTGTAGGTCTTTGTTTCCTTGCAACCCTGGGTCGTGCCGTGATGTCTGTAGGAATCGTCAAGGCCCTGGGTTTCCTAAGTCCGGATGATGATTTTTCTGGTTAGCAGCATGTGGCCTGGGGATGGAGCTGCTCAGGGAAGTGATGGGTTGGTTCTGGGGGCCTGAGTTGGAGCCCAGCGTTCCCACGGCCATCGGGGCCAGCTCCTTTTACCTTTCTCTTGGCCACGGGGCTCCTCAAGTGTGGGCTCTTATTCATGTGGGAGCAACAGGCAAAAGAATGTAGATGGCTGAGGACAAACCCCTTTTCCCTCTTGGCAAAACACGGCAGCCACAGGCCCCTGATGACAGACACACAGGAGTCTCAGAGCAGTGTTTACAACCTGCATTGGGTGGAGGCAGGGTTTTCTGACCAAATTCCAGTCAAGGAATGAGAATCTCCTTCTTTCCCCACCGTCCCCCACATCTTCCGTCCTCCCTTCCTCCTTCCTTGATGCGCCTGTAAAATACACAACACTCAGGGCCCCTTTGGGACTACAGGTATGGTACTCAGGCCAAGCACACATCATCCCGGCTGAGGCTGAGCCCAAAAAACTGATCATTAAGGACACAGAAGCCACCAGAGCAGAGAGAGAGAAAAAAAAAAATCGTTGCAGACACAGAGTCTGTTGTTGAGAAACAAATTCATAGTCCAGAGGGAATTCACTGGGCATTGCCTATAGAGAATAATGGAAACGAAATGTTTGGCATTTTGTGCCGGAGCCTGGCCTTTGTGTAGCAAAGTGGGGGTGGGAGGCATGTGTGGGGGGGAAGACTCTGGCAGGGGCTGCTTGCTGGGAGCCCTCTGCTTGACTCAGAGGCCCAGAGAGTCAGCCAGGGCCCGCGCGCGTCCCACTGCGCAGGGGTGATGGGTGGCTGTGAAGATGAGGGCTTCGGCAGGGAATAGCAAACACAGATGCCACGGGACGTCGGGGCTTAGAGTCAGTGAGAAGAACGGGGGATGTGAACTTGAACCGCGGAGGAGCCTGGCTGCTGCACACCCGGTCTGAGCTTTGTGGGGATTAAAAACCATCACAGATCAAATGGCTGTTGAACGTTCCCTATGAACCGGTGTCCAACCCAGGTGCTTGTAGATGTGGACATATATGATCTCATTTAAGCCTCCCAGCTACCCCGTGAGAAAGACGTGATGTCCTTAAGACCAAGAAACCGAAGCATGGGAAATTTAAGAAATTTGCCCCAAACGCACATGCTGAAGTCAATCTCAAACCGAAGTGGGCAACTTCAGAAGCCAGGCTCTGAAGGAGCACCTCTCACAGAGCACGGGGCGGGGGGGGGGGTCTTCTAGATGTGGAGGGGGGAGAGGGCTGTAAAACCTCCTGGGGCGATGCTCTGTTGCTCGTGCCCACACCACATGGTGAGAAGCATGGTCTCCGCCCTGTGTCACACCCATTGCAGGAAGTCCTAAACCATTAACTCACGGACCTTCTCCTGCTCCTCGCCTTCCCCCTCCTCCCCCTCATTCATCACCACCATCAGCCACATACGGAGTTTGCTATGTTAAAAGCACTACTTTGCATTCATTAAATATATGATCTCATTAAAGCTTCATCATGGCACCGTGATGTAAGTGCTATTATTCCTGTTTTACAGAAGACAAAACAGAGGCTTAGAAAGATGAAGTAAGTTGCCCCAAATCACACTGGAAGTGGTTGCACCTGGATGCAGGATCCAAAGTCCTGCCTCCTAACATGTTCCACAGAACAAAGCAGTCACATAAACCCGGGGTGCAAGGCAAAGTGACCTTGTGCTAAGAGTCCTCATTATTATTTTTTTCTTTCTCTTTTGTATTTATTTTCATTTTTACTTTTTAAAATTATTTTAGAGAGAGAGTGTGTGTGGGAGGGGCAGAGGGAGAGGGAGAGAGCGAATCTTAAGCAGGCTCCATGCTCAGCACGGAGCCCAGTGTAGGGATCAATCTCATGACCGTGAGATCATGACCTGAGCCAAAATCAAGAATCAGATGCTCAAGCGACTGAGCCACTCAGGCGCCCCTTCTTTCTCTTTTTTATAAATTGAGATATAATTGACATATAACATTCTATTAGTTTCAGGTGTACAACATAATAATTCAATATTAGCATATGAAATGATACCCGCAGTAAGTCTACTTAACCGCCATCACCACGACTAGTTATAATTTTTTTCTAGTGGTGAGAGTTTTTAAGGTCTACTTTCTTAGCAGCTTTCAAGTGTACGATAGAGTGTTATTAACTACAGTCACCATGCTATACATTACATCCCCATCACTTATTTATTTTATAACTGGAAGTTTCTATCTTTGATTTGCCCATCTCCCCTCCAGCCCCCACCCCAGGCAACCCCCAGTCTTTTCTCTGGGTCTGTGTGCTCCACAGTTGTCCTTGACGAGGAGATAGAACAGGTGGGGTTGCAAAGAGTTGGAAGTTTCTACCTTCTCTTTCTGGCCAGGAAGGAACTGCCTCAGGTGAGCCCAAAATGCCCCTCCCACCTGTGGCCAGGGTCTTGCTTTATACATGCAAATAAACAACTTGTTTGGAATGAGAAAACAAAACAAAACAAAACAAAACACGGCCTGGGAGGCTGAAAAAAACTTTGTTAGTGTCCAAGTTGGGGAGTGAGGGAAAAAACACAAGTATCTAGAGCTGGGATCAAACTTCTGCCTCATTTTGCCTTCCCTCCTTCGAGTCCGTCCTTCTGTTCCCCCTCCCCCGCCCCCCCCATACCACAGCAAGAGAGCCAACAACCCTTGTAATTTGCATCTCAGCAAGTACAGACATACTTGATTTCCTTACATGCCTATAATTCCTTCTTAAATCACATAAAGCGATTTGCCTTTATAAATCTCCCCAGCAGTGAGCTCCCTGGGATAATTACGTGTAATATATATTTATAGTTTTATTTCATAAGCTCAACTCTTATCCAAAAAATGGACCTAGCGAAGCCCACTCCTCAATAATAATTTCTCCATTCCTTATAAGTCTACAGCATTTATGTTTTGACTGTCCTTTACTTTTAAGTTCTTTAGTATGAGCAGCCGTGAGATGGAAGGCTTTTGATGTGTCAGAAGAACTGCCTTTGAGCCACAGCTGTGCCTCTTGTGAGCTCTGCGAGCATGGGCAAGTTTCCAGACTCTCTGAGCCTCAGTTTCCTCATCCATAAAATGGGGATGGTGACATCTATCATGAGGTTATTGTTAAGAGTAAAGAAGCTGTAACTATGGGAAGGTGCCTGGAATAAGACAGATGATCAATGAATGTAGAATCTTCTTTCCCAGGGCTGGGAAATAATAACTAAAACGTGACTGGATGCCTCTCTATCTCTCTCATGATTTTATGGCATATCCTCCATCTGAACCACTAGCCACCATTTTTGTAAATTGCTAATTGCCAAATCAGCCTGCGGCTCTAGGCAAGGGGGAGGCCGGGGTGGGGGCTGTACTTGGACTCCATTCCCTCCTGCATCGTTTCAGTTTTTTTGCTTCGCTTAATCTTTGTGAATGTCTCCATCTCTCTGTAGAGGCCTCTACACCAGCTGGTGTGTTCCTGCTATGTTTAATTCACCCCCATTAACCTGCTTGGTCAGCAGATCTTTCCGTCTCCTTGCTGTGCTTCGAGGAGTGCGTCTGTCTGGAAAAAGCGTTTATTATATTTACTTTAACTGGCCTCATTTTGCAAGGCGGTCTGGGATTTCAGTTCGGGAGGAAAACAGCTTTGATTATACTGTCCTTGTTTACTGTATGCACTCTTTGCTATGTATCCCTTGTCTACTAAGATGGCAAATGCTTTTGCAGGAAGCCACGACACGGTTCAATAAAGTCTCGGTGAGCACACTGACAGCCCCTGGGTGGCCGCTTTGCACAGTCTTCCTTCACCCGAAAGCCGTGCGCCGCATTTCCAGTCATCTACCTTTTGGTGAAGTCCAGGGGGCAGGTTTTCCTGGATGGGTGTGTCGAAGGTCCCAGGAGGAGTACTGAGTGGGCCCACATCCCCAGAGGTACAGGGAATGCTCCCCAGCTAAGTGTCATGGTGACCTAGGGTGTTGACTTAGTCCGCACTATCACCCTCTGGCCCTCTGATTGCGGCATAGCTTCCTGACCAATCTCTGCCTCACCTTGCTGTCCCCCCACCCACTCTCCACACAGCAGCTCCACCTATGCAGTCATTGCATCACCTTATTTAAAATCCCTCAATGACTCCCCATTGCCCTCAAGAATAAACTCAAACTCGGGGCGCCTGGGTGGCTCGTCGGTTAAGCGTCCGGCTTCGGCTCAGGTCATGATCTCGCGGTTCGTGGGTTTGAGCCCCACGTCGGGCTCTGTGCTGACAGCCAGCTCAGAGCCTGGAGCCTGCTTCAGATTCTATGTCTCCCTCTCTCTCTGACCCTCCCCCTGCTCGCGCTGTCTCTCTCTGTCTCTCAAAAAATAAATTAAAAAAAAAAGAGAATAAACTCAAACTCTTTATGGGGTGTATATACATAACTGGGCTCTCACCTTCTCTCTGGTCTCTTATAGTCTATGCCCTAGTCATAGTGAATGTTTGCTCTTTTCCTTCTTTTCTTCTTTTCCTTCCTTCCTTCCTCCCTCTCACCCTCTTTCTTTCTCTGTTTCCCTCTTTCCTTCCTTCCTTCCTTCCTTCCTTCCATCCATTCATCACTTATCTAGGACTTAGACACTTTGCTCCAGCAAAGTGTCTCAATAATGAGCAAAACACAGTTGGTCCCCATTCACAGAGCTTTAGATCCAGGGTGGAGATCAACAATGGAATAATGACACCCACAAGGCACAATGATAACCTGAGCAGCACTGTGAAGACAGTGGTTACCAGTGAGAGGAGGTAGCAGGACTGGAGAACCTGATCTCATCTGGAGACCACACAGGCTCCCCAGGAAGTGACAAGTGAACCAAGAGCTGAAAGGGAGGCAGACATAACCGGGGGAAGAGGGTGGTGGGAGAGCCAGACAGGTGGCCAGAACAGCATGTGCCAAGCCCTGTGGCAGCAGGGAAAAGGTGTTTGAGGAACTGTCGGATGCAGACCTGTGGTCCTGGAGCATGGAGAGCACCAGGGGATGTGGGCGGGCAGGGAGACAGGAGAAGACTGTGGGGAAACCAGACAGGGCATATGGGCCATGCTAGGGTTGGGGTTATCATCACGGGAGCAGTGGGAAATCCCTGCAATGTTTGGAGAATGGGACAGCATCGTTGAAGAGACCACTGAAGGTGCAAAGAAGGTCAGAAGAGAATGTGCGATGGCTACCTGCAGTGGTTTTTACAAGACTTGTAGTAGCTTAGGCCAAGTGACAGAAGACAACGGAGGACAGTATACGTGTGACAGGGACATGAGAGAGTAAATCAGTGGGTTCTGGGGATGGCAGGCTGGAGTTGGGTGCACTGAGGGGACGAGCAGTGAGGGTGTGGAGTCAGGAATCGATGTGCCCCCAGAGCCAGGGTGTACTCACTTGTGAGGGTGGCTCTGGTGGTTGGACCGATACTCTTGGGGACCAGCATCTCGTGGTACTGCTCACCCGCCAGGGTGCTGTACACGACCTTGTACTCCTGGACCTCTGCTTCGCTGTTGTCCCACTCGAGATCAAGGCTGGTTGCTGTGTGGGAGCCAACCCGCAGGTTCTTGGGGGCGTCAATCTCTAAAAAGAGTCAGATATCACCAAAATGTGCATTTGTCACATCTTGAACTTTAACAAGCTTTGGGGTGAGAGCCCATATCGTCTGACCCTCTGCCTCACGTTTTGAGTCAACCCCAGGGCTGCCCTTGAGCTTTTGACCTGCCAGGTTAGCCACAACAGATTCTGTGGGCAGTCTGGAGAATTTCACTTGGGAGTTAGATATCAACTCACTTTATGCTTGCCCCATTTCCATTCGGGGAATGTTTTAGAATATTTCCTGAATGGTGGTGGCGGTATTCTAGAAATTTAAAAATGAACCAGTTATCATAAGCTTGACACATTTAAGTGAGGGAAACCCCAGGAAGAAAAAATCAGAGACGGCTTCCAAGTGATTATGACAGAATAGAGTAATATCAAATTTGGCCACCATACTGAAAGGAGACAGTTGATTGCAAGACTTTGAAGTATAAGCCGTCTTCCCCTGGGTTTACCTGCATAGATACTGCTGAAAGGTTTGTAGGAAATTATGTATACACATAGGGGATGTGATGTAGTGGAAAGAATATAGGCTTTGGGGTTAGGCCTCTGTTTGAGCCCAGTTCTACCATGGTCAAGTCTTTGGTCACTTGAGGTGTCACTGGGCCTTAATGGCCACATCTATAAAATGGGCTAATACCACTGACATTTCAAGTTGTCATATAGTTAGAACGATGCATGTGAAGTGCATGGCATGGTACCTGGTGCCAAAACAGGTGCCTAAGCCCTGGGAGGACCTCCTATTGCCTCTGAAACTTGTCCTGAGTTCCAACAACATGGTGCCCCCAATGCTTGCTCTCTGGAGTTCCAAAGACTCCTATGCAAAGGAGAGACCACCAGCATGCCATCTCTCCCACAGTCCTAGGGGGCTGATTCTCTCTCCCCTGACACTGGTCATCTCCTCAGGCTAATTTAGGCAGAAACAACAGAAACAACTTGCAGGGTAAGAAGGTGCAGTCATGAAAAGCTGCCCCTTTAAAAAGTTCTCAATAAGCCTTGTCTCTGAGACTTGAATTTCACTTTGGAGTGGACCAGCTCTTTGTTCTGAGAAAACCTCCAGCAGACTTCTAATTTGCAAATGCCAGGCAAGTATATACCAATTGTTCTTGGGGAAGACTGAGCATTGTGAATCAATCTGAGCGCAGCTGCTCCAGGGTGAGAAGTGTTCTGTTTAGTGATGTAAATTAGGTGAATCTGTTAGCAGATTTATGTCTCTGCAGCTTAGTTTTTCTGCGAAATGTTTCCTTGCTCAATGTGGAGCTAGCATGCCGGATTCCGTGCGTTCTTGACATGCTGTGTGTGTTATTTCTCAAGCCTTGGGATGGAGAGAGCAGCTTGGAGAGAGAGGCATGTGGGAAGAACGTGCTGAGATCCTATACCCCTCAATCTCATGCAGGAGCAGGGGCTGCGATAAGGGGCCCCAGTGGGGGTGGGCGTGAGGCCTGAGTGGAACTGGAGCAAAAAGAAGTTAGGTTAGCGTTCAGGTTGGGTCCTGTACCTACCTACTGCTCTTCACAACTAAAGGGCACCTGGGTGGCTCAGTGGTTAAGCATCCGACTTCAGCTCAGGTCATGAGCTCACGGTTCATGAGTTTGAGCCCTGCATCAGGCTCTGTGCTGACAGCTCAGAGCCTGGAGCCTGCTTTGGATTCCGTGTCTCCCTCTCTCTCTCTGCCCCTCCTCCGCTCGCACTCTGTCTCTCTCTCTCTCTCAAAAATAAATAAAACATTAAAAAAATTTTAAAAAAGAATCCCAGACCTTTAAAACTATGGTTTTTGTTTTCTGGAATTTTTTGGCTTTAGAACCTATGTGCTGTGGATAGGGGGCGGTGTTTTCCCTGAAGGAACCAGGCACTTTCCTCGTGTCAGCGATACCAAAAGAGGTCAATTCTGGGAATGAGGGCTTGAGAATGTTGGAATAAGCAGTTAGTTAGGCTCTTAGAGGATGCCTGGAGGCCAGCAAAGGGGAAGTCATGGCCAAGTGTGAGAAAGTCAGAGGCCTGACCTGACCTGAACCACAAGAAATTCAATTAAACCAGACAGGCCCAAGATGGCTGACAAAGTAGGCCAAAGTTCACATTGTTCCTTATACTACATTGCCATACTAAAATCTCCTAAGGGGGCCATGACAGGAAACCCCTGACCAAATAAGGAAGAAAAAGTGCCTATAACCCACATTCCTGAAGAGACCACCCTGCTTCCAAGAAATCCCTGCCTCAAGTAATGACTATTCCACTCCCTTGTTAACAACTGTCAATAAAAGATGGAAACCCAAGCCCCAGTGGGCGAGGCTCTCCCTTGAGCTCTTCTGCTTTCACATCTAGAGAGTGTACTTTTGCTTTAATAAACTTTCCTACTCATCCACTGTGTTGTGTCTGTCCTTGAATTCTTTCTCATGGCAAGACCAAGAGCCCCTGGCCATGACAGCTTTTGGACGGGCTGGGTCAAGGCTTCAGGGCCTGAGGTCTCCCTCATCCACTCGGCAACAGGAGGGGGGTCTTAGGAATGGGGTGGAATGAAATGGTTTGCTCCCCTGGGTCTTGAAGCCCGATCTCTCTAGAAGGGACAACTCAAGGGCTCCCCTGTGGGTACGAGCAGGGCTGGTGTCTGCAACAGGTCAGCAAGCCAGGGTAAGGCAAAGCCATATGTCCATGCGGCCCTGGGGAGGGGCTTGGGGGCCGTGGACATCTAGTCTCTAAAACATAAAATTAGCTCAAGCCTTTCTCCTGCTTAAAAATTGCCTGTTGCTTCCTATCACAAACTCCTAATGGTCCCCTGCAGAGCTCTGTGCTTCTCAGACACCATCCTGCATCACTTCTACCCTGATGCACTGTGCTTCAGTTGGGCTGATGTTTCTTCTACTTCTGAAACACATCAAACTTACTCCCACTCACTCAGTTTTCAGTCTCACCTGCCACCTCAAAGCCTTTGAACAGTCTTGTTAGAAGTTTTGACTGTGGGGCTACAAGGACGCTAGAGACGAGGTGTTCAGGGAAAGGTGGCTTTGACTGAGGGCAACTGGTCTCAGCTGGGGTGGGCGTGGGGTGGGGAGAATGTCATCCAGGCCACGTCAGGATGTGACAGGATCCCCGTGGAATTGCTGCTGAGAAGTGCGGGGCTCCAACTGCCGTGACGTGGGCCTCTGTATTCGTTTTCGGTGTTGCCACAAACTGGGAGGCTTGAACCCCAGAAATGGTCGTCTCGCAGATTGGAAGTTCAAGATCAAGGTGTTGGAAGGGTGGCTTCCTTCTGAGGGCTGTAGGGGAGACTCTGTTCCGGCCTGTCTCTGGCCATTCACAGGCGATCATAGGCGGCCCTTGGGCTTGTAGAAGAATCACCCTAATCTGTTTTTTATCGTCACACGGCGATCTCCCTGGGTGTGTGTCTGCCTCTGTGTCCAAATTTCCCTTTTTATAAGGATACAGTCATATTGGGTTAGGGTAGACCCCAATGATCTTTAATCTGGTCATCTTCAAATGCCTGATTTCCAAACAAGGTCACATATACAGGCATTGAAGGTTAAGACTTTGACATCTTTCTGGGGACACAGCTCAACTCATAACAGCATTCAAGAGAGGACTGGGACATTCAGGTTAAAGCAGGAGTCTCTGCTCAGCCGAATGCCCTGGAGGCCAAGTTTGGTGCCCTGAGGGATGTGCTCAGAGAGAACACCTCCCCCATGGACAGAAAGAGTCCCAGGACTTCCCCTAGGAGGATAACAGAAACCAGAGCCTCCAAGGACAGGGGGTTCCTGGGCTGCCTTCTCTCTAACCACTGGCCTTAGTGTGCTTCCATCATGGCTCTTTCCTTTTGGGGAGCAGCTCTAAGACCCAGGCAAATATCCCGCTCACCCTGCAGGAAACAAATCTCTGCTTTAATTGCTTGTGCAATTAGTGCGCTCCTGGTGCCAGAGACATCACCTGGAAAAGCACTTTGGCTAATTTGAATTTAAGCGGATCTTTGAAATGACTTAAGGCCCTGCCGCGTGGGTCTGAGCACCCTCTCCGCATTCAGCGGGCAATCTGGCGGGGAGAGCTTGAGCGCAAGACTGGGGGCCTGTCCCCGCCCCCACGTGCCCCTCACCCCCTAGAGCCCTCCCTAGAGCGGAGGGGAGCAAGGCTGTGGGTGCAGGGGAGGAGGCAGCCTCCTAACAGCTGCCGATCAGCCAGGCGACCTGAAACAGAGCTGAAACTCAGGGGGAGCTCCGAGGAGGCAGAATGTAATTGTCTTGATTGGAATTTTCCTGCGCGCGCCACCAGCCAATCCTGCTTCCATCTTGTGGACCCAAGCATCAAGAATTTGCCTTTCATCATGCTGCTTGAGAGCACCCTTCTCCTTTTCTGCCTCTTCAAACTCCTTATCTGAGCAAAGCACAAGGCAACCACTTTTCAAACAAAAACTGTCTTGAAATTCAGAACAGAAGGCAGGACCAGCGGGCCCCCAGATCATGCGCGCCTCCGGAGCCAGGGAGCCCCAGCAGGTGTGAGGGGTGGGGGAAGGGGGCTGACCTTGAGTTCACCAAGAAGGGACCTGGAGTAAGGTCATGCTGAGCCCTGACCAATGTGGATTAAGTGAAGGAGAAGAAGAAACGAGAAATGGGCAGAATTTAGTTCCTTTTTTTAAGGTGTATATTCAGTCCCTGGGGATCCCAAGATGTATTCAGTAAAAAAACCAGACCAGGGACCCCCTGGGTGGGGTGGAGTCCGGTGCAGGCGCTGGGAGAAAGCCTCTCTCTCAGAATCAAACCCTGCCTTCTCCATTTCCTCAGTGTCCATGCTTACTGCCTGTTAGCAGGGAAACTTTGCCCTCTCCTAGTGTGACTTTCCGTGCGGAGGAGGCCCCATTATAAGACTCCAGCCTTCCTCTTTCCTAGGCTGGGGAAGATGGACTCCCCTCGATGGTGAATTTTGTAGCAGGACCTGGGCACTGCCCTTCTGCTCCCCTCTCTCACGGGAGCCAGCTGCCCCCAGGGATCAGGCCTCTGCTTGTTCCTCGATGCTGTAAATCCTAAGCTGAGTAGTCCCCCCAACTTCTGCCACACAGGGGCACTTGCCCAGGCCCTCAGGGACTATCACCTTGCAAAGCCCATCTATAGCTCTAACACCAAGTTACAGGCTCCAGTCTAGGGGATATTTTGGCTTCCATCTGTCTTATCCTTGGCCTTATTTATCAATCGATTTTACCCACAGCTAGAGGATATTGGTGCTGTTTATCCAACCACACTCAAGCCCTCCAGATGGTTTATCCCGTCCCATAACAGCCCTTAGGCCACAACCCGGGCAGAATGCTTGAATTAGCCATTCTCCTGCTTTACCCCACTAGACGATGCTGGTTCTCAGATCTCACAGATGCTAGCAGTTTCCTTTGATCCCTGGACAACTTGGAGTTGGCAGAGACATTCCTTGAGGTGTGACCTCCCCAGGGCAGAGAGGCCAAAGTTGAGAATCCGGGTCAGGGGGAGACTCGATATCTGATCCCAGAACCTGTTGACCCAGTGAGAGTGCTGGGAAGGCCGTCTTTGGATGGTGCCTGTCCCACTTGCCCCCAAGCTGGGCAGCCTGATGGGTTCCCAGAGAGTCCGGGAGCAGGTCACTGTGAGGTCTGGCCTTTCCTGACCATGGGTGAAGCTCTTTCAGAGTCCTGACAGCCTTGGGAAGGGATGGTGGGTGGTCATCACCGGGAGGCGGGGGGCCTCATCCAGCCGACTGTGTGTGGGAACAGACCTCCCATTAGCCTTCTTGCTGGTGATCACAAAGGGCAGAATGTATCACAGAGCCTCAGGAGGAAGGTCGAACAAGTTGGGCTTCGCACAACTCCGTGGGGCGCCAACGAGCTGTGTAGTTAGTATGAATTTATAGAATGATTACAGTGCCCGCAAATAGCAGCAAAGTACCTTGAAGGAGGGCACCTTTCCTGAACTCGCACAAAATTGCCATTTGGGCTAGCGGTCTGGACGCGGAAGTCCTTTCAAGACAAACTTTTCATTCTACAAAGGAAGTAAAGGAGACTTGGAGAAGAGCCTTCGATCAGGTCACGGATCTGGCTGGTGGCAGTGGCACGGCAGGCACCTAGTTCTCCTGAGCACCGGTGCGCTGCGTCCCTCCGTGCTGTCGCTGAACTTTGCCGAGGTCCCCCCTCTCGCTCCCTTCTTGCAGCTTCCGTGATAATGTGGGCACCCAAGCAATGTCACCTCGCCCCCTCAGTACCCCTCTTGCCCTCTTGCCGGGAGGATGGCACTGGTCGGCTCAGCCCCTTCTCCCTCCCCTCTCCCTCCCCACTGCCCCAACCTACCTGTTGTGAACTGGGTGGTCGTGGACTGGCTCTCATTGGTCCCACGGACGGCGCTGACCCACACCTCATAGCGGGAACCGGGCCTCAGGGCCTGCACTGAGTATTGGCTCAAGGGGGGCTGGAGCCGGAAAGTGGTCTTCCCACCTTCCCCACCCACCAAGCCATACTTCAAGAGGATGAAGTCGACTTTGGCTCGAGGTGGGGTCCACTCCACGAAGGCCACGGTGTCCGAGACATCTCGAACCAGGATCTGTGTGGGCCCATCAATGACTAAATGAAAAGGACCAAATAGAAAAAAGGGTTTGAGAAGTGGGTGTTTGAAATCAGTCTCTCCTTTCCTCTTTCTGTTAACTTGATCAGTCAAAGAAAGGATGGGTATTATTATCCCAATTTATAGATGGGGAAAATGGGACACAGTGAGATGAAATGGCTTTTTCCTGAGGACACGTAGTTTGGCAACCGGGGAAGCGACGTTGGAAGTCAGTTCCCCTGAATCTTGCTTTCACCAGGCTATGGCTTTTCTGTGCTGTCACTTCCCCGTTTGGGCAGGGGAAGGGTAGCTACTGCTTTGGAGGCCAGCACGGCTTCCTTCTGGAGGTAATGGGACAGAGAGCTGAGAACTGCGCTTCTGGTATGTTCTGCCCTTCTCTCACTTTCTTTGAGCCCTGAGGAAAGACCTATGAGATTATCAGCGCCATCTAAACACCTGAGACTTCCAACTCAGTTGCAAAAGGGATATTATGAATGTCCAAATGATGTGCTTGCTCTGCCATGCCTAGAACTCAGTCAATCCAGTTACTAAGACAATACTACAACCCAACAGACATTTGTATGTGTGGACACAAGACATGCCTTCTGGGGAAAGTTGCTCTTCTGGAAAAAAAAAAAGACCTCAGTTTAGGAATAGTATCTTGTAGGCTATATTTTCCCACCTGTTCTCGCATTTTCCTGAGCTAGGAGGGTACTGCACTCATGGGAAGTCCCTCAAGGTTATTCAGCATATGTCTTTCCTGAGCCCTGGCCTCTGGCACTGAGCATCAGAGGGCAACATCACTGTGGGGTGGTGTGAACTAGAAAAGCTCATTGATTTCCCAGGGGGCCCACTGTCCATGGTTCCAGCACCCACTTGGGGTCCTCTTCATACTGAATTAGACAATGGTAGGGTAGAGAAAAGGAAGAGAATGAAGAATGGAAATAGAAAAAGAAAGAGCTTAGTGAGGACAATAGAGAATGGTGTTCTCAACTCCTCATGGTAGTTCCGCAAGGCCAATGTGTCCTTCTTGAATTACTCATTACCTTCTGAAAGAGTAGGCCCAGAGTCCATGTTTGCATTTATAATATGACTACGCCCTCTGGCTGGAGCTGATTAATATTAATATTAGTATTAATATTCTCCAAGGATTTGGAATTGGAACCAGAGACTTGGGTTCTCTGGTTAGCTGGTTTGGGACCAGGTAGAGCCAGGCCTGGTGTGACCGTTGTCTACCATATTCACACACAAATAGAAAACATCTGATCTAGAGAGGGAGAGAAAAAAGTGGGGGAAGGGAGTAAAGAAGGAAGAGGGCAATTTATAATAAACACATATTTGGGGGGCCTGTTGTCTCTTCCTAACACAAAGCTCCTAAAACCTTTGGAATTTCCTAAGTGATAAGAGTGACAATGCCTTTTGTTATGTTAATGAGTTGAGGAAGGGGCTACCTGCCCGGGTAGTAAGCCCTGTGATCAGAGGGCTAGAACTTTCAGTTCCATCCTTGACCTCTGGTCCATGACCATTTCTGCCTGAATAATGAAGCCTCCAGAAAAACCCAAAGGGACTGGGTTCAGAGAGCTTCCAGGTGGTTGGGGAACCAGAATCACACGGCTACAGGTGTACCAGGCTGGGCCCTAAATTGTTCAGGTCCTTGCCCTGTGTATCACTTCATCTGGTGTTGATTAGTATCCTTTAATATCCTTTGTAGTAAACTGGTAATCTTGTGAGCAAATAGATTTCCTGAGTTTGTGAGCAGCTCTAACAAATTAATCAAACCCGAGGAGGGGGTGGTGGGAGGGGGGCTGATTTATAGCTAGTTGGTCAGAAACACAGGTAACAACCTGGACTTGGAGAAATTGGCATCTGAAGTCGAAGGCAGTCTTGTGGAACCGAGCCGTGGACCTATGGAATCTGCTGCTGTCTCTGGGTAGATAGTGTCAGAACTGCATCGAATTGTAGGATGCCCAGCTGGTGTCTCAGAGAATTGCTTTGTGTGGGGACCTCCCTCTTCAACACACACACACACACACACACACACACATGTATGTTGGAATTGGTGCAGAATTTTAGGAACAAATATACATAGAGAGGCAGAAATGAGTGACTGCATGGGGCTTCTAGAAAGACAGAGAAAGTAATGTGAATCTGATTTTCCATTTTCTGGTTCCAGTTTTTCATGACACCCAGTTGCATTCTGGTCCTGGGGTTTTAGAAGATATTCTTTGTCCTTCCAGTAAACTGTCTTTTTTGCTTTAGATAGTATAAGAAAGTTTTTCTTCCTTGTTCCCAGAGCATCTTGACTAAGACTGTTTTTTTAAACCAATCCACAATGGACCACCTCCTACTGTCTCCAAAATGGTCCTCCCTCAAGGTGGACTCAGTCTGACTTTGAGCTTCTCAATCAGAACCTTTCGCTGGTCACCCCACCCTTTTTCTGGGTCTAGCCCAGTCTTGTTCTCTATTAACCAGCTTAGGATTTTTGGCTTAGTATCAGCCAAAATGAAAATCACCAGGCCATTCTACTGCCACCTGGTTTGGAGTTCAAATGAAGTTCTGTTTTTCATATTAGGGGTAATAATGTGATTTAACAAAACACATCCAGATGTTTTCAGCATGCTGAACTTAATGATTTCAGGTAACTTGGGCCTTTTAAATTTAATTTAATAGTGAAATGGGAAAAATGGTCTTCTGGCTGCTGTATAAGCATAAAGCCTGAAGCCTGAACCAGAGATACTCAGGAAGTGGGTGTTGAATAAAAGAAATGAATGCATATCCTTTGTATCGATGTGAAAGAAGGGGAAGCATTTCAAAGAGCTGGAGCTTCTTGAGAAAAAAGACGAAAAGATGTCACAGAAACTCAAATGACCATGTAAAGATTTGGTCCTCCAACTCTTCAAATCTCCAAGACCCTAATCAGAATGGATTGTCCATATTAGAATACGATCTGCAGCACAGACCTGGCTCTAGCTGTAGGAGGTCTTATAATTTGCATTCCCCAGAGGGCCTGCCTGGAAGAAGCCAGTCTGAGTGTCTATGAGGACTCAGAGCTTCACAAGAGAGGGCTGGTGTAGGTCAGACCTTAGCAGAAGGAAATAATTAAATAATCATTTCCTGAAGACAGCAGACAGGGTTTGGAGACAGCCATCTTTTCTGTAGCCACTCTTGGATTCTGTCCTTTTGTTGGCCACTTAGCAGTGGTGTCCTTATTCCACTCAAGTTGGTATCAGCTTGCTTTCAATTTAGGTCCTAATCTCTGAACAAACACATGTTCTACTCGAAAAGTAAACTGGAATAAATATTTTTCTTTCCATTTCTTCATGACTCGGTATGCAATGCCAAGCTATTAACTAGGACATTTTTCTTAATTGAAAAACAATCTGCCTAGTTTTACCACAGATTTTTAAATCTGGAATTTGAATTTAAGGCACTTCCAAACCAAAAAATATGGCAAATTTTGTAAAAACATGGTTTAAGTAGAAGACTGAGGTAAGGTTAGACTATCTTCCCCAAGTCTTAGGAGGAACTTTCCACAGCTGTAATGCTCTTCTCTGCCCTTTTCTGAACCATCTTCTTTGTCTAGGCTTTTATTTTCCATTCATGCTTTTTTAATATCAGTTCACAGGAATAACTTGGGGACCTGAAAATTTCCATCCCAGAGGAAGAGTATCTACACATGTCAGGTTCCAGCCTAACCTTTGGGACAGAGTTGTGGAAAAAGACAAGTTACTGGCACCTGAAGAAATTTCTACAGAGTACAGGTTTTGTGGCTATGGAGTAGTTTCTTCTAAAACATATTTGCAGTAGAACAGTAGTTTTAAAGCCTTTGGTGGGCAGCATAATACTCTTTTCTTTTGAAGAACAAAATCTTAAGTGACTATACAAAATATAAAACAATGTGGAGCTGCCTTTGTTGGAGGCTGGGTTGGACATGGGTGTGGGTGTAATCAGAGGCTCGAATCTCTCCTTCATCTTGCCTTGAGTCACTGCCATGGAGCCCTAGTGCTCTAATGGAACATAATCTAATGCCACAGTAGTTTAAAACCAATGTTTTCTAGACTGAGCATAAGCCTCAGCACCTGATGCTCTTTGGTTTGGATCCAGTTAGCAAAATATGAATCACCAATCCATAAGCATGGTCTCATTACATGGTGTTGTGGTTCCTTTGCTGGCCAACTTGGCCTTTGTCCTAAACTCATGACTGGCTTTCTTAGGTGTCAATGTCAGTTTATGAAAAATAAAGCTGTACCAATATTCACCTATCTCAGTTTCTCTTAACTAGAAGGAAAAAATGCTTAATTTTTGAGTCTCAGCTGCCCCATCAAAAAATGAGAACCAAAAATGATACCAGATGCTCTTTGTAACTTTTGAGAAATTCTTGGGGAGGGCACATACATATGCATCATAATTGTTAATTTACAGTATTGAAGTTGGCCTTCCTTTGTTAGCTAAGAAAACAATAAGGTAAAATATGGCACAGTTACTGAATCAAATCTAGAAACAATGATCTTGCATAAGATTAACTGTGGGGATGAAATAATAATCAACTTAAGTCATCACCTTAAACAGTGACCCAACCCATACTTAACTGGTTTTGAATGATTTGTTCCGGCCTGCTCTCACTTCTAAGTGTGTTCTCTGAGGACATGTGTATACCCTGGGCATTGAGCACTTACTCTCATCAACAAAGTGCTAATCACTTTGTGTGCTTTTTCTGACTTAATCCTCATGTCAACTCAAAGAAGGAGGTATTGTTGTTCATCTTTAGAAAGTGATGGGAAGTTTGGGAAGGGTTGGGTGACTTTCTCCAAACCTCACAATAGATAAGAATGAGTTAGTTCTTGGTGGTTCCAAAGCTCAAAATACTAGGGGGTGGCAAATGAGGCCTCTTTATTAAGAAGAAATACACTGGAAATCTTAACAGAGAATTTCCCCCATAGAATACTCTCCCAGATTTCTATGCTTGCAAGGATTAGCGAGAGGGAAGATGTTCAGCCAAGTATCTGGTAGGGTAGCTCCATCTCCAAGTACCCAAATCATCTTCAGCTCTGGGAGAAAACCTAGCACCCTCAGTCTCTCTACATCTTGGGCAATCTGCAGTCCTTTCTCCAGAGTGACCTAATGGATAGGTATAGAAGAAGATTCGGAAGCACTTACCAGTAGAGACGCTGGCCGAGGTAGGGGGGCTCCGGGCTTGCTCTTTCAGAGCCACGACATTGACAATGTATTCCTCCCCAGGCTTTAGTCCTGTCTGATTGAAGGATGTAACATCACTGGGGAGCTGAGCAATCACCCCTCCTTCATTATTCTGGAGGGTGGGAGGAAGGGAGAAGCAGAAAAAGCAAAAGAGAAAATCATTGGAGAGAAAAGTATGAAACATTGATGGTGAATTGTGAATTAAAAATGGGGCCCACATCTATTCCCTTGATGCTGACAGCTGAATATCTGGGGCCAGGAAAAGCTCCCAGTAGACTCAGTAAGAATCCTATCACTCTATGAGGATTCGGCAAATGGAGAATCAATTTTCAAGAACATTTCTTTGGCCTTTCCTTAGTCTAATGAGTTTGCCAATACAAACTGGTCACAAGGTGATGTCGATTGACTCTTGCCAAAGATTCAGTGTTTGATGGTTACAGTTAACATCCATCATATTTTTTTGGCATTATGATGAGCATGTCTTTACCTCTTGAGAAGAGTATACTTGTGTCTGTGTATGTCTGTGGCCATCTTAACGTATATATACAACATTTTTCACACTAAGACATTTCCAGTTTTTGAATGAGCTGGAGCTATTATTTTGCTCTATCTGGAGTTTCTCATGGTGTTACGCTGGATGCAAATCTGTTAATGTCTTGTTTTCCCTTCACCCAGATTAGTTAGGAGTCAGTGATACAACCAGCTATGAAGTACAAAGAAGAGAAAGAGGAAGGGTGGAACAAAGAGTAACACAAAGAAAAGAGGAAGGAGACAAATCAGTGGATGAGGAAATGAGAAAATGAACTTTGATGTTGGGTCCAGGATCATGTACCTATCTCTTGGTGTCTATTATTAGATATTTTCTATGTGTTCCCCGGAAATGGAGGGGACAAGAAGACTCTTTGTGTCACTGCCTTCTTCCCTATTCTTTGGACTCTGTTAATGTCACCCGCAGTGCTCTATATGTAATTTATAGCCATACCTATAAATCAGTGTGACACATACCCCTCTGCCCCTTCCACACCCCCTCTCTCCCTCAGCCAGTGGCTGCAACCTACGGATCACACAGTTATTCTCTGTGGCCATGTGTTTGATCTTGGCATGCCCTGGCCAAGGTCTTATTTAGATATAAAATAGGTAAACCTAGCACAGTATTTTTTCTGCCCTGTTATACACCCAGTTGCCTACTATACTTTAGTGGCCATTTTAATGCAGATAAGACATATAAGAAGGTATTTGTACAGAATGCAAGCTCACATGTCTTTAGCTTGCTGCGACACGACTATATCCATCCACATAGAAGGAAAGTCCTGCTTTAGTGGACAGAATGTTGCAATAGGAAGCGGACACCTGGGTTCTTGTTTTTGTTTTAAGCCTGCCACCAACTAGCTATCTAAGGTTCTAAGGTACAGAGAGGGTTGGCTAATGTTCTTTAAGTTTGCTGAGTCTTAGTCACTATAAACAAACCAGATGTAGGGACGCCTCGGTGGCTCAGCCAGTTAAGTATTAGACTTTGCTTCAGGTTATGATCTCACACTTCATGGGTTCAAGCCCTGCATCGGGCTCTGTGCTGACAGCTCACAGCCTGGAGCCTGCTTCAGATTCTGTCTCCCTCTCTCTCCGTCCCTTCCCCACCTCTCAAAAATAAATAAACATTAAAAAAAAAAACTCGACGGATGGTAAAATGAAGGCTCAGACTTTGTGACTTTGTGAACTTGAAGGCCTTTTATAGCTCCAACAGTCCATGCCTCCAAGAATTTTGAAGTAAAATAATGGTGAGATCACTGTCTTGTTAGCCAAATATGTGTCATCTCTCATTAAGTCTGATGAATGACTGAAAAAATGCTATTTGATACTGAAAGATCAAGATGGGGATAAGACATATGATTAAACATTATGCTCCCATGAGCACTAGAGTTAGGGAGAATATCAGTAGGGCCAACAAATTCTGGAAAACCAGAACTAGGCAGGCATCTCTGGCAATTTGGAAAAGTTTGTTCTAGATGAACAAAGTTGAATACTACTTTAAAGAATAGGAAGGGATCAGGATACTTTTTTAACTCAAAAACTAATAATGTAATTTGTTTAAGGAAAAATCTTCTCAATTAATAGGTTACAAAAGTACTTTTGGGTTATTTCTTTGACCTTCAGAGACTGAGGCCACACAAGCTGACTTTTGGGGCATCTTCTGCATGAAATGAAGCTAGCTATGTGACTGATTCAGTCTGGCTTTCCTTGTGTCCTAAAGAGAAGCGCCAGCATTTTGAAGCTTTGGTTTTCGGACTCACTAAAATCATAGCTTGCCAAACCCTAGAGCTGAGCAGAGAGCTGGGCCTGGTAGCTGCTTCCCACATCCTGTCTTCCAAGGCCAGGCTGGTAGCCTCAGGGCCACTCTTGCTAGTCAGTCCTCACGACGATTTTGTGAAGGACATGTTCTAGAACGCAGACACCACAAAAGGTCCCTTTGCATCCTTAGTGGCATGGAAAGAGATATTGGGTAGTGTCCCCCTTGAAGCCCCTGATTCCAAGTTGAGGATGTGAATACTCCAAATAAGTCTGGTTAGCAGTGTGACAGGTGGGCATTACCTTTGGAATGAAGCTAATCTCCCATCCGTCGAAGGAGAATGAGAAGGGCTCCCATTGCACCTCCACAGTGGTCTCTGTGATCGTCTTGAAGTGTAGCCCTTGAGGGGTAGAGAGATCTGGAACACAGCAATATGGATGACCATGTCATGGCTATTTCTGGCAGGGACAGAGAGCATCACCTGGGGCTTTGCCTGGGTGCGATCCCTCCACACCATGGGTCTGCTGGGCAATCCCAATCTTATTACAAACACCATGGGTCCCACGGGCAGAATTGGCCCTCTCTGTCATGGCCCCTGTGCTGCTCTGTATTGGTGAATACCTGAGTGAGCTTAACAAACATAATCTAATAATTTTTTAATGCCTTCTATTACATAATAGGTGACAAAAGGCACCCTTTCCTTACTAATGTGGCAATTCTTGGTATTTAACATGATGCCTTTCTCAGAGAATTGAACACTATCTTTGGGGGCTCTAAGGATTCCTGAGAGGCAATGAAATGTTCCCATTTCACACCCGGGAAAAGGGAAGTACTGAGAGGGTTGGCTAAAGACGTGAAGCAAGCCAACTTCATTTTAACACAAGAACGCTTTCCTTGGCCATCTGATGTGCAGTCTGAGTATTCTGTTTAGCGCACATCACCAAGTCTCGGGTGGTCTACAAGTTCCATTTCACGTACACAAGGAAAGCAAAGGCACACACACAGGACAATGGTGGACACTGGGAATTTTGCTCTCATTCCACTCTCTCCCTCTTTTCCCTTTTCTCTCATTATTTGTCCCTTATCTCCTTCATTCACCTTTGCCTCACTTATCTTGTTTTTAATTCCTGTTTTAATCACCCCCTTTCCTACCCCCATCCACACACATGCGTGTGCTTACACACACACATACACACACACACACACGGGCATGCATAGGTTCAGTGAGGTGGAGGTATGCTTGTCCTAATGGAGTTCCAATTACCAGCCCTGAAATAAGACAGCATGACTTTTCTCAGTTCTCCAGGGAGCCTGCTCCCATTTTAGCTTTGCCTCTCGTGGGATATTCCATTGGAAAACTGACAGATTCTCATCTTTCCTGTTTGGAAGCTTCCTCAGGGCTTCTTGGTTGAAAGGCAGGTCTGATTCTGAGCCCACTTGAAGGCATGTCAGGTGAGTTTACATGATTTTGTCCTTGTCACCTGGGAGCTTGCCTGAGGGGATGCCCCGAATTGGCATAATAAACGCCATGGGGGATGGAAACCTCATCATTGCGTGTGCACGTGGACCAGAGAGGAGACGCCTGGGAGTCAGGCCAGCCACTTGCTGTGGTGACTCATCCCGGAGCAAGGTGGGAAAAGCGGCAGATGGTGACCTGCCTCTCTGCACAATCATTGCAGATATTTAAAACTGGTTCTCAGGCACCAGAGGAATTTTAAAAAAAAGGTCAAATATAAACAGAAATAATTATAGGCATATTTACAGAGTCAGCATTCATAGGGGGAATCCAGTATTATAACAGGATCTCTGTCACCTGGAAAACAAGGGAATGGGACGATTTCTTACATCCTTTCCTCTCTGCCTGTCCCTGTCCTTCAAAGTGTGATTCAAGTCCATGAAACCTTCAAAACCATCTCTTCTTTCTTTGACCTCTCCCTTCTCAGAACTTTCATGGCATTTGTTATCCAACTACCATCTTGTCCTTTGAGACCTACATAAAATGGACTGAAATCTCTTATCCCTTATTTGGTGATAAGTTCCATTTGCTGACCCAGGGGCTTCTGTTTCGTGATTACTTCTTATTCCTGCTACCTCTAAAATCTCTGTGCAATATAGTAAAGAGTATTTGGTCTTGGTCCCTGGTTCTTGGCACACAGCTCCCAAAACTTTTGGAATCTCTGGAGCGATAAGAATATCTTTTGTATGATTGTGAGATAGCTAGATAGCTGATTTCCAGAAAAGCCACGGCACGATTTAAAAGATCAGAACTTTCAGCCCCATCTTCCACCCTCCAGGGAAGGGGGAGATGGGCTGGAGACTGAGTTAATTACCAATGGCCAGTGATCTATTCAATCATGCCTACATAAGGAAACCTCCACAAAAATCTCTAACTATCAGGGTTTGGAGAGTTTCCAGGTCGGTGGATACACTGAGGTGCTGGGAGGGTGATGTGCCCAGGGAGGACATGGAAATTCCACCCCCCCCATCCCCCACACCTTGCATCTCTTCCATTTGCTTGTTCCTGAGTTGTATCCTTTATAATAAAGCAGTACTGGTAAGTCAAGCCCTTTCGCGAGTTCTGTGAGTTTCTAAGGAATTGGCAAACATAAGGAAGGGTTGTGGGAACCTCTTGAATTACAGCTGGTCAATCAGAAGTGCTGGGGACAACTTTGGACTGGTGACTGGCACCTGACGGGGCAGTTCTGTGAGAGGCAGGCGCTAACCTGTGGATCTGACACTAACTCCAGGTAGATGGGGTCCAAATTGAATGGAATTGGAAGTCACCCAGCTGGTGTCTGAGAGTTGAAGAAGCAGTACTGGAAAAGATGATTTAAGAAATCAGAAGTTAGGGCGCCTGGGTGGCTCAGTCGGTTAAGCGTCCGCCTTCAGCTCAGGTCATGATCTCACGGTTCATGGGTTTGAGCCCCGCATCAGGCTCTGTGCTGACAGCTCAGAAGCTGGAGCCTGTCTTCGGATTCTGTGTCTCCCTCTCTCTCCGCCCTTCCCCCACTCATGCTCTGTTTCTGTCTCAATAATAAATAAACATTTAAAAACGTTTAAAAAAAAGAAATCAGAAGTGTATAAGGAAAAAAAATAACAGTGCCTTCCTATCTTATTCTTCTTATACTCTTTGATGTAGCCAATGTTAACACTTGGTATGCAAGCTTTAAAAAATTTTTCTGTGCTTAAATAAAATACATGTAAAATACAGATATGCACCTATAGGAATTTTTCCCCGTTCTAAAGAAAAACGAAAAACCATTGCTTACGGAGAGCAGTTTAACTGGCCTCTGCCTCTGTCTCCACCTCTCTTTCTCTCCACTGAATCTTTCTAAACTACACTCTAGAGCTTCCACTTGTATAATCAAAATGGACTGTATTTTGCTAAACAAAAGACCATGAAGAAATTATGCCACTTCTCTCTGAGGAGAAGTGGGTGTTGTCGGTGTGGTTTTAAATAAGATTTTTTTCCCCACTCTGCTATACACTTACCATCTGTAACATACCATTTAGCACTTGCTTATTATACGTCCTTTTTCATATCTCCTCATTTTGAATCCCTAACTAGATTCAAAATCTGTATAAGTCTCGTACTTTCTTTGACTTCTAATCAGACTCAAGCTTATAACAAGTCGGAACTCAATAATTGGTTTTTGTCCTTTTGGTTCTATAATTGATGGGAGCTGCCTGCATTTGGAAATTCTCTTTATCGAAAGTGCCTTTTTAATGATTTACCCTTTTCTAAGTGGATCACGTTGTTGGGAGCCCTTTCCCTCAAGAACAATGATTATTGCAGGCATCCCCAAAGAATTAAGAAAAGACACGACTATCATGAATGCCCATGATTTCATGTAGGAGAAAAGAAAAATGAAGTAGGATGGGGAAATGTTACGTACGGGTGGCCACCTTGGCAGTGATGGGAAGGCTGAGGATGTTGCTAATGACAGCGTAGACGCTGATGTTGTAGGTGAGACCTGGCTCCAGCTCCGTGATGGTGACACCACTCCAATCTCCAGGTACCCGCTGCTGGAGCTGGAGGCCCCCCAGGGCCGTCGGCTGGTAAGAGATCACATATTCCGTCACTGCCATCGGCCCGTCCCATTCCAGCTCAATGGACCTGTCGCTGATACCAGCCACTCGCAAGTCCTCTGGAGGGGCAACTACCGGGAGGCAATACACAGATAGCATGAGCTCAGAGGACTGCCTTCCCCATCCTGGACTCAACTTTCTTCCTCACATCTCACCCCACATGCCTGTCTGTATGTTCTACCCTGCTCACTGGCTTTGAGTGATTTGTAACCCCCTTTGTGGGCAGTTTCTTATCTTTTCTGTTTAGTATTTTTATCTCCATAGGGCCCTGAGTTAGTGGTGTGCTGGAGCTCGCTCTTGCTGGCTTGTGAAAGTTGAATGTCAAATTTTCAGAAATTTTTCAAGACAGTTGTTACATATAGCCATCGTTAAAGGTTAAATTTTATAAATTTACAATTAAGTAAATTGGATTAAAAACAAGGGTAATAAATACTCAAAACTCATCACTTTCAAGTTATTTCACTAAGTTTTACTATTAGGTATGTCCTTGAACTAGTTTACATGTGTTGTACCTCTCTGGTGGAAATACTGCATAATTGTATTCTACTGCAAAACTGTTCCCGACCCCATGTTTAGTGATGTATGTCATGTGGTATTTTGACATTGGCTATGGAAGGAGTATTTCTACCATGGACAATGGCAAATGCCACAAAGCCAGGTTTTTAATTTTTTCCCTTAGAGAGTTAGTTGGTACATATTTAACAGCATACTGCTGGCCAACATTTCTGGTAGTGTAATAAGTGTATGTCAGCAGATTACTCTGGGAACCAATATTTGATTTGGCAAGTGGGAATAAAGGCTTATGCCTGGTTATCTTGCAAAATATAAGAAGCCAAAACAGTAAGTCCTGGATGCCATGGACCGATGAAGGCATTCAACAACACTTTATCATATTATTTTCCCTTTTAAAAAGAGAATGTGTAAGTTTTGAAAGAAATGTAACTTTCATTAAACTAATTTTTATTAGCCTTGATCTTGGGGATGATGATAAAGAAGCATTCTTGAGGGCTTTGCTTTTTCTTTCTTGTTCCACTTCTCAAATGTTACTCAAAGCATCACCCAAGAGTAAACCTCATTGACATAGTCTTTCATGTATGGTTCCCTTAGGAAGTAAAGACTCACCACTAGTGTGAGTACTAAGTAATTGAACCTTTGAGACCAATTGGGGGTATGCCTATCATAGGACCTGCCCAGAGACTAAATAAGAAAATTGGGACAATATTTAAATAGTTGTAATTATAAATTTGTATGTAGTGAGGACTGTAGTTAGTTTAGGAGCTGCCGTTGGCTTTGAGTCTCTCCTTTGAATGCTCTTACTCTTTCACCTCCACAAAAGCATAGGACTGAGCCAGCCACTATATACAGGATCGTGTGAGTGGTGAGCACTCTTGTGCTCACACATGTGCCCCCAGCTCCTCGAGAGAGGCAGAAATGACTAATCCTTTAACTCAGACTCATGGGATGGAAATTAGGAACATATATTTGAAACATTGGGCATTTACTTGGACTATTTTTGCCCCAAACTATTCATTGTATAAAACAGTCTCGAAAGCAGAGCTCTCTCTGAAGATGGTGAATGCTGACTGAAACAAACAAAAATAATAAACATTCTTTTTTTTTAATTTATAAGACTAAATACATGTAAATGAGATTTCAATAATTAAACTTTAAATGATCATTTATAAGCTTATATCATTTCTAATGCTTACATTATTAAAGCTTTGAAGGGCACTAAGATCTTTGGGATAATCTGTATGACGCATGCCAGCCCCTGGACCAACAGAAGATGAGTTTATATATAGAATGTATCAGTGCTTTGCATGATTATATTGAGCATTTATTGTATACCAGGCACAATGCCAACCATTCTTATGCAGATTATCCCATTTCATTGTCTTGCCAACACTATGAGGTATTATTATTACCCCTATTTTATAGATGAGGAAACTGGCTCCCCCAGTCAACAAGCACAGAAGCTAGGATTTGAACCAGGCATAATGGTTCTAGAACCTCTTAGCCAGTAAACAATTATCACTCTACATTTGCCCAGCATTTCCCGGTCCATAAAACACGTTCAGACATACCATCTAAATGAAATGTTAAAAAGTCCTTTAACGGCAGCCTTATGAGGTAGATTGGGTAGAGATAATTATCCCAACTTTCTAAGTGGAAAAACTGAGAACCAGGTTAAAGAACTTGCTAAAAGTCAGAAAGTTGGGATTTGATTCTCAAACCCAGATCTTCTATACTTAGAGTTCTTTCCCCTACAGTTTGTAGGACAGGTTACGGATTGTGCCTGATGACTTTTTCTCATTTATACACCGCCATCTAAAGTAAACTGCAGTAAAGGAGAGTTTAGACTATTCTTTAGGATATGAATTCCAGACTGGTGCCTATCCTAGAGGTAAGAAACTTATTTTAAAAAAGGATTCTCTACTGCTTGTCTCTTGCGATTCAACACATTTGATTCCAAGTTTCCTAAGTGGGACTTCTCCTGTCATAGTCTTAGAAATGGTCATTCCAAATTTCAAGTCATCAATGACTCCTAGAGTGCTTGGGACAAGTCAGTGTATTTCTTTTTGGTTCCTTCTTCTAGAAAATAAAGCTAATAGTGATCCAAGCAGAGAATTTGGGGATTTTAAAGTCAAAAGGGAATATAGAAGGATTTTTTATCTTGACAGCTTAACTTGGCAAGTTTTTTTTATCTTGAGACCTGAGCCTGGTGGCAAACACTGCCTTCACTTGTGATGAGAAAGCAGCAATGGTGTTGCTTGTGGTAAAGTGCTCTTGGGGGCTGTGGCTCAATGGAAGAAGTCAAAACCACCACCACGCATTCTATAACTTAGCAGCAGCTATATTCTTGGGTGTCAGTAATTCTCATAAAATGAAATGGTATTGAACTATTAGAAAACACTGTAGAAGAGCCATAGGCCTTGATTCAATGAGTTTAGGATGGAAGCAAAGTGTTCATAGTCTTACTTTCTTTGGGATTCTGACTTCGCACTTTGGGGAAGAGTAGGCAATGAACAAGGAATAAACTGTGGCTTGAAGAATCACAGTTGCTTTTCTGCAAAGATTCCATGCTGTTTACTTTTTAGATCTTGCCTCAGTTGTGCACATATGTGGTGAGAGCAGTTGACATTAGTTCCACGAAGTGTCTTGCTCCAAGGAGCGAGTAATTTCAGGTACCAAAGGTTGGGCTGGCTGCAGTACAGGCAGAGGCAGAGGCTGACATTGATGGATCTCCGCAGGTCTGACTGAAGTCCAGGGAACGGCAATCTGGATTGTTTCAAGTCCCTGCTCTGGTGGTTCTTTAATCCTGCTGACTCATAGGGAGTTTGGGCCAGCTCACTGGACAGATCCTGTGCTAACCTCCTTCACTGGGGGCCCGATGTGGACAAACGGTTTAACGTGTTTCTCTATCCCACCTCTAACACCTTAAAAACTCATTTGACAGGGCTCAGCTTCCCTATCAAAAGATTATTTCTTTATGCATGTGGCTCTTACAATTTTTATTTTTCAATTCCACTCTACTTAGCATCCCGGAGAGGATTAAAGAGTGCTAGAAGTTGGTAGGAGACCAGGGTTCTCATTCTTTCTCCACCATTAATTAGCGGTCTGGCTCTGGAAAATTCCTTCTGTCTCTCTGGACTGCTGCTTTTTAAATTTGTAAAATGAGAAGCCCAGTGTAGCTTCTTTCTACAGCCTATTTTGAGTGCTCATATTCATGCATTTTTTCTTCTATTATCTTTACACGGCCAGAGAACAGAGGCGGAAAGGTTGAGATTTTGTCCCATGGCATGCTTTGAGCACAGATCAAGGCTCAGAGTCAAATATAGTGGCCTTGTCGACACTATTCAATTGTGTCCAAGCTCTAGTGGTCTAGGGGGCTCAGGATGAAGCCCACACAATGGGCAGCTCTTTGCCATGGCCTTGCCAAAGAGAAAAGAATGATATGTGCAGAGGTATATTTTGTGGCTCTCCATGAGTTCACCTTCCCCGCTCTCTCTCCTGTCCTTGCTCCTGCTGGCAAGAGAAGCAGCGACACTGTGGTGTGTGCATCTGGCCAGAAATGGCAAACAGTGGGAAAATTGCCCCCTCTCCCACAGCCTTTTCACAGAGAGCAAGCAAAGTAGCACTTTAGATAATGACCTAGATACTTCTCTGGAAGAGACCTGTGGTGTTTGGTTTGAAAGGCAGGCGTTGAGAGCAGCACCTCCTGCAACGAGTGGTGGCTCCAGGGTTGCTATAGAAACAGGCGGAGGTTATGCAACTGTCCTTCCTCACAAGCTTTGGGAACCTGTAAAGTAATTCATCTGGGCCTCAGGAAGTCTTCTTTAAACAGCACAGAGGTAATGCATTGGACGTAACAAGTGTTCATGGTTTGGAGTCAACCCAGTTGTGGTTATGCCAGGAGCTGTTGAGTGTTCCCTGAAGGGCCAGGTGGGTTTATCTCCCATTCAGTCTGGATCAGGATCAGATTAAGATTTTGTTTGCAAATTGACCCATTCCCGTAGACAAGCAGGGTCAGGAACATGCCAGGTATGTACAGCCCAGCAAAGATCTATTCTATTAAGAAGCATGTAGACCACAGAATAGCCATCCATGGCAATGGCTCAAGCTGACCCTTAGCGTCCTCTGATGGGGCCGCATGGAGTCTCGTCCTGTGGATGGAATCTAGGGCCATGTTTCAGCCTCCCCTTCCCAGCGACTACCTACTGACTTTGGATTTAAACAAGGCTTAACTTAGTGACGGGGCTTAACTTCTGCTTGAATTTTCCTTTGGAACAACTGGCTATTTGTGTTTTTAGAAAAATATTTCAGTTCAGTAAACAAAATTGGGAGGCTCAATGAGATAATTGAATATGGAAAAAATGAAAGAACATGAAAAGATTTTTTTTTCCTAAGCAGTGTGTTATTGGTTTGGTTTTTTTTTTTCTTCATTACTGACATTGATCTTTTGAGAGAATTTAAGTTGAAGTCACAGGTGCAGGAACCTTGTCCGATCAGTCTGTTTATCTGGGTGGGGGTCCCTGGTGATGCTGAAGAACAAAAAGCTGCCAAAGCTGACCTTCCAAGGGACGACCCGTCAGAAGGTTTAAAAATATTTGTTTGTTATTACTTGTATTTTAAGTCTTCCCAGTGGGCAATCTGAACCACTGTTACGGATTCGATAGTAAGTGGAAAGGATCAAGATCAATCACTTAACCTGCTACAAAAACAAAATGTATCAGCAAGAGTAACTGATTTAGTTAGAAGAGGAGGAGCAATAAAAGTGAGATGATGAAAATAATCTGACTTCAGGTGAAAAGAACTATCTCCAGCAAGATATTAATATTGTTCTCACTGTTGGACTTAGATCTTCATTTTAGGACCTCACCTTTGTATCAGTTTCCCCAAGGTGAGACTTCCAATGGGGCTGGTTCCAATTTGCTCAGTGTCATCTCGTACAAAGCGAGTCAAAGCCTTATAATATCCTGTACTAATTGTTAGAATGTGAATTGTTGCTTGATGCTGTTAGGACTTTATTCCTGTTTACATTTCATTCCTTGCCTATAAAGACTTTTTTTTCCCGTGCGGACACTGGATCGTTTCATAAATGAATAACCCCTGACAATACGTAAGTTCTGAAATAACCAGAACTAGTTAGTCTGTGCCATAGCATTGGAAAAGAACATGTCCCTGGAATATGGCAACAGGTGAGGGGCCTATTTTGGGGCAGGTGGAGCTCATGGAAGCCCTCTAAGTTAGAGAGTGGCCAGTCCCATGGCATGACCTTCTGCTTTCCTCCACCTTGAGGACAGTGGAATGCTGTCACCATTATTACCATTGTTGTTCCAGCCTCAAGGGTAAGATCCAACTTTCAGCCAAACTTGATCTTTCTTGGTGTCTGCCCTTCCCTTCCTTAAATCGGCCTCAATCAACTGTGATTATCTCAAGAAATCAGCTGTCTTGTAAAGCAAATAAGCATAACCCAACGGGGAATTATTTTGCGTGAAATACACCGTCCCTCCCATCTTCCCGCTTCCGGTGAGTTTGCCAAACGCCCCACGCAGCTCCCCTTCCTACCTCCCTTCCTACCTGCCGAGCAGTCAGGGCCCTGGTAGCCCTCTTCACAGAAGCAGAGTCCCTCCTGGCAGTGTCCTCGCCCGCTGCAGGCGTTCAGACACCGCCGCTGGCTGCAGTCCTCACCCGAGTAGCCCTCCTGGCAGAAGCAGGTGCCATTGACGCATCTCCCCTTCCCTGAACAATCCCCGGGGCACCGCAGCTCGCTGCAGTCCTCGCCCGTGTAGGGCTCTTCACAGACACACTCCCCGTCCACACAGAGCCCCCGGGAGCTGCAGTCCGTTGGGCAGCGGAGCTCCGAGCAGTCGCCCCCACTGTACTCGCTGTCACAGATGCACTGGCCATCCACACACACGCCCCGGCTGGAGCAGCCCAGGGGGCAGTAGGGCTCAGAGCAGTTCTTGCCGATCCAGCCTTCATTGCAGATGCAGCCGCAGGACTGGAGGCTGAAGTTGCCGTGACCGCTGCAGTGAGGGATATAGTCCAGTTGTCCTGGAGAGGTCAAGGAGAAGGTCAAAGGGCAGCAGTGGCACCTCCGGTAAGTGGTGCATGTGTATGTGGGGGACGCAGAGAATGTTACTGACAGCGAAGCTCCACCTAGTTTGGTACATAACCAGTTGCATAAATGTTTTCCCCCAATCTGGGTTGTCTGTGCCTAGCAAGGGTGGATGAGATCTGGCCCCTTGTCCCCCAGGAGATCACCTTCCGTGCATCTCAGCTTGGATTCCCTAGAAGTAGTCCTTTGGATGAGAACTCAGTTCAAAGTGACTTATGAGAAAGTGCTCCCAGGAGAAACTGGTCAGGAAGAGGGGACAATGAGGGATGGGGGAGCCAAGCCACAGCCCAAGCCTGTGTGAGCAAAGTCCCAGGGAGGAAAGCCTGCGTCTAATCCTGCAAGATGCTCTGGCCACAGTGCAGGTCAACCTCATTATGGCTTAAGGGCTGTTCTGGAGTGGTGTAAATGCTTGTCTTCTCAGGCAGGCCAAGGAAGTTCCCTCAGTCCAAGGATAGTCCCTGACAAAGATGCCCAGGAGCTGACCGTGGGGACTGATGGAGACCCAAGGGGATGTAGGCTGAGCACTGAGTCGGCGACACAGGGCAAGGTCATATGTGCTACAGACCCACCTTGCTCCCTCTCTTTCCCACCATCTAACTCCTGCTGCTCATTTATCACAACTCAGCACCAGGGTACCTTCTAAGCCTTCCCATAACTTCCGTCTCATTTAGTTACTGTTTGCTGTGATCTTTTTGAATTCTATGCATATCTCTGTCCTAGCCTTTACCACACGCTAACTACAGGGGTTGATTTATCTGTCTAGCATGAATCAAAGAAACTAATGAAGCAAACTCAAGCCCAGTACCTGCTTGGCATGCTTCTCTGTACTTGGCTCTAGGGACGTGGAGTCAAGTAAGTTATATCCCTTTTTAATACTGCCACTTTACGTAGCCCCGTGGTCTGAAAGGACACCACACTGACATTGTTTAACACAGTTCTTGCTTGTGGATTTTTCCACATCTGCCAGGGAGCCTGAGGGGAGGCTGGTCGAAAGTCCTCTCAGCCGCTGCCCAGAGTTCATGTCCATGAACATCGATGACTTTCCCCATATTCCTCAGCTCTGCTGAAAAGGCAATTTGCCTGAAAGTTCTCATGGAAGAATGGGAAGAATGGGAATCAGAACAACGGGACTTTCTCTTCTCTGCTTCACAATTGTTTATTTACAGCTTTAATTTTGAGGAGGAGAAAGAGGTATGAAAACTTGTGGAATATTTCACTACTTAAAAGCCTCCCTTATTCTTGGTGTGTCTGCTACCCACTGGACATGCGGGCCATTCTTCTGTGTGAAGGCCTTGACATATCAGACCCTGTAGAGGTAAAAACTGGAATCCAAGTCAGTAAGGACAAATCCCTCTTCTCATTAAAGAATGAATGACCTGGGTCTACAATACCTGATGGGTGAGAGGACTGAGCACAAAGGGAGACTGACAAAATTTCTATATTTTCAGGGTCAGCTGATAGCTGTTGCTTATGTGGTGCTTACCAGAAGCCACACTTTCATCTGGAGAGCCCAAATCTTATATTAAATAACTCCTGCCATTCTGGTGTAATCAGCATTTTTAGGTGGGGAAGGAAGGCACGGGCTAGTTCCATAACTCGCTTAAACACCAGCTAGTAAGTAGCAGAGCCAGGATTTGAACTCAGGGAGTCTGGCTCTGAACGTAATGACTTCTTCCAGAGAGGCCAAGTTAGTAATTTATAAGTGTTTCCAGTCAGGATGTAGGTGAGGCGAGAGGTGAATCTCTCAGACACTCAGCCTTTGGGGGCTTAGAATAAGCTCTGTGATTGTGTGTGAGTACATGTGTCTGTGTGTGTGTGAGCAGGTGTATGTGTGTGTGCATGCGCACCTGCGTGTGTGTCTGTGGAGGGAGGCCAAGACCTCTATCTTGCCAGAGAAGACGGGGACAGGCCCTCTGAGACCTTAATGACTATCATTGACTCAGAAGGGAGAGAGGCTGTGACGGAGAGAACAGAGCACCTGCTTTCTCTAGTCCCTGAGGTTAACATGGATAGATATCAATTCAACAGCCTGAGAAAACCAAAGATGAATGAAGACAGACATCAAATTCCCTGCTCACCACAGAAGGTGCTGTGCTAAACCGATGTACCATTACCTGACTCATTCCCCCCCCAAATCAGGTTAATGTATTTCAAACTGGCTGAGTAGTGGAGAGAGCCCCTGCCCCAGATCCCCCGGGGAAGGACCGCATCTAGATCATAGAGACATGTGAACAGAGAGCTGCAGATGAGGGCACGTTCCCCTCCGTGGGTGCACTGCCCCCTTGCGCCTCTGCTCCCCTCCGGACACCCGCGAACCCCCAGATCCTACCTGTGGCCGCGCTTTCCGGGCAGCAGTTGCTGTTGCACTGGTCCCGCAGCACCGACACCTCCCTTTCCAGCATCTCGATCCGGCTTAACAGCTCCTGCAGTAGCCGGGCCGAGCCAGCGCACGGGCAGGCCTTTTTGGGGAGGTTGATCCTGTGGGTGAAGGTGACCTGGCTCTCGTGGTCTGAGGTCTGGCCCGTGTACTCTGTCAATGCCTCGTCTTCGGCATTCACCTCCTGCTCGGCCGAGGCCTCCAGCCCGGAGGAGCAGAGGCTGTCCAGGGGCACGTTAATGTTATATACGTGGTTGAAGACCACCGGCCGCTCTTTGCCGGATGCGTTATAATTGGCAACACCTCCTTCCTCCTCCGCCGCCTGTCTCTGGATCCTCTCGGTGGTGACCTCCAGCTGACACTCGGAGGGCTTGAGCAGGGAGGCCAGAAGGATCAGGTTGACCCCGATGAGCATGTTCTTCAGGACCACCGTTTCCCCGTCCACCCCCATCCTCTCAGCCAGAGCTCTGGGTCGAGACCAGCCTGCAGCACACCACTGAGTTGCGGGAATCTGCAAGAGAAACCACGGAACAAGATGGCCCCTGAGAGCTGTGCCAAGGGCCACAGCTGGGCACAATCCTACAAAGCTAAAGAATAGGTGGTTAAGATTTTCCATGGGGAGGCTGGGAAGGGGCAATCTTCCATGGGGAAGTGAAGGGCTACCAGGGTCACAAAAAGCCCAGAGCTTTGTCCCCGAGAGGGAGGCATCTTCTGCAGAAGGACATCTTGATTTCCCAAAAGACTTACTAGAATGTATGAGTCTGGCCCCCATGGTGGGCAAGTGGTCCCAGCAAAGAGGACCTGTGAAGGCTGCTGGATGGGCTAGTCCTCCAAGGAGAGCTCAGAGCCTCCTTTCACGTCTGGGTGAGAAGTAGGACGATGGGCACCATGGAATCTCAGGTGTGCCCTCATATTTTCCCACATATTTATTAGCAAGGGTCCCCACCGGCCACTTCAAAATAACTTATTAACTCCTCTAAGCTCATGTATTCAATACAAGTTGACTTTAGAATAACCAACCAGGCAGATAATATAGTTTCAGGTAATTGTGGTTGTTAATAATCCTAGGGTATGTTTGTGATTATCGGGGACTGTGTGAGCCGAACTTTCTTTTAATCTTCTCATTAGTTTCATCCCGGTGCTTTGTGACCACAGGGTGCCTTTCTTCCGAGGTCCTGTTTAAATTGCTAAAATAATGAATTAGCTCCTCTGCTGATTACCTAGTCACCAAGAACCACAGAGAACGATAAATTTACTGTAATGCAAATCAGTTTTACAGAAATTATATTCCTTTTTTATTCCCTATGTGAAAGAGGAAAGAGGCTTACAAACTTTGGTTCTAAATGTAGTGTTAGAGCTAAGAAGATTAAAGACTGAGTAAGGGTAGCTCTGAATTTGAGAAGAAGGCACAAACAACGACGAACACCATCTGAATGTGCGGATGTCCAGACTGCTCTGGGCACCTTACACATGATCTTCCTGGCCCTCAGGGCAGCCCTACAAGGGGGCCTGATGACTGTCCCCATCTCATGACAGAGGCAGTTCTGCCTGGAGAGGTTAAGATTTGAATGCAGGCCTGACTGACTCCAAAAGTTGTCTTCTTGACTGCTATGCTCCATCTCCTTCCTTGAGAAGCATGTTCAATTCTCCGTTGTCTCTGCTGGAAATTGTGTTCATGCAAGATCTTCCCAGGAATCTTGAAATTAGAAAGTTTTGCTAGGGTCAGATCCAAGTTTCCTTCCTCCGTGAAGCCTTCTCCTCTTGCCTTTTCCCTCCTATCCCTTCCTCTGTTCCCCAGTGAGGCGAAGTTAACCCCCCCACTCCTCATGGAGCCTCTCTGACAGCATTTCCCACACTAGACCTGTGCTTCCTTTACCTGTTTCTTCCCACCAGCTAAATCAATTCCGGTCAGACCATGCCTTCTCTGCAGTGTTTGATGTGCGCCTAGGGTAGCAAATGTGCTCAGTAAGTGGCTGTTGAATGAACGAGTGGATGCATGGAAAGGTGAATAAACAGATAAATTAATGAATAAATGCCCAATGAGCAAAGGGTTGAAACATTCTCCAAGTTATTTTATCTCCTTCTATTATCCTCAAGTTATTCGCTGTTCTCGTCCATTCATTATTCTCAACTGGACAATGTCTGAGGGTTGATTTCGGTATTAATCTGTACTAATGACTAGTATAAAAACCATGTCTCGGGGCGCCTGGGTGGCTCAGTTGGTTAAGCATCCGACTTTGGCTCAGGTCAAGATCTCTCGGTTCATGGGTTTGAGCCCTGCATTGGGCTCTGTGCTGACAACTGGAAACCTGGAGCCTGCTTCAGATTCTGTGTCTCCCTCTCTCTCTGCCCCTCCCTTGCTTGCACTCTGTCTCTCAAAAATAAATAAACACAGGGGCACCTGGGTGGCTCAGTCGGTTAAGCGCCCAGTTTGGCTCAGGTCATGATCTCACGGTTTATGGGTTTGAGCCCCGTGTCGGGCTCTGTGCTGATGGCTAGCTCAGAGCCTGGAACCTGTCTTCAAATTCTGTCTCCCTCTCTCTCTGACCCTTCCCTGCTCATGCTGTCTCTCTCTCTCTCTCTCTCTCTAATAAATAAAACATTAAAAAAATAAAAAAATAATAAAAATAAATAAACATTAAAAAAAATTTAAAAATCATGTCTCATTACTCAGCCACCTTGATGTTATATATTGGACCATAATCTGTCCCTGTTTCCAATATGAAGAGGAAGCAGAGTAGAGCTGTTAAGATCACGGACAATGGAGCCAAACTGTCTGGGTTCATACCTAGCTCCTTTGCTTTTTGCTATAGGTAGATCATTTGACCTCTGGTTGCCTCTGTTTCTCCATCTATAAAATGGGAATTGGGGCACCTGGGTGGCTCGGCCGGTTAAGCGTCTGGCTCTTGTTTTCAGCTCAGGTCATGATCTCACGGTTCATGAGTTTGAGCCCTGTGTTGGGCTCCACGCTAACGGTGCAGAGCCTGCTTGCGATTCTCTCTCTCTCCCTCTCTCTGCCCCTTCATGCTCTCTCTCTCTCTCAAAATATATAAATAAACTTAAAAAAATAAAATGGGGATGATAGCAGTACCTATCTTATTATGGAATTATAGTGATGGTTGAGTTATTACCTGTATAATGCTTACCTAGTACCTGGCATTAATTAAAATAATTGCCAATTATTCATCGAAATAAATATGGTTTGCAGACAAGTAGGATAATTGTTCTGATTCTTCCCCAATCCAAGGACTGCCCTGAAATCACTGGAACACGTGAGAAGTCTCTCCCACTAGCGAACAGCAGGAAAGCCCAAACTTAGCACGCCCTTGTTCATAGAGGGGGTAGTCATGTGTGGGGTGGTGCTCCATGGGTCACATCCAGATGAAGTGAATCACCCTTGGGGATAGATGGAGTGACATGTCTGAACCAAATTGCCTGCATGGCTATAAGCTCTCTCCGAGGCTCTCAATCCAAAGTGCTGCTTGCTTTCCATTCCAGGTGCTCCGGCCATTGCCTCCCAGGAGGGCCACTTCTGTCCTCCTGTCACCCAAAGCTTCCCAGGAATGCCTCTGCTACCAGTCCCTGATGCTCACTCATACACCGAAGGCTATCTCTCTTACTGAACTAAAGTTGGTCTGTCTGATCCACGTTGATATTGCCGAATAGCTTTCCCCCCACCCCCGGAAACTGTAAAATCACCACGGAACACCCACTGTCTTCAATGCAACTTTTTTGCATATGGTAGACACTCAATAAATAAGTGAAAGAAGAAATGAAGTTATAAACGGAAAGGAAGGCAAGTGACGGGAAAATGAAGACGGCAAAATGTCAGGTCCTACACTTAGATCCAAAACAACTACAAAAATATTTATGGAGAGAAAATTTGGCTTTTTGTGTGAAAAACACTTAAGATCTTAGTCAATAACCAAACTTGCTAAGCATCAGTCGACACTGTGCTATTCGCAACTTCCAAAATCTTTTAAATTTAGGCTTAATGAGTTAAGATACAGAAAATAAAGAACAAGCAAGGGGCTGTTTTGCTGTGTACTGCACTGATCACTGATCACTCCTGGGTGGCCAGGATGTTGAAGGGACTCAGTCTTGTCACAGGGAGGAATTTGGCATTTGAGTCCAGAGGAGGGAGGACTCGGGAAGTATACTGGTTCCTTTTTCATTCATTTGACAGTTATTTATTGAGTACCTACCAAATACTGCTTCCTCCATTCACAGAAGTTGCATTCAAGTGTGTTTGCACAAGCATGTGTGTGCGTATGCATTGGTGGAGGACAAACAAACAAATAAATAGTAAAAATAATTGTGTGCAGGTATCTCTTGCGTTTTGAAAGTTTCCATTATGCCACTTTGCATCTAGGAAGTGTTCTGAAAAGGATTTTCGCTTTTGGGAAATAAGGCAAAAGGCGAAAATAGCGTCCAGCATTGATTCCGCAGTGAGCCGTCACAGACGCAGTGCACCCCAGGCAGGGAGAGCATCAGTGTCCAGCTGCTTCCCGGGAACGATGCTCCGAATCCCAGCATCAAGCCACGGGGTGGGGGCGGGGGAGGGCTTTGAACTGTGTCTGTGGGCATCTGTGCTTTATCTCAATGTATTTTGTGCATCCATTAGCGAGATGTGTCAGAAGGTATTAGAAAAGCCTAAGAGAGGTTATTTTTGGGGGGTCTGGGAATGCTCAAAAAATTTTCCATATAAATTGATGGTAATTGCTTCTTTGCTTGATGCCATTTCCGCTTCAGGGAGCTTACCTAGGAAGACTCTACTCTCAGATAGCAGGGAACCTGTTTATCCCATACAATGTATCATATAATGCCTGTTATATGGTATTTAATGTGTGATAATGTTACATGCATTTGTATGTGTTTGTATTGGCAGGTGGTAAGACACCACTGCTGTGGAAAAAATAAAAGGTGAGGGGCAAGGGAGCTAACAGAGCAGGAGAAATCATGCTGACATTACAGGGCGTGGTCAGGGAAGGCTTCTCTGAGAAGGGGACAGCTGAGCAGAGACCTCAGGGAAGTGAAGTGGTAAGCCATGAGGGTGGCTGTGGAATGGCATTCCAGACACAGGGAAGAGCGAGTGTGAGGGCTCTGAGGCTGGAGTCGGACTAGTGAGTCTGAGTGACAGTGAGATTGTGGCCAAGTGAAGGAAGGAGCAGATGTGGGGAGATGAGGTCCGAGAAGTAGTAGGGGCCATGTCAGAAATAGCCTTGTACGGAGAAGGACAGATACCATATGTTTGCACTCATAGGTCTAACAGGAGAAACCCAACAGAGGACCATGGGGAGGGGAAGGAGGAAAAAGAGTTAGGGAGAGGGAGGGAGACAAAACACGAGAGACTCTTGAATACTGAAAACAAACTGAGGGGGGAAAGGGAAGGGGGAAAGGTAATGGGGGGTGATGGTCTTGGTGGAGGTCACTTGTGGGGAAGAGCACTGGGTGTTATATGGAAAC